>NW_026845477.1:310319161-310431919 GCF_025583915.1 Anolis sagrei ordinatus | reverse complement strand
ATAGACTTGCTTCATGATGAACCATGTGAGTTCTCTGATGAGGTTGGTGGGCTTAGGGGGTACCTTTTCTTGCCTGGTGAATGGACTGGGGTTGGGTGTCCTTTAGAGGTCCCTTCTGACTCTAGGGTGCTGTGCTCTTGTGCTTGCTTTGGGTCGCCTTGAGCCCCTAAATGGAGAGAAAGAAGTTGGGCTAGATGGTCCTTGGGGGTCTCCTCAACTCTACTTCTCTATGACTTGATAGCCTTGCTTCACGATAAACCATGTGAGTTCTCTGATGAGGTTGGAGGGCCATCTGTTTAGAGGGCTTGGGAGTGCCTTTTCTTGTCTTGTGAATGGACTGGGGTTGGGTGGCCTTTAGAGGTCCCTTCTGACTCTAGGGTGCTGTGCTTCTGTGCTTGCTTTGGGTCGCCTTGAGCCCCTAAATGGAGAGAAAGAAGTTGGGCTAGATGGTCCTTGGGAGAGGGTCTCCTCAACTCTAGTTCTGTATGACTTGATAGACTTGCTTCATGATGAACCATGTGAGTTCTCTGATGAGGTTGGTGGGCTTAGGGGGTACCTTTTCTTGCCTGGTGAATGGACTGGGGTTGGGTGTCCTTTAGAGGTCCCTTCTGACTCTAGGGTGCTGTGCTCTTGTGCTTGCTTTGGGTCGCCTTGAGCCCCTAAATGGAGAGAAAGAAGTTGGGCTAGATGGTCCTTGGGGGTCTCCTCAACTCTACTTCTCTATGACTTGATAGCCTTGCTTCACGATAAACCATGTGAGTTCTCTGATGAGGTTGGAGGGCCATCTGTTTAGAGGGCTTGGGAGTGCCTTTTCTTGTCTTGTGAATGGACTGGGGTTGGGTGGCCTTTAGAGGTCCCTTCTGACTCTAGGGTGCTGTGCTCCTGTGCTTGCTTTGGGTCGCCTTGAGCCCCTAAATGGAGAGAAAGAAGTTGGGCTAGATGGTCCTTGAGGGTCTCCTCAACTCTAGTTCTGTATGACTTGATAGACTTGCTTCATGATGAACCATGTGAGTTCTCTGATGAGGTTGGTGGGCTTAGGGGGTACCTTTTCTTGCCTGGTGAATGGACTGGGGTTGGGTGGCCTTTAGAGGTCCCTTCTGACTCTAGGGTGCTGTGCTCCTGTGCTTGCTTTGGGTCGCCTTGAGCCCCTAAATGGAGAGAAAGAAGTTGGGCTAGATGGTCCTTGGGGGTCTCCTCAACTCTACTTCTCTATGACTTGATAGCCTTGCTTCACGATAAACCATGTGAGTTCTCTGATGAGGTTGGAGGGCCATCTGTTTAGAGGGCTTGGGAGTGCCTTTTCTTGTCTTGTGAATGGACTGGGGTTGGGTGGCCTTTAGAGGTCCCTTCTGACTCTAGGGTGCTGTGCTTCTGTGCTTGCTTTGGGTCGCCTTGAGCCCCTAAATGGAGAGAAAGAAGTTGGGCTAGATGGTCCTTGGGAGAGGGTCTCCTCAACTCTAGTTCTGTATGACTTGATAGACTTGCTTCATGATGAACCATGTGAGTTCTCTGATGAGGTTGGTGGGCTTAGGGGGTACCTTTTCTTGCCTGGTGAATGGACTGGGGTTGGGTGGCCTTTAGAGGTCCCTTCTGACTCTAGGGTGCTGTGCTCCTGTGCTTGCTTTGGGTGCCTGTTGGGTCTCCAAATGGAGAGGAAGAAGTTGGGCTAGATGGTCCTTGGGGGTCTCCTCAACTCTAGTTCTGTATGACTTGATAGCCTTGCTTCACGATAAACCATGCGAGTTCTCTGATGAGGTTGGCTGGCCATCTGTGGGGAGGGCTTGGGGGGGGGGTGTCTTTTCCTGGGTGTCCTTGGGAGATAGGCCTGGGGGAGGGGGGGAGAGAAGAGAGCAGCCGGGGACCCTCCGAGTGGAGCCCTTCCTCCTCGCCCTTCCTGGACTCTCCTTCCCAGGAAGCCTTCCTTATGGTGGGGGGGGGGGGGCTAGTGGGCTCTATCTCTTGGTGGGAGGGGGTCCTGCTCCTCCCTCCCTCCCTCCCTCCCTCATAAGAGTAGAGATCTAGTAATAAGAATAATTGCAAGAGCCGCCAGCTTGCCCCCTCCCTCCCTCCTTTTGCATCCTTTTCCGTGGGGGGGGGGCGGTGTGTGCCGCGCGGTGCTGACAGGCGAGCCGGTCTCCTAGCAACAGCCGGGCATCCAGGCAGGAGGGGAGGGAGGGGAGGGAGGGGAGGGGAGGGGGGGGCCGCACGGAAGAGCCGCCCCGAAGGCGAGGCGAGAGAGAGAGAGGCGAGAAAGAGAGAGAGAGAGAGAGAGAGGCGAGGGGTCTTGCTCCGGGGGAGGAAGGCCCCCTCCTCCTCCCTCCCTCCCTCCCCCTCCCCCTCCCTCCCCCCTCCCCCGGGGTGTGTGGAGACCTCGCGAGGCTAGGCTTGGGGGGGCCGCCGCCGCCGTCGCGGGGCGAGGATGCTGCCGGGCTGGGGCCGGGCCCCGGGGGTGGCGGCGGCGGCCTCCCGCCTTCCCCCTTCCTCCTCCTCCTCCTCCTCCTCCTCCTCCTCGTCTTCCTCACAATGAAGAACAGGTAAGAACAAAACCCCGGGGGGGGGGGGGGGGGGGGGGGCTCCCCGGTGGGAGGGGGGCTCGGGAGTGAGAAGAAAGCGAGGGAAGCATTCATTCATTCATTCCTTCCTCCCTCCCTCCCCCTCCTCCCAGCCCCCCCTTCCCCCCCCCTCGCTGCTGCGTAAACGCGTCCTCCCCCCCCCCCCCCCCCCGCCGCGTGCCGCTCTCTCTCTCTCTCTCTCTCTCGCTCTCTCTCTCTCTCTCTCGCTCACGGGCTCCCCGTTTCTCCATGCGCACATGCGCATCTCCCCCCCCCCCCAATTCTCCATCCGCCTCCTCCTGCCAGAGAGTTTCTCTATTTGAGAAGAAGAAGGGGGAGAGGGACCCCTCCCCATCACCTCTCCCCCCCCCTCCGCTGTCCTTAACCCCCACCTTGCCTCCTTTAGACCTCACCTGCACCAGGCTTGGCCCAAGTCCCCCCTCCCTCATTCCCTCCAGGTGTTTTGGACCTACTGGCTGTTAGGAATGGTGGGAGTTGCAGTCCAAAACACCTGGAAGGAGGGAAAGAGGGAATGAGGGCATGGGGGGCAAGTTGGGCCAGGCCTGAGCAAGACCCCCCTTTAAGTTAGGCCTTCCAGTGCCTGGGACTCCATGACCCAGCACCCCTCGTCCTGCCATAGATGGGGGTGAAAAAGGTCAGGGGAGAATGCTTCTGGAGCAGGCCCAGGCAGAAAGGAACACTCACCGCAGTGATCCCAAACACCAGGCCCATAGCCAGGATTTTGTTTGGGGGGGGGGGGCTGAGTTTGATTCGGGGGGGGGGGGGGCTGAGTCTGAGTGAAAGAGGGTCTACCCTAGCAAACCTTTTGTATCGTTACCCCAATACCCCCATGCATATGGGATATATTGAGCATGGTGATCAGATCATGATATGAATAAACATAACAGTTTAAATAATGTACCAGTAAGGCCTTCTCACGGACCACCATGAGAATTTCGGGGGGGGGGGGCTGAAGCCCCCCAAGCCCCCCCCCCCCCCGTCTACATGCCTGCCAGGCACAAAAGCCTCCCTCCAACAACACCTGGAAGCAAAGTGGCCAACTGAAACATTCACTCCCAGCTCCAACAGACAAGAGTTCCTTCCCCCACTGGCCTAGTTTCCAACGGCCCCCCCAACCTCTGAGATGCAGGCCAAACGTCAGGAGAGAATGGCCAAGTAGGCCAAAAGACCTGCCACCACTCAGAAGCCCCCTTGGTTTGGGAGAGGGGTCAGGGAGGGAGCCAGGCCCCAGCTTCCAGAGAGGGCATGGATTAGACGGGAGGGGTCCCCAGAAGGGCCACCTCTGAGGAGCCCCTTAGGGAGGGGGAGGGGGAGGGGGGGTCTCCCTTGCAGAAGAGACCGGCCAGAGCCAGGGAAGGAGGGGGAGCGAGACTCCCCTTGGGTTACAACAGGCCTTCCAGTGCCTGGGACACCCTGACCCAGCACCCCTCGTCCTGCCATAGGTGGGGGTGAAAAAGGTCAGGGGAGAATGCTTCTGGAACAAGACCAGGCAGAAGGGAACATGCACCGCAACCATGAATGCCTCCCCCCCCCCCCCGACAACACCTGGATGCACCCTTGGTTGGTGAGAGGATGGAGCTGGGCCCTGGCCTTGGGTGACCCCAGCCTCTTGGGCCAGGCCCCTCCAGAGAGGGAGGTGGAGGAGAAGAGGGGAGGGGTCCCCAGAAGGGCCACCAGCAGGAGTCTCTGGGAGGAATGTCTTGGGGGGTGAGGGTGGGGGGAGGTGTTTACGATGGAGAAGAAGAGGCTCAAACTCAAGAGCCATGCTTCACTAGTGGGAAGGGAGTCCCATGGAGGAGGAGAAGTGGGGGGCTTCCTTTCCGCTGCTCCAGGGATGGGATACGATGGAGCTGCAGATCTAAAACTGCAGGGAAAGAGGTCCCACCTAAACATTAGGAAGGATTTCCTGGTGGGAAGGGCTCTTTGACGGCGGAATCTCCTGCTCCCTAGGACTCCCGTAGAATCTTTTCTCTGGACAGGCTGGCTGATCATCTGTCAGGAGGGCTTTGATTGTGCCTTTCCTACATGGCAGAAGGGGGTTGGGCTGGATGTGTTGTCTTCCAACTCTGCCATTCTGTGTCTCTCTGGAGGCTTTGAAGCAAGGCTGGCTCAAGGCTGCTTTGAGCCTGGCCCCTCCCCATCCGGTGGCCCTTGGGGCCCGCCTCTAGCCTAGGCCCCTATGACCCTCTTCTAAGGCTCCAGAGATGTGTGCCTTCCAGGAAGAGGCCTCCTCTTCTAGGCCACATGCAGGAGGGACACTCTACCCCTCCCCTCGTGTGTCTTTGGGAGGGGATTTGGCTGAGGGGTCAGGAAGAAGGACTGGGGGGAGGGTCTCTCTCCAGTTGGACCTTGGGAGGGGGAAGCTGAAGGCAGGTGGGCGTGGGCACATGGGCATCCTTTGTAGGCCCGTGTCTTCTGCATGGAACCATAGACTCATCTGGAAAGGACCCCAAGGGCCATCTAGTCCAACCCCATTCTGGCCCATCCATCATCTTCCCTCTCTATGACTCTAACTATGTCTATCAGGCAGTAATAATAATCATAATCATAATAGAAGGTGATATAGATCTGGCCTGGACAAACTTCAGCCCTCCCTCCAGGTGTTTTGGATTCAGTAGCTGGTAGGCTGTTAGG
This sequence comes from Anolis sagrei ordinatus, assembly GCF_025583915.1. Classification (NCBI taxonomy): domain Eukaryota; kingdom Metazoa; phylum Chordata; class Lepidosauria; order Squamata; family Anolidae; genus Anolis; species Anolis sagrei. The sequence goes on along the minus strand of NW_026845477.1, from coordinate 310,426,712 downwards.
AATTGTGGGAATTGGAGTCCAAAACACCTGGAGGGAGGGCCCAAGTTTGTCCAGGCCTGATCTATATCACCTCCTATTATTATTATTATTATTATTATTATTATTATTATTATTATTTCCAGTATTTCTACCCCGTCTCTTCTCTACTCCAAAGGGGAACTCAGGACGACTTAAATTTTGGCAGCGATTCGATGCCAATACAAATAAACCATTACAATAATACAACCACCATTAAAATATATCAATACATCTTACCAACTACTGCTCTGAGATCAGAGTGAAGAGAGGGGGCCAGGAAGACAGTTCCATCTTGTCTCTTGCACTGTGCTTATACTATACTATAATATAATATATTGCATATACATATAACATTGATAATATTATAATGTAATACAATATAAGACTACTACTACTACTAATAATAATAATATGATATAATTACATATTTTATATTACATATAATAATATTACGGTATAATGTTTTAGCACAATATAGTAATATATAATATTAATATTGTACTATGTTTGTGATATAATGTATTGTATTTACATTTTACTTGTAAGCCGCTCTGAGTTCCCTTCAGGGTGAGAAGGGCGGCATATCAATGTCGTCAATAAATAAATAATGAATAAATAATCTATCACCATCTCTATATCAATTAGTGTCTATCACTCTATTACTCTTTCTATCCATCCACCCCACCTTAGAAACCTCCAGAAAAGGCAGGAGATGCCACCTAACAGACACTACAGCAGTCTATAGCTCACTAGAGTTGGGAAGGGGTCCCCCAAGGCCACCCAGTCCAACCCCTTTCCCTCAGCGGGTGGGAAGACCCCGGGGTGGCTCTCCAGCCTCTGTGTAAACACTTCCAGAGGAGGAGGAGGCTCCACCTGGCCCCCAAGAAGGGGTGAATTTCAACACGCAGGAAGTTCCTCATAATGTTTGCGTGGAATCTCTTTCCCTGCGCCTTGAGCCCGTGGCTCCATTGTGTCCCAGTCTCCAGAGCAGCAGAAAGGAAGCTCCTCAATGGGACCTTCTTTCCAATACTGAGACTTGGCTCTCAGGGCCCCTTCCTCTCAGCAAGAAGAGAAGCTTCTCCAGTGTGAACATCTCCACCTCCCTCAGGTGGCCCTCAGAGGGATGCCGTGGCTTCCAGGCCTTGGGCCTTTTTGGTGGCCCTTCTCTGGACCCCATCCATCTTGCCCATATCCATAACTGCTTTGCCCAGAACTGGACCCAGTGAGGTGAGGAGCCTTGGCCACAGCAGAAGAGGACACCCCTTTATCCAGACATTGGGCTCCTCTTGATGCAGCCTAGGATTGCATTGGCCTTTTTCACTGCCGCCTCACACATCTGGCTCATGTTTGTGGCCCATTAAGACTCCTTGTTCCCTTCCACATGTGTTCAAGCCAGGTGTCACCCATCTTCACAGGGAGCACAACTTCTAACAGAACTTCGGAACCTGAGGCTCTGCTTGGTTGCATTATCCGTGGCACAGTTTGATGTTCTCTAGGGGCCCCAAACTCTGATCTAGGCAGACTGTGGTTGTTTTGGGAACACAAATTGACACCTTGCCATCTGTTAGGAGGGCTTGGATGGTGCCCTCCTGCCTGGCAGAAGGGAGGTTGCACTGGATGGCCTTTGGAGATCCCTCCAGCTCCAGGACCCAGTGATTCTCTCCTAGAGCAAAGGGGCTCCCCTTCCAAGGTGGGCAGGGACATAGATATGGGGAGGGGGATTCAAGGCCTCTCCCCCCCATGACATTACCCCGAATTCCTGGCATTGCATCCCTTCTCCACAAATGAGAGAGTGACACCCTTGCTTCAATGGATACGATTTTTGCTTTGCGCAGAGAATTGCTATAATACAAAAATACAAAGAAATACCTTTTCCTGCTTTGAAAGTGTTGTTTCCTGTTTGTTTGTGTTGTTCTTTCTTTGAAAGTAGTTGTTATACTTTGGAAACTTTGTGTTGGCGGCTCAACACCAGGTTGAATTGGTGTGGAGACTCAGTGATAATATATTCATGGAAAATGTGCTGCAGGACGGGGTTCCTCCCTCAAAGACCAAGTTTGTGCAATTAAATAAACTTTTTCCATGTTTCTTCATGATAGAACCAATTAGGGTAACTCAGGTTGCAGAGTGTAATGAGCTCCAGGCTCCCTGCATTAAGGAAGGGGGGCATCCCCACAGTGGAACGGATGCTCCTTGACTCCAGTCTCTGCTATGGCTCAGGGCTTTGAAATTCTGGGAGTTGTAGTTTTGCAGCTCCTTTGGCAGCTCCAGAGCCCTCTTTCTTTTTTTTGGGGGGGGGGTCTGCAAGGGCAGGGAGAAGAGGCATAGGAGCAAAGGGGTCCAGGTGGGGGCAAGTCACCCCAGTCGCCCCCCCCCCCATTTGAACCTCAGGGTGGGGGAAATTGTCGAAGGTTTTCACGGCCAGAATCACTGGGGTGTTGTGTGGTTTCAGGTTTGGATGGTCAATGTGTTCTGGCAGCATTTTCTCCTGAAGTTTTGCCTGATCTGTGGAACTCTCTGCCCTGGAGTATGGTGGATGCTCCTTCTTTGGAGGCTTTTAATCAGAGGCTGGATGGCCATCTGTCTGGGGTGATTTGAATGCAATATTCCTGCTTCTTGGCAGAATGGGGTTGGACTGGATGGTCCATGAAGTCTCTTCCAACTCTTTGATTCTATGATTCTAGGATTCTACTGGCATCTTCAGAGGATCTGATGGTAGTCAAGCAAGTGGTGTGTGTGTGTGTGTGCATGGCCATCTGTCAGGGGTGCTTTGAATGCAATATTCCTGCTTCTTGGCAGAAAGGGGTTGGACTGGATGACCCWTGAGGTCTCTTCCAACTCTAGGATTCTATGATTCTCCTGGCATCTTCAGAGGATCTGATGGTAGTCAAGCAAGTGGTGTGTGTGTGTATACACACATACCTGTGGAATATCCAGGGTGGAAGAAAGAACCTCTGCCTATTAACCAAGTGTGAAAGGTGCCATGAGTAAGCCTGGAGTGCTAGTGTTTGCGTGGGATCCATGCATTAGCATGTGAGGAACTGAGAAGATTGCATGCTCAACCGTGAGGACACATGCCTGGAAGTAGCCAGGCCTTTGTTCCCTTGGAGTGTTTTCCTTGCCCGGAGGCATCCTTTGTTCACTGGCCCTTGATTGCTTGCTGTCTGGAGACTTCCTGTGTCTGGGTGGTGATCATTAGTTATTGTCTTGATTCCGATGTTTTTCAATGTTGGTGGTCAAGTTTTGTTCATTTTCATGGTTTCCTCCTTTCTGTTGAAAAATCAGCAATAGCAGAGAACCTGATAAACCAAGCTGGGCACAGAATATTATTGGAGAACACAGAAATGGTGGGCCACCCTCACAACCACCATGTCAGAGGACACCGAGAAGCTACTGAAATCCACAAGAAGCAGGTGGACCATTTCAACAGAAAGGAGGCAACCGTGAACATGAACAAAACATGCCTCCCAGTATTGACTCCTCGTTCCCAGGCCTTTGGCCACCCTTCCACATTCGAATCATTAATACACAGCCTCTCGTGCCACATCCGTGTGCTATCCTAGAGTTAGTTCAATGGAGTCTCAGCTGTAGGACAAAGCTCTCTCTCAGCCTGTTGCTTTTGTCATCCTATTCCATCTGTAAGTAGTAATAATTCCAAAATAGAAGAATACCCAGGGTGAGATTATTTACTTATTTATTTATTTATTTGCATTATTGCTACCCCACTCGTATCAGGCCGAAGGTGACTCAGAGCGGCGTACACGATCGGCACAATTCGATGCCATAAAAATACATACATTGATAAACAAAAAGAACCTTTATAGTGCAATTAGACATAAGACAGTTCATCATAACAATATTAAAAACTAAAACCTCTATCCTCTCCTTCAAGTCCTTATCCGTTCCATCTTCTTGGGCCGTTCCTGGGTCATTTTCCAATTCAAGTTTGTCTATTTATTCGGAGGTTCCAAATGCTTGCTCAAAGGGCCAAGTTTTTACTCTTTTCCAAAAGGTCAGGAGGGAGGGGGCTGATCTAATGTCCCTAGGCAGGGAGTTCCACAGCTGGGGGGCCACCACAGAGAAGGCTCTGTCTCTCGTCCCTGCCAGACGTGCTTGCGAAGCAGGCGGAATCGAGAGCAGAGCCTTCTCGGACGATCTCAAGTTCCTGGAGGGTTCATAGGAAGAGATGCGTCCGGATAGATAAGCTGGGCCGGAACTGTTTAGAGATGGATCCTTAAGAATATGGTGAGCTTTCTGAAGGCAGCGGGAATCATAGGGTTCTTCCAAAGAGGGGAGAAAGAGGGCGACCCATAATTCTCAGGGCAGGAGTGATAGGTGACCCTCTGGAGCCCCTTCCTAGCTACCTCTGTCCAATGAGCAAACCATATGCAAAGACAAGGCTTGAGGATAAGATGTTTGGTCTTAAAATGCCCTTTCACCTTTCCCCGACCTCAGAGCTAGAAGGTCTGTGGGGCTACAATTCCCATCATTCCCAGATTGCATGGTGGTTAATGCAAAGTGATGGGAATTGTTGTTCCATAACACCTATTGTTGCTCTATACCATCTTTTTAGTCCCCCTCTTCTTCAGGACACATTCCATGGAGATGTTGACTCTAAGCTGGAATGTGTCCAGAGGAAGAGGGGGACTCAAAGGACCCATGGGGGGGGGGTATGCAGGGGTCTGGAGAGCAAGCCCTGTGAGGACAGAGCGGCTGAATGAGCTGCTGCAGAAGAGAAGGTGGAGAGGAGACAGGGTGAAGGCCAGGTATCAAGCGGTGAGACCAGGGAAGTCCTAGGGAGAAGGGAGAAGGCTTCCTTTCTTCTGCCTTGGAGAGAGACTAGGACACAATGGAGCCATGGCTTCAAACTACATGAAGGGAAGGAGATTCCACCTGAACGTGAGGAAGAACTTCCTGACTGACTGAGAGAAAGAGAGAGAATGATAATGAGAGAAAGAGAGAGAGCTGTGATTCAGCATGCCCCGGAGGGAGTATGGTGGTGGAGGCTCCTTCTTTGGGGGCTTTTAAGCTAAGGCCAGATGGCCATCAGTCAGGGGTTCTTTGAATGGGGTTGGACCGGATGGCCCACAAGGTCTCTCCCAACTCTATGATTCTATGCTTCTGTGACCTGGGGACTCCAAATGGGTAAAACCTCAATAGGGTGCTGTGCAGAAAGAATGGCAGTCATCCCTCTCTCTTGTCTCACAGGTTCTCCATCCCTGGATTGAGTGTCCCTTCAAAGGCAGCCATGAGGGTGATGTGGCCCTCCATGACAATGAGCGCAGGCGTTTGGGGCTGCATGCCCTGCTCAGGCAGCGAGGGACACTCAATCCATGGGGGCTTTGCAGGATCCAGGGGACAAACCTGAACGCAGGAAGGCATGCACTGATTGAGAGATGCCACCAAAAAGTGGCACTTAGGAGGTCTTGGTGAGGAACCCTCTTTCATCAAGGAGCAGCTGAACCAGGAGCTATGGTTACATGGCTCTTCCTTTGGGCCTGACTTCCAGTGCCTGGTTGTGCCTTTCTGGATTTGACCTACTATCGTTCTTCTTTGTCTCAACTCTGAATGGACTTTACAGATTGACCTTGGACTGTTTAGACAACAATGTGATGCAGCTACTGTCAAAGCCAATGGGATTTGGGGCTGCATCAAGAGGAGTCTAGTGCCTAGACCCAGGGAAGACATGTCCTGCTTAGGCCAGGGCACCACAATTCAAGTGAGATATTGGCAAGCTGGAAGGTGTCCAGAGAAGGGCCATCAACATGAGCAAAGGCCCGGAAGCCACAACTCCCTCGAAGGAGCTGCTTAGGGAGTGTAGAATAGACAGTTGAGAGGAGACACGAGAGCCATTTTTCACTATCTGAACGGAGGTCCAAAGGAAGAGGGAGCAGATCTGTTTCCTTCTGCCTTGGGGACAAAGACTCAATGGAGCAGTGGGGTCAAATTTTCAGGAAAGGGGATTCCACCCAAGCATCAGGAAGGAAGAGATGTTCCACAGTGGAAATCTCTGCCTGGGAGTCAGGTGGCAACTCCTTCCTTCTCTAGAGGTTTTTGAACAGAGGCTTGGATGACCATCTGTCGAGATGGCTCTAATTGTGTCTTCCTGCATGACAGAAGGGGGTGGACTGGATGACTCTATGACCCCGTGGTCTTCTCTCTTCCTCTCTCTCGATAATCAGAATACCACGCCGCCCGCAACCGGCGGAAGAGCGTTCCTGGAGGGAAGCAGTACAGCATCAACATGGACGCCCCGCCTGCGCCGCCCTTCCGGGGCTCGGTGAGTGAATGCATGTGTGTACAGTCCTCCATCTCCCCCACACGCCTGAAATGAAGGGACCCATCACCAACAGAAGAGCAATGAAGTCCCAGTTGGGGGTTGTGGGTGGGAAATGTGGAGGGGTACAGCAATATTTGGTATCTCTAGCAGAATAGAGTGCAGCAGAAGCATGCTGGGCCCATAACCCAGTAGAAAGAATAGTTGATATGTATAGTAGAACAGAGCACAGCAGAAGCATGCTGGATTCATAACGTATGATAATATTTGGTATCTATAGCAGAATAGAGTGCCATGGAAGCATGCTGGGCCCATAACCTGTACGAAGGATATTTGGTATCTACAGCAGAGTAGAGTGCAGTGGAAGCATCTGGGCCCAGAATCTGTAGGAAGAATATTCCGTATCTATCGTAGATTGCAGGGGAAGTGTTCTGGGCTTATAATCTATAGAAAGAATATTTGGTATCTCTAGCAGAGTAGCTTGTAGTGGAAATATGCTTGGCCAATAACATGTAACATAATGTCTATAGCAGAGTGCAGTGGAAGTATGCTGGGCCCATAACCAGTAGGAAGAATATTTGCTTTCTATACCAGGGTAGAGTGCAGCGAAAGTATGCTGGGCCCATAACCAGTAGGAAGAATATTTGGCCTCTATAGAAGAGTAGAGTGCAGTGAAAGTATGCTGGGCCCATAACCAGTAGGAAGAATATTTGGCCTCTATAGAAGAGTAGAGTGCAGCAAAAGTATGCCGGGCCCATAACTGATAGGAAGAATATTTGGCCTCTATAGAAGAATAGAGTGCCGTGAAAGTATGCCGGGCCCATAACCAGTAGGAAGAATATTTGGCCTCTATAGAAGAATAGAGTGCCGTGAAAGTATGCCGGGCCCATAACTGGTAGGAAGAATATTTGGCCTCTATAGAAGAATAGTGCCGTGAAAGTATGCCGGGCCCATAACCAGTAGGAAGAATATTTGGCCTCTATAGAAGAATAGTGCCGTGAAAGTATGCCGGGCCCATAACTGGTAGGAAGAATATTTGGCCTCTATAGAAGAATAGAGTGCAGCAAAAGTATGCCGGGCCCATAACCGGTAGGAAGAACATTTGCTTTCTATACCAGAGCAGAGTGCAGCAGAAGAGTACTGGGCCTGTAACGTGTTTTAATATTTGGTATCTCTAGCAGGGTAGAGCAGAAGCGTGCCGGGCCCATAACCCAGTAGGAAGAATATTTGACATCTATAGTAGAGCAGAGCAGAGCAGAGCAGAAGCATGCTGGATTCATAATGTATGATAATATTTGGTATCTTTAGCAGAGTGCCATGGAAGCGTGCCGAGCTCTTAACCTGTAGGAAGAATATGTGGTATCTATTGCAGAGTAGAATGCAGTGGAAGCATGTTGGGCCCATAACCTGTAGGAAGAATATTTGGTATCTCTAGCTGAGTAGCATGCAGTAGAAATGTGCTGGACCAAGAACACGTGACATATTTGTCACCTATAGCAGAGTGCAGGGGAAGTGTGCTGGGCCCATAACCTGTAGGAAGAATATTTGGTATCTCTAGCAGAACGAAGTGCAGTGGAAGCATGCTGGGCTCACAATCTGTAGGAAGAATATGTAGTATCTATAGCAAACTAAAGTGCCGTGGAAGCATGCTGGGCCTGTAACGTGTGATATATCTCTATCAGAGTAGAAAGTAACGGAAGTGCGCTGGGCTGTTGCAATTTAAGACACAAGTGGAGACCTATCTCTTCCGCAAGGCCCACCCAGACAGTTTTAATGACAACTTGCTTCTTATGCTTAATCTCTGGTTTGAGTATGTTAATATGTATTTGTGGAAATATGTTTTAAAAGAACATTTTTAGGTTAATGTTTTTAGCAATGTTGTAACCCACCTCAAGCTGTGAGGAGAGACGGGCAAGAAATAATAAAATACTATTATTATTATTATTATTATTATTATTATTATTATTAGTAGTAGTAGTAGTAGTATGTGGTAATATTTGGTATCTATAGCAGAGTAGCATGCTATAGATACCAAATTTATACCAAATCAGAGTATTGAGGGGGTTCCATAACCTGTAGGAGTAATATTTGGTACGTATCGTATAGTATGGTATGGTATGGTATGGTATGGTATAGTATAGTATAGTATAGTATAGTATAGTATAGTATAGTATAGTATAGTATATAGGGCTGGGTAACCACGGAAAAATTTGTTTCTAAACTCGATTCGTTTTTAAGGGGTCCATCACGTTTCGTTTCTTTAAAGAATTCCGAAATTTTCCTTTAAAAATTTTCGAAATATACGAAATTTCGTAAATTTCGAATCGATTCGTTAATGGCGGACGCGATTGCGCAATATGCTAAAAAAACCTCCAAATATGCTAAAAATATGCTGAAAAAACCTCCAAATGGGACCGGGGGAACTTCTGAAGCTTCCCTCTCCCTCTGTTGTTGACTGTTGGTGTGATAAAACAAACAACAACTATAAAACTTGCACCAGGCATGCGAAAACAATTACGAAACAATTTCGAAACAATTACGAAACAATTACGAAACAATTACAAAATATATTGAAAAATTGTTTCGAATCTATTTAACTCCTCACACTATTCCAAAATGGCTCAATATCAGATCGTAAGCTAATTTAAATACGAATTGATAACGAATTACGAAATTAACGAACGAAACCGCCCAGCCCTAATAGTATAGTATAGTAGGACACAGTGAACACATGTTGAGCCTGTAACCCAGTGGTTCTCAACCTGCCGTCTCCAGATGTTTTTGGCCTATAACTTCCAGAAATCCCAGCCAGTTTACCAGCTGTTAGGATTTCTGGGAGTTGAAGGCCAAAAACATCTGGGGAGAGAACCACAGGTTGAGAACCTCTGCTGTAACATGTAGCAATGTTTGGTATCTATAGCAAGTAGAGTGTAATGGAAGCAAGAGGGGCCCATAACTTTTGGTGTCTCTTCTTGTCAAGGGGTTGGACTGGATGGCCCATGAGATCTCTTCCAACTCTAGCAGAGTAGGGCGCAGCGGACACATTGTGAGCCTATAACATGCAACGATTTTTGGTTTGTTTGTTTGTTTTTTGTCGTGTCAGGAGCGACTTGAGAAACTGCAAGTCGCTTCTGGTGTGAGAGAATTGGCCGTCTGCAAGGACGTTGCCCAGGGGACACCAGGATGTTTTGATGTTTTACCATCCTTGTGGGAGGCTTCTCTCATGGCCCCGCATGGAGAGCTGGAGCTGATAGAGGGAGATCATCTGCGCTCTCCCCGGATTTGAACCTGTGATTTTTGGTATCTATAGCAGAGTGCGGTGGAAGCGTGCTGGGCCCACAACTAGTAGGAAGAAGACTTGGAATCTATAGTAGAGGGGAGTGCAGTGGAGCCCCTCACATGTGAGGATATTTCCTATCTATAGCAGAGTGCAGGCAAAGTGTGTTTGGTCCGTAATGTGTGATAATCTTTGGTGTCTGTAGGAGAGTAGAGAGCATCAGAGGTGTGCTGGGCCCGTCACATGGGGAGAACCCCCCAAAGGCCTCCAGTGTTTCCCAAACTCTAGTCCTCTGGGTCTTTTGGACTTCAGCAGAAATGCCCAGGCGTTGAACACTATTTCTGCACAGAAAGTGCTATTTTCTGCACAAAAGGGCTATTTTGCGCATAACAACCCCGTGAGAATTGTGTGCAGAATGTGCTTTGGGCTGTGAATTGGCAGCGGAAATGGCACGCTTTGGGAAACACTTTGTTGCCGTAAGAGGAGGGTTGCTAAAATTACTCATGGCTTCCTTTGAGAAGAAACTTGGGGGGGGGGGGGCATTGCCCCTCCCCCAATCTGCCCCCTGAGCTCTGGCTCATCTTTTGGGCAAAGGAGGAGAGGGGCATCTCCGCTGTAGAAGGAATGCAGCTTGCTATGCAATCCTGGGAATTGTAGTTTTGCAGGGTCTTTAGCCTTCTGTGTTGAGGGGTTCTGGTGCCTCCTCAAACGACCACTCCCAGGATTCCATTTCCAACTGCATTCATTCTGTAGCGTGGAGTTCCTTACCCAGAGCCTCTGTCCCTGTCCATGTCTCAAACCCTGGAAGGGCCAGCCCAGAATCCAGACCTCTCTCACTCCATTAGTCAGAAAGGAGCGGGTAGCGTGGACCAAAGTCCACGCCCAGCAGGCAAGGAGGGCCACCTGTGGGGCAGGTGAATGGGCCGCAAGGGGGAGGAGGATACTGCCTATTGGGGATGTGATGTGGCCCTAGAGAAACCCCCCCAAAGCGCCCCCCCCTTTTGGACCCTGGCAGGTGGGGTTGGTGTTGCTCTGGAAAGATGCACGGTCTGGTTTCCAGGCACCCCATTGCAATGGAGGAGGAGGAGGAGGAAGGAAGGAAGGAAGGAAGGAAGGAAGGAAGGAAGGAAGGAATATGGATCTGGCAAAAAGTGGGGGACACAATACATTTCAGGGGTGCTCTGCCAGTGATCTCTGTATTTGAAAGTCAGGATCAGGATATCAGAAACCTAAATCTTATGTGATTCATGAGACTCATGAAAATGATCAAGGGTCTGGAGAACGTCAAGGCAAACTCAAGCCACCAAAGGATCCAGAAAGACTGGGAATGGACCATTGTATGTAATGGATGAGGAGAGGAGGACAGGCAGAGTGGCATTGGAGTCACACTCTCAAAAGCACACACAAACCCAAAGGGAAAGGAAAGATGGGTGCATTCACAGGTGGAAGGTGGGAGGGAGAGAGGATGGAAGGGAGGAGGAAGGGAGAAGGGAAAAAGGGAGGAAGAGAGGAAGAAAGAAGAAGGAAGGAAGGAAGGAGGAGAGAAGAAAGGAGGAGGGAAGGAAGGAAGGGAGGAGAAAAGGAAGGGAAAGGGGAGGAGGGAGGAAGGAAGGGAAAAAAGGGGAGGAGGGAGGGAAGGAAGGGAAAGGGAGGGAAGGGAGGGAAGGAAAAGGGGAGGGAGGGAGAGAGGAGGGAAAAGGAAGGGAAGGGGAAAAAGAGAGGAGGGAAGAAGGAAGGAAGAGAAGGGAAGGAGGAAGGAAGGAAGGAAGGAGAAGGAAGGGAGGGGAGGAGGGAGGGAAGAAGGAGGAAAAAGAAGGAAGGAAGGAAGGGATGGAGGAAGGAAGGGAAGGGAAAAGGAGGGAGGGAAGAGGAAGGGAAGGAGGGAAGGAAGGGAAGAGGAAAGGAGGAAGGAGAAGGAGGGAAGAAAGAAGGAAGGAAGAAGGAAGGAAGGAAGGGGAAGAAAGGGAAGAGAAAAAGGGAGGGGAAGGGAGGGAAGACAGTTATAATGAGACCCAAACGTGAGTGAGGGCCATGATCCTTCCCTCTGTGGTGCGCTCCACATGGGGCGCCCAGGTGCAATGAAGTTTCCCACCCCTCAAGGGCCTTGGCCTCTCTATACATCCCTTCTCCATCACCCACTTGGTCTCTCTTTGCCCTTCCTTCCTTCCTTCCTTCCTTCCTTCCTTCCTTCCTTCCTTCCCTCCTCCCACCTTCTTTCCTCCTTCCTTCACTTCCTTCCTCCTTCCTTCCTTCCTTCCTTCCTTTCCTCCTTCTTCCTTCCTTCCTTCTTCCTTCCTCTCTCCTTCCTTCCTTCCTTCCTCCTTCCTTCCTTCCTTCTTCCTTCCTTCCTTCCTTCTTTCCTCCTTCCTTCCTTCCTTCCTTCTTTCCTTCCTTCCTTCCTCCTTCCTTCCTTCCTTCCTTCCTCCTTTCCTCCTTCCTTCCTTCCTTCCTTCCTTCCTTTCTCTTTCCTTCCTTCCTTCCTTCCTTCCTTCCTTCCTTCCTTCCCTTCCTTCGTCTCCTTCCTTCCTTCCTTCCTCCTTCCTTCCTTCCTTCCTTCCTTTCCTCCTTCCTTCTTCCTTCCCTTTCTTCTTTCCTTCCTTCCTTCCTTCCTTCCTTCCTTCCTTCCTTCCTTCCTTCCTTCCTTCCCTCCTTCCTTCCTTCCTTCCTTTCCTCCTTCCTTCCTTCCTTCCTACCTTCCTTCCTCTTCCTTCCTTCCTTCCCTCCCTCCTCCTCCTCGCCCTCCCTTTTCTAGCAACAGGGATTCCTCAGCCGGCGCCTGAAGAGCTCCATCAAGCGCACCAAGAGCCAACCCAAGCTGGACCGCACCAGCAGCTTCCGCCAGATGCTTCCCCGGTTCCGGAGCGCTGACCATGACAGGTGAGGGGGAGTTCGTAGGGGTCACAGGATGGAGTGGGAGGGGGGGGCACTGGCCGGAGTCCCTACATGGCTTAGGTGTGTTGTGGTGGTGATTGTGATTGTGCCCAGCTGGCATTGCCCACTGGCTTTGAAATGGGGGAGAGGGGAGGTTCCCCTCTTTTCCTCCCTCCCTCCCTCCCTCCTCCTCTTTCCTCTGGTTCTGCCCTGTCTGCCTCCCCCCAGTTGCCCTTTCCCGCCCCAAATGGGGGGGGTCACCTGAGGGCGCCCCCTCTCGGCCCTCCTCGCGTGCCCTGGGGCTCCTGTGTATTTTTAGCCCTGGCCTCCCCCTCTCAATGGCTGACGGCAGCCCCAACGACACACACGGTCTCTCTCTCTCTCTCTCTCTCTCTCTGCTTACGCCGCTCGCTTGCTCTCTCTCTCGCTCACTCTCCGCTTGGCTAAAAATACTCTCCTGGGGGCGGCAGCTCCGAGCAGAAATGCCACATGCGAGGGGGGGGGGTGCCGGAGCCAGAGCGCTTCCACATCGAGAGCACTTCCACATCACATCTCCAGCGGCAGCGTTGAGGGCAGCAGCGTTGACCTTTGCACACACCACAAACCCCATACAGCTTGCCAGCCCCATTAGCCCACTGAACCCCCCCTTTTGCAGGGATCCGTGGGGTGGGATGCAGGTGGGGAGGGAGGCGGAGTGGTGAGCCACACACCTGGTGGCCAGGTAGGGTGGAGGTAGCATTTGTGCCCCTGACCCCTCCCTCCCTCCCAGAGGAGATCGGGAGCCCTAGAGAGAGGGAAGGAGAGTGGGGGGCTGCCCACGTCTCGCCTGGGCTTGGCTCTCCTCCCCTCTGATGCTGCTCTCTCTCTCTTTCTTCCTCTCTCTTCTTTGCCTCGATCCCGTTTTCCAGGCCGGGAGCCCCTGGCAGCCGCAGACCTAGCCAGGTACCCCGCCTGAGGGTGGCCTTCTGGCCCACGCCACTCCCCCCTTCACACACCTGTGTCCCCCCCTTTCCTAGGAGCGGCCCCCTCCACACACGCCGTGCCCCCCTGGCTGCCACCCCTTCCGCACCCTCACGCCCTTGCCTCCCCGCTCCCTGTGTGCCGTGTGAGTCGCCACTCGCTCCCGTTGCGTCTGGCCGGAAGCACCCCCCTCCTGTCCCCCTGCACCCTCCGTGGTCCCCCACCTACCCAGACCCCTCGGCCTTCCTCCTCCTGCTCCTCCTCTTCCTCTTCCTCACCTGTCCCTTTCCCTCTGCTGCCAGGGCCCGTCTCATGCAGAGCTTCAAGGAGTCCCACTCGCACGAGTCCCTGCTCAGCCCCAGCAGTGCCGCCGAGGCCCTCGAGCTCAACCTGGACGAGGACTCCATCATCAAGCCCGTCCACAGCAGCATCCTCGGGCAGGAGTTCTGCTTTGAGGTGAGCCCACAGCTGCCACAGTGTGGGAGGGTGCTGCAGAGGGAGCCTCTGGGCATGCGCAGAGGGCGTCTGACCTCCCCTTTATTTCTCTCCGTTCCCACATTCAGGTCACCACGTCTTCTGGCACCAAATGCTTCGCCTGCCGCTCTGCAGCCGAGCGCGACAAATGGATCGAGAACTTGCAGCGTGCGGTCAAGCCCAACAAGGTACCCTCCTCTGGCCCCCAACCCCCTCCTCCTGTAATCACAACTATTATTTTGTAACAATACTTAGTATATAGTTTTATGATTCATTTGAAAATCTGTACTCGTGTAACGGGACATTTTCTACGTTTGGCCAAGTTTGGTCCATCTCCAACATGGGTGAGATGCACAGGGTTCTGTGGATATGGTTGAACTACATCTCCCATCATCCTTTATCAGGTGTGCCAAAACACCTGCCCGGTCTCCAAATCTCTCTTCCTCAACTGCTCCATCCAAAGTGAGGGAGTTGCCTGTTCTGCTCCTCAGTCACACAAGGTGTGGGATTCTTGAAGGTCGTGCCATTTGGCCAGGTTGTCTTTTGAGCACCCTGTGATGTGGCTGTAAGGAATCCAGAGCTTAGGAGGCAACCATGTAAAGTCCAATCAGAAGAAAAACACAAAAGGTTTATTGACCATACTAAGAAATAACTGCATTTCTTAGTCATCAGGAGCTGGGCCTGAGCTCCTCCAACACCCATCAGATCACGACATCTCTCCGGACACAACACAAGCAGAGAGAGATCTCACAGCACACAGCACATGCTCTCCAAACTAAAGTGTAAGAAGGCAGAAGTCAGATTCAAAAAGCTTGCAGTAGAAAAGGATCCACTTTAAACAACCAATCACAATGAGAGCAGAAAGAGAGAAGAAGAAGATCCCTTTCCAACTGTCATTCAGGAGACACAGGGAAGGGAAACCCGTGGCCTATACTGACTAATTGCTCCTCATTGAACTTGAGACTTGGGCAGGGTGGAGTTGAAGTCCAACACAGAGAACATTCCCCTTGGTCTCCTCACCGATGGGGCCCAAGACCCTCTGGCAGCCTTCGCAGACTGTTTCTGGCGGGGGGAGGTGGGGGTGGCACAACCAGAGGTGGCCCTAGGTAATTTTCAATGGTAAGCAAACAGTATTTTGGTGCCCCCCCCCCAACCAATCACTGATATATATTTTCTGTTCGTCGTCGTGGGAGTTCTGTGTGCCATATTTGGTTCAATTCCATCATTGGTGGAGTTCAGAATGCTCTTTGATTGTAGGTGAACTATACATCCTAGTAACTACAACTCGCATATGTCAAGGTCTATTTTCCCCCAAGAGCGCCTCAAAGCACCCCTGGGCAAAATCAACTCTACTGCAAAGGCTTACTTTGCGTAATGGGTTGAGCCGCCCCTGGGCACAGCCTATTTCCCCATGGCAAGGTCCCTCCCGTAAAACTTAGTGGATGATCTCCGCAGAGAGCTCGACAGGGGGAGTGTGTCCCTGTTGGTTCTCCTGGACCTCTCAGCGGCCTTCGATGCCGTAGACCACGGTATTCTTCTGGGGTGCCTTGTGGGGATGGGTCTTGGAGGGACTGTTCTGCAGTGGCTCCAATCCTTCCTGGAAGGTCGTACCCAGAAGGTGTTGCTGGGAGACTCCTGCTCGGCCCCACAGCCATTGTCCTGTGGGGTCCCAAAGGGGTCAGTCTTGTCCCCCATGTTGTTTAACATCTACATGAAGCCGTTGGGTGAGATCATCCAGAGTTTTGGAGTCTGATGCCATCTGTACGCAGATGACGTCCAACTCTATCACTCATTTCCACCAGATGTGAAGGAGGGTGTTCAAGTTCTGAACCAGTGCCTGGCTGCTGTGACGGTCTGGATGAGGGCGAGCACATTGAAGTTGAATCCAGACAAGACAGAGGTCCTCCTGGTCAGTCGCAAGGCCGAACAGGGTCTAGGGTCGCAACCTGTGCTGGACGGGGTCACACTCCCCTTAAACTGTGAGGTGGGGCGTAGAGGGAGATGCGTTCGGACAAGTAAGCTGGGCCAGAACCGTATAGGGCTTGATAGGTCAAAACCAGCACTTTGAATTGAGCTCGGAAGTGGACCAGCAGCCAGTGGAGCTGACATAACAGTGAGCAACCGGCTGCCACCCTGTTGGGACTAGGTGAAGTTTCCGAACAGTCTTCAAAGGCAGCCTCACGTAGAGCGCGTTGCAGTAGTCTATACAGGATGTAACCAGAGCATGGACCACCGTAGCCAGATCAGACATCTCAAGGGACAGGCACAGCTGGTGCACAAGATTTAGCTGCGCAAAAGCTCCCCTGGCCACCACCGAGACCTGGGGTTCTGGGCTCAGGGATGAGTCCAGGATCACTCCCAAGCTGCGTCATCCTGAAGCCCCCTTGGCTTGTATTATTTCTGAGACAGTGGCCTAAACGTAGCCCTGCATTTCGTTTTACTAATTGAAGGCGGGTTCTCTCGTTAATCCGGGTTCTTTGGGAAGCGATTCCTGCCTCCCACTCTGCGAGAGCCACCCATGCTTCCCCCTGAGCTCTGTGTCATCTGCAAACTTGTGAAGGATTCCCTGTGTGCCGGCGCCACCACCGGAGCCATTGCTAACGACATGGAAGGAATGGCCCTGGAGGCCTCCCACTCGCAGCCGCCCCCCTGCCTGCCTGCCTGCCTTCCTTCCTTATTTCCTTCCTTCTTGAATGGCCTCCCACCCATCCGGGATCCACCTGATTGCGCTCCCCTCTCTCCCACATGGATTGCATCACAACATCACGGGGGGAGCTCATTAAGCACTTTGCCGAAATGGCCCCCGCAGCATCGCCCTCCTCTACTAAACTAGTAACCTGATTGAAAATAGGATTCCGTCTTTCCTGTCCCTGCCTCCGAGATCCGTGCAGGCGGGCTCCTGATATTATTCCTGGTATCGAGGTCAGGCTCGCTCTCCTGCCGTTCCCTAGATCTCTTCTTCCGGACTTTTTGGGAGGAAAGAACTATTTTTGGGCATCTCCAATCTGCGCTAGCCTCCAAGATGCCTCACAAACGATGACGGAGGCTTCAGGAAGTTCTTCTGATACTCTGGGATGCGGATTTGGACCAATTGATCCCTGATGACCCAAATACATACTCGGCTATTCTTGACAGTGATGGCATCTCCGCACGCCTTGCTTTCTTTGCTGATCTCTCTCGTTTGTGTCATGCTCAAAATGCTGAAAATGCAAGACTGTGTGCCCAGGACCGAAGGTCAGAGGTCATGGTGCCTGCCTCCCAATGGGGCCACATCCTGAGAAATAGCCACACCAACAAGCACATTAATGCTGGTGCTGGTCAGTCACGTAGAGATCAGATAAAGATGACCACACCTGCCCTGGATGTGCACTTTGTGGTTCTTTTTGCACAACCCTGAAGTTTGGTGAAATACTGTTGCTTGGAATAAACTTCGTCTAGACTTGATCTATCTTGGTGGGTCTCTTGGCCAAAGCTCCTGGTTGTTGCCTCAGTTCTTTCCCTCTCCATTTCAGCTCGGTCTTTCACATGGGAAACAAGGTATGGCTGACATCTCAAGCCTACTAAACAACTAGTTTTTGCGTATTACGGCCTTTGACCTTCCTTATACTTTTTTTCCAGGCTTCATCTAGACATGGGGCTTATCAGATTTGCAAGTGGGGCCCAATTGGTGGGAGAACAAATGCCCCAGAGGCAGGCATGTAGCCGGGGGGGGGGGGGGGCTTGAGGGGCTTCAGCCCCCCCCCCTGAAATTCTGATGGTGGTTCGCGAAAAGGCCTTACTGGTGCATTATTTAAACTGTTATGTTTATTCATATCATGATCTGATCACCATACTCAATATATCCCATATGCATGGGGGTATTGGGGTAATGATACAAAAGGTTTGCTAGGCTAGACCCTCTTTCACTCAGACTCAGCCCCCCCCCCAAACTCAGCCCCCCCGAAACCCCCCTGAAAAAAATTCAGCCCCCCCTCCGAAACATCCTGGCTACGGGCAGAGGGAAGAATCAGGATCCAAAAGGGCCAGAACAGGTTAGATCAGAGGTTCTCAAACTGTGCTCTGTGGAGCCCTCGGGGCTCTGTGTGTGATTGTAAGGCGCTCCGTGCCCCCAGGTTGCTTCCCACCTCCTCCTCCTCCTCCTGAGAAATGCAGAGAAATTAAAGGTTTGATCTGCTGGAAACAGGAGCAGCATAGAATCCTAGAATCCTAGAATCGTAGAGTTGGAGGAGACCTCCTGGGCCATCATCCAGTCCAACCCCATTCTGCCAAGAAGCAGGAAGATTGCATTCAAATCACCCCTGACAGATGGCCATCCAGCCTCTGTTTAAACGCCTCCAAAGAAGGAGCCTCCACCACACTCCCCCTGGGGCAGAGAGTTCCACTGCTGAACGGCTCTCACAGTCAGGAAGTTCTTCCTTGTGTTCAGATGGAATCTTCTCTCTTGTAGTTTGAAGCCATTCTTCCATTGCGTCCTAGTCTCTCTCCAGGGAAGCAGAAAGGAAGCTTGCTCCCTCCTCCCCCCTGTGGCTTCCTCTTACATATTTATACATGGCTATCATGTCTCCTCTCAGCCTTGAGAAGGTCCAGTTGCAATGGTCAACAGTTACGACACAGCCCGGCACTTTCATCCCATGCCCTTGTTCCTTAGCTACAATTTGCACGATCCCTTTCCCTTGTCTGTTTACATTTGGCCATGTTTTATGGCAGCTGTCACCACAGGTTATTGGGCGTTGTTCTGAGTTTTAAATTGTTGTTTTATATGTTATTGGTTTTACGTTTTGTATTGTATGGTGTGTTCACTTTATGCATTGTTTTAGGGCTTTGTGTCATATGTAAGCCGCTCCGAGTCCCTTCGGGGAGATTGAGGTGTGGTGCAAAATTATTATTATTATTATTATTATTATTATTATTATTATTATTATTTGCTTCGAAAAAGGCTCAACATCTAAAAAAGTTCAAGAACCCCTGGGTTAGAGAGCTGGTTGGCCAAGAAGAAAACAACGAACGTAAACAAGGAAAAATGTACGGTCTAACACTTTGGCAGGAAAAATGCAATACAGGATGGGGGAGACCTGGATTGATAACAGCCCAACTGAAAGGGACCAAGGAGTCTTAGAAAGTTAAGACTGAGGATGAGCCCGCAGTGTGATGCAGCAGCGAAAAAGACCAACGTGATTCTGAGCTGCACCAAGAGAGGTCTAGTGCCTGGACTGAGGGAAGCCATGGTGCCCTCCTCTCTTCTGCCCAATCAGAGCTTCCCACCTGGAATGGTAGCCCTGGATCCAGTCCTGGGCAGAACAATTCAAGAGGGAGATGGGAAGAGGGATTGGACATTAAACTGACCCAAGGCTTGGAAGCCATGACTCCCTATGGAGAGTTGCCGAGAGAGCTGGGGATGTTTAGCTTGGAGAGGAGAAGGCTGAGAGAAAGGGAGAGCCATGTTGAAGCGCCAGAAAGGATGTCACATTGAGGAGAGGGCAACTTACAGGAAAAGAGGTGGCACCTAAACATTAGGACGGACTTCCTGGCAGTTATTGCGCTTGTACAGGGGAATATGCTGCTGCCTTGGTGACCTGGAGGTTTTGAAGCAGAGGCTGGATGGCTATCTGTCAGGAGGGCTTGGGTGGCATCTTCCTGCCTGGACGAAGGTGGACTGGGTGGCTTTTGGAGGCCCCTTCCAACTCTAGGATCCTATGACTCCATCCATCCATCCATCCATCCATCCATCCATCTCTCTCCTTTGGGGGCCTTGGGGTCTCTTTCAACTCTAGGATTCTGTGTGGTCACTTCCCCTTCTTTGCCCCCTTTGGCTTTGGGTCAGCTCCTGGATTGACCCTTCCTCTACTGAAAGAAAACTAACCCTGTCTCAAAAGGGCTGCCAGATTTCTCCATTGTTGTTTTTCATTTGTTCAGTCACTTCCAACTTTGGGTGACTTCCTGGACCAGCCCACGCCAGAGCTCCCTGTTGGCCGTCACTACCCCAGCTCCTTCAAGGTCAATCCAGTCCCTTCAAGGATGCCATGCATCCATCTTTCCCTTGGTTGGCCTCTCTTCCTTTTTCCTTCCGTTTTCCCCAGCATGATTGTCTTCTCTAAGCTTTCCTTTCTTCTCCTGATGTGGCCAAAGGACTTCATCTTGGCCTCTACTATCCTTCCCTCCAATGAGCAGTCGGGCTTTCTTTCCTGGAGGATGGACTGGTTGGATCTTCTCGCAGTCCAGGGCACTCTCAGCACTTTCCCCCAACACCACAGTTCCAAAGTGCCTCTCTTCCTTCGCTCGGCCTTCCTTATTATTGATTTATTTATTACGGTTGCTTATACCCCGCCCATCTCACCCGGGGGGACTCAGGGCGGCTTACACAAACAAGGCACAATTCGATGCCTGTATTACAAAAACATAACATCAAAAACATAACATCAATAACAACAATAATTATAACACTTTATGGTCCAGCTCTCACATCCGTAGGTGACTACAGGGAATACCATGGCTTTAACTATGCGGATCTTCGTTGTCCTTGACCCATTTCTTTTCCTCCTTCAATGGTGGACAGAGTTGTTCTTCTGGCAGAGATGGCAACACATCTTCTTCCCTGACTAGCATTTCTTGCAGAGGCCATGCCCTACGTGGATCTCCTCTCCACGGCCTGACCTCATCCTGAGTGTAGCTTTTCAGATTGTGTCCCTAAAGCACCATTTGTGGACCGTCCCCTTTGGTGCCCCCCCTCCCCTCCTCTCATCCTTCTTCCAATCCTTCCCAATCGCAGCTCACCTGAAAGTTCTTTGTTCCCTGGTTTCGTGGTGCTTTTGGTTGGAAGCCTGCCACCGACGCCTCACCTTTTGCAACTCTCTTGGCGTGATTCATTCCCTTCCCGGGGGCCTTCCTGATCATGGGAGCTCCGCCAGCGCCTTCTCCCCGGCTTCCTCGCTTCCAAAGCCCAGAGTCTGGCTGCGCTCGGCTTCCCTTCGCTGAATGCGACGATGCCGTCACGCCGCCTTTCCCGCTTTGGGTCGCGGCCCCCTTTTGCAGCCCTACTCATCATCGCTGGCATATTACAGCTACTCCTCCTCATTTCCTATGAGGACTATTGCCTTGGAAGAAGTTGCCTTCCACTCCTGGGGCCCAAAGAGCGGGAGCCAGGCGCATCCTTGGCCCCACTCAGGGCGTCCGCCATTGACTCTCCCCACCGGCAGCCTTCCTCTTTCCTTTTGGCACTGAACAGGACCATCTTTGCCAGTGAGTCACATCGTCTCCTGATAGGGTCATGAGTACTGTATTTACTGGAGTCTTGAATGTGAAACCAAGTGGAAGGATTGGCAAAGGCTTTCATGGCCAGAATCACTGGATTGTTGTAGATTTTTCAGGCTATCTGGCCATGTTCCAGAAGCATTCTCTCCTATGGCAGGCATCCTCAGAGGCTGTGAGGTCCTCATAGATGCATGCGAAACATCAGGAGAGAATGCTTCTGGAACATGGCCATACAACCTGAAAAATCTACAACAACCCAAACGGAGGTATTTGTTGACGAATGTAATGTGGTAGCAAATATTACCAGGATTAGGCTTGTATAGAGGGACTGGAGGGAGAGGACTGGTGGAGGAGCGTGGCTTTTTCTTGCCTGGTACCAACTTTGTTGAAATAGCAACAACAATGCCTTAAAAGGGTAACACCTTCGATAGAGGACAAGCCCAATGGTGCAGGCAAGGCTGCATCAGGCAATGCCCCTTTAAGGAGCGGGCCTCACCTTATACAAACTCAAATTTAATGCGCCCTAATTTTGGAGATGTGAGTGAGCAAGAAAAGATGTGCATTAGTCTTGAGTAAATAGTATTTACTCCTCTATTTGTGCCCTTTCCAATCTCATCTCACCTCAAAGTTTTGTTGCCGAGCAGTTTAGGATGGTTGTGGATAGACCAAGCCATTGTGGGTTGCCTGATGAGAAAGAGAAGCCAATATTATAGAATAAATCTCACCAAGTTGAAGAGAAACCCACCGAGATTTTTATTTCATTCCAGCTGGAAAGGATGACGATTGCAGTAATCTGCCAACAAAATCGACATGCCCATTGGGCAGAGAGATACAATATATATAGCCTTTTCAAAAGATTCAAAAGTTCCCATGCCCACCACCCCACCCACCCCCACCCCGAGCTAGCTTTGTTATGATTGGTTGTGACGTCAGCAAACCAGCAGGAGAGCCAATGGTGGCTTGAGCCCTGCTTTGGCCGCTCAGCCAATGAGGGGGAAGGGAGGCGGGCAACAGGGAAACAATGAAGAAATGTCTAGTTGTCAGGATTTAAGATATGTAATGCAGGAATTGTTGTTTAACTGTTCAACTGTTTAATTGATGTTATTTTGTTTTACTACTGTTATGTGATGCTGGCATCGAATTGTAAGCCTTTGTAAGCCGCCCTGAGTCCCCTTCGGGGTGAGAAGGGCGGGGTAGAAGAAACCGAAATAAATAAATAAATAAATAAATAAATTATCTATCGTGTCAGGGGCAACCAGGATTTAGGTGACCAATGTTTGCCAAATGGCTGGGCGATAACCTTTAGGCTCTCAAGCCTAGCCAAGGTTATTGTTTGGTTCTTTGGATTAATGTCTTGGTCTAGCCCCGAGAGGCTTCGTCCTTTGTTTTTACAGTTCTGAGATATGGAGTCCTTTGAAGAAATTAATGTTGGTTTCTGGCCGGTTGGCGTTGACACAATGAAAAAGGCTGTGGTGAAATCCTAATTCCTCGTAGAGAGGAAAACACCCTTTGTGTTGAGTGATTCAAATGCCCATAGGTCTTATCTTTTCAGATGGTCTAGCCTTTGCCCTCTGAGATCTGGTCAAATAAGAACCATTTACTTAGTGTTCATGCAATGAGTTTCTGGTTGAGTCCTTTGTCTAGGGATTTACTGGCTTGGTAAATTGGGAAACGCTTCCTGGAGCCACGAGGTGCTGGATTCATGAAGAAGGTGGCTTTTCCTTCGTTTTTCAAACATGTGATGGTATGAGGAAGGGGAACATACAAGGAATTCCTAAGGGATAAATCATGCAAAGTCAAGGGGGAACTGTGTCAGCCTTCCCTCCCTCCAAAGTTCATCAAAAGTACACAAAGATTGGTGAAAAGGCTGAGAGGAGATATGATAGCCATGTATAAATATGTGAGAGGAAGCCACAGGGAGGAGGAGGGAGCAAGCTTGTTTTCTGCTTCCTTGGAGACTAGGATGCAATGGAACAATGGCTTCAAACTACAAGAGAGGAGATTCCATCTGAACAGGAGGAAGAACTTCCTGACTGTGAGAGCCGTTCAGCAGTGGAACTCTCTGCCTTGGAGTGTGGTGGAGGCTCCTTCTTTGGAAGCTTTTAAGCAGAGGCTGGATGGCCATCTGTCAGGGGTGATTTGAATGCAATATCCCTGCTTCTTGGCAGAATGGGGTTGGACTGGATGGCCCAAGAGGTCTCTTCCAACTCTTTGATTCTATGATTCTAAGGGGGAACCATGTCGGCCTTCCCTCCAACCAAAGTTCATCAAAAGTCCACAAAGATTGGTGAAAATCATATGAATCCATAGGGTTTATTTTCCCTTCACTTCAGCTCTCAGGCCAAGAAGTGCACGGCTCTGGATGTTTTTGCATTTCTCTTTGTTATGCCCAACTGCGTTTCCATATCATAGTATAATAACAAAATGCAGGTTAAAATTCACAAACTACAATTGACTGGGACGGCTTGCCAGAAGAGATTGGCCTTCAGTTGCGCCTTGAATCCCGACATCTGATGTCAGTGTCACATCTCTTCCAGAGATGTTGGCGGAGACTGTCCTGCCCAGCGGATGCAGAGCGGGGAGGGGATTTGGCAAGGGAAGGCAGGCGCCTCTCACGCTGATGGCCTTGCTGCCCTCAGATCCGATGTGGGGTCGGAGTTGGCCGTGGAGGTGCCCAGGCGCCCTCGCCCTTGCCATGTCTTGGAGAAGGAGAGTTTTCCAGTGGAGGGCCTGCCTTTCCGTCAGCCATGGCCTCTGACCGGGAGGTTGTGAGAGGTCAGCCTTTGTGGACGATGTTGGGATGGACGGGTCTCAGCTGGGAGCTGGGCTTGCCTCCTCTTTTCTGGGCCTGCCTGCCTCGGACTTGGTTTTTCTTGGACGTGACACTTGTCTAGTTCTTTGTTGCAGTTTGAGAAATGCCATCACAGACTCCTCGGTGTTTGAGGTGGGAACTGATGGTGTTTTGGTGCAGTTTTGATGCCCTCATTGTCAGATTCTGTCTGGAAGTTCATGGAATTAGAGGCAAGCTCACAACAATAAATCACTGGAAACAAGTCGTTTATTCCGTCTTTCCAAAATCCGAAGAAGACAGTTCTAAAGTTTCCCACTCACACACCCCGTGTATATATTGTTGTTGTTGTTGTTGTTGTTGTTCATTCGTTCAGTCGTTTCGGACTCTTCGGGCCCCCATGGAGCAGCCCAGGCCAGAGCTCCCTGTCGGCCATCACCACCCCCAGCTCCTTCAAGGTTAATCCAGTCCCTTCAAGGATGCCATCCAACCAGCACTTTGAATTGTACTCAGAAGCTGATTGGTAGCCAGTGGAGTTGGCGCAACAAAGAAGTTGTATGTTCCCTGTACGTCGCTCTGGTGAGCAACCTGGCTGCCGATTGTTGGACTAGTTGAAGCTTCCGGCCAGTCTTCAAAGGCAGCCCCACGTAGAGTGCATTGCAGTAGTCTATTCAGGATGTAACAAGAGCATGGACCACTGTGGACAAGTCAGACGTCTCAAGGAATGGGCGCAGCTGGCGCACAAGTTTTAATTGTGCAAAAGCTCTCCTGGCTAAGCCTTGCTTTACTCTTCTTCTTAGCAAGACTTCCTTTGTCCAGTTTGGAAATGTTCGGCTCACGCAGGCCCAGGACGCCCTGGACAAGGTTTACCCTCCAAAGGACGCCTCCTCCTTGCAGAATACATCCAATCGGAAAAGCCTGGGAGTTGCAAGCTGCATCTTGGTTTTCTTGGAGGAATATTTCAAGTCCCTCTAGCATTTCATTTGTATTGCCATAGTATCATGCCACACATTTCTCCCTGTTGAAATCCATTCTGTTCACTGGGTTGCTGTCAGTTTTCCGGGCTGCCTGGCCATATCCCAGAAGCATTCTCTCCTGACGTTGAGGGCTCTCTTGGAAACAAGGCAAGGGGGGGGGGGTGTTCTGTCGCGCGCTGGGCCTGTAACAGCTGTCTTTTCTATAGGACGTATACCTTAAGCCCAGCGGGAAGCCAGGGGCGCATCAAAGAGAGGTTCTCAGGGATTTTTCTGAAGTGATGGTCTTTAGAGTCTTTAATGATACAACAAAGTCTTTATTATGGAACAAACAACAAATCTTCAATGGTTCAAACAACACTTTAAGGCTTTCTTAGTCTAGTCTTCAATGGACTGGTACCTGACTTTGATCAACTGAACCTTCTCTGTAGGAAAAACCCTTTTTAACCTCTCCCAGGCTGCTTTCTATCTATGCCTCATCGGTGTGGGACCTACTACCGACTCCAAGTGTGTCTGGGTATCGAGTAGATCTACCAGCCGAGGCTTGAAGAT
The DNA here is from genome assembly GCF_025583915.1 of Anolis sagrei ordinatus. Taxonomy (NCBI): domain Eukaryota; kingdom Metazoa; phylum Chordata; class Lepidosauria; order Squamata; family Anolidae; genus Anolis; species Anolis sagrei. The sequence continues at coordinate 310,401,276 of NW_026845477.1, read as the reverse complement.
ATTTCAGCTGGGGTTCAGTGGATCTGTAATGCTGTCCTTCCTCCGAGAATTCTTTGAGAACTTCAGGGCTGTTTCCCTCTGATGTTGTGAGGCTGAGAGGCTGTGAGCTCTCAGCCAGAGCCTTTTGGGACCTTTCCCCTGGAATTTCTGTTTCTGTATCCCCGGATGTTCCTTTTCCCTGGATGCTCTTAGGAAAGGAAGCTTTTCTACAGACGAGCTGGTCTACGTCCTATAGCTTAGCTACCTTGTGTGAGACTGCCAAAATGGCTCCCTTCCCTCCCAGAAGCCTGAACAAGGGGCGGAACTAAAGCTTAATTAAGATGGACAGGAGGCCTGCCCTATAACTGCAAACTTTAACAGAAAGAAATAAAGTTGGAGCTCCTGGTACAGCCGTACTAGCACAGGGGTCGAGGGTTATACATATCCCTGTGGAATAACGTCCAGGGTGGGAGAAAGAACTCTGGTCTCTTGGAGGCAAGTGGAATGCTTCAGTGGATCACCTCGATTAGCATTCAATAACGTTGCATCTTCAAGGCTTGGCTGCTTCCTGCCTGGGGGGATCCTAGTCTGTGAAGGTCCTTCTGGATTCTGATCCTGTCCTCTGGAGTATTAGCAAAAGTGGTTTGTGATGCTAGGCTCCTTTCTTAGAGCTCCTTGCAGCGGCCTCCTAACCCCCCCACCCTCTCTCTCTCTCTGCGCAGGACAACAGCCGTCGTGTGGACAATGTGCTGAAGCTGTGGATCATCGAGGCGCGGGACCTGCCCCCCAAGAAGCGCTACTACTGCGAGCTGTGCCTGGACGACATGCTCTACGCCCGCACCACCAGCAAGGTGCGCACGGACAACGTCTTCTGGGGGGAGCACTTCGAGTTCAACAACCTGCCGGCGGTGCGGACCATCCGGATCCACCTCTACAAGGACACGGACAAGAAGCGCAAGAAGGACCGCAGCAACTACGTGGGCATGGTCAGCATCCCCATCGCCAGCGTGACCGGGCGCCACTTTGCCGAGCAGTGGTACCCGCTCAGCCAGCCCAGCGCCAGCAAGAGCAAGTCCGGCTGCCCGGCCGTCCGGGTCAAGAGCCGCTTCCAGACCATGAGCATTCTCCCCATGGAGCTCTACAAGGAGTTTGCGGAGTACGTCACCAACAACTACCGCATGCTCTGCGCCGTCCTGGAGCCGGTCCTCAGCGTCAAGAGCAAAGAGGAGGTGGCCTGCGCCCTCGTGCACATCCTCCAGAGCACCGGCAAGGCCAAGGTACCCTAGCCGCCATCACCATCATCATGGGGGTCAGGGGTGGGGTGGGGTGGGGTGTCCCTTGGCCCCCAGCCACAGCAACGTCCCTCTCTCCCTTCCCGGCACCCGGCAGGACTTCCTTTCCGACATGGCCATGACGGAAGTGGACCGCTTCATGGACCGGGAGCACCTGATCTTCCGGGAGAACACGCTGGCCACCAAAGCCATAGAGGAGTATCTCAAACTGATTGGACAAAAATACCTCAAGGACGCCATTGGTGAGGGTCTGGCTGGGGAGGGACGAGGGGGGGTGTGTGCAAGGGGGAAAGGGGTCACGTGGAGGCACCCCTCTGCCCGCACCCTTAGCAGCTGTCTCCACTTGGCTTGCTTGACTTCAGTCCATCTGGGAAAGAGGGACACCGGGGTGGCACCTCCATGGTGAGGGTCTCCAGAGGAAGGGGAAGAGGAAAAAGAGGGGGAGGGGGTTCAGGGTGGTTTGGGGAGGACGAGGCTAGCTCCCATTGGTCAAGAAGGAGCTGGGGACTTGAGGCCGATTGTCTCCCAGGGAGCTCATGCCGGCAGCGGCATCCGGGCCCAAAGTGCCTCCAGAGGCTGGGGGAGAAGCCAAGCAGGGCCTACCCTTCCATGAGACCCCCTTCTCCCCTCATTCTGCCCCCTCCCCTCCCTCCCTGCAGGCGAGTTCATCCGCGCTTTGTACGAGTCAGAAGAGAATTGCGAGGTGGACCCCATGAAGTGCTCGACGTCCACCCTGGCCGACCACCAGGCCAACCTCCGCATGTGCTGCGAACTGGCCCTCTGCAAAGTCGTCAACTCCCACTGGTCAGTGCCGGGATAGAGGGAAGGAGGGAGGGAAAGGGAAGGGGTGGAGGGAAGAGGGAAGGGACGGGGAGTGAAGGAAAAGGAAGGAAACAGGGAAGGAGGGAGGGAGGAAGGGAGAGAAAGATGAATAAAAGCGAGAGAGCTGGGGGGGGAGGGGCAGGAGGGGGGAGAGACAAGGAGTGGGAAGGATGGGGAGAGAGAGCACGAGGAGAGGAAAAAGAGTGAATCAGGGAGGCAGCGAGCTTCCTTTCTGCTGCTCTTGAGACTAGGACGCAATGGAGCCATGGCTTCAAACTACAGGAAAGAAAGGAGATTCCATCTGAACATTAGAAAGAACTTCCTGACTGTGAGAGCTGTTCAGCAGTGGAACTCTCTGCTCCAGAGTGTGGTGGAGGCTCCTTCTTTGGAGGCTTTTAAGCAGAGGCTGGATGGCCATCTGTTGGGTGTGCTTTGAATGCAATTTGCCTGCTTCTTGGCAGAATGGGGTTGGACTGGATGGCCCACGAGGCCTCTCCCAACTCTAGGATTCCATGATTCTATGTTAGTGTTCAATTTAAGGTGACACCAAGATAAGGAAGGAAGAGAGGAGGGAAGCAGGGAAGTGAGGGGAACAAGGAAGGAAGGAAGGAGACAGAAGTAGGATGAGAAAGGGGAAGAAAGGAGGGGAGACAAAGGGAAGGAGAAGGAAAAAGGCATGGAGGGAGCATGAATAGAGGGAGGGGAGGCAGGAAGGATGAAGTGAAGGAAGGACTGAAGGAGAGAGCAGGGAAAGAAGGAAAGAGGAAGGGAGTGGGGGAGATGGAGGGAGTGGGGGAAAGAGCAGGTGGAGGAAGGAAAACAGTGGGAGGGAGGGAGGGACAGAAAGTAGAGGAAAGACGAGAGAGGAATGAAGGGAAGGGACGATGGAAGGAAGGACGAAGAGAGGAAGGAAAAGAAGAATGGATGGATGAGTGGGCAGATGTGGGGAGGGAGGGGAGAATGAGGGAAGGGAAGAGAGGGGAGGGAAAGAGAGCGAGTGGGAGGGTTCCTCCTCTTTGCCCCATCTTTGCTTAACTGTTTCTGGGTGAAGTAAGAGGGCTCTGCTTCTGATGTTGGGGTGGATGGACCAGGAAAGAGGGGTGGCAGTGGGGGCTGGGGGTCCGTGGGACTGAAGGGGGCAAGGGGGTCGGAGGTGGGCATTGTGCCACTGCTGCCCATTCACCCTCCCTTCCGTGCTTCCGCAGCGTGTTTCCGCGGGAGCTGAAGGAGGTCTTTGCCTCGTGGCGCCTGCGCTGCGCGGAGCGGGGCCGAGAGGACATTGCGGACCGCCTGATCAGCGCCTCCCTCTTCCTGCGCTTCCTGTGCCCGGCCATCATGTCCCCCAGCCTCTTTGGCCTCATGCAGGAGTACCCCGACGAGGAGACCTCCCGCACCCTCACCCTCATCGCCAAGGTCATCCAGAACCTGGCCAACTTCTCCAAGTGAGTGGCAGTATCCCGGGAGACCCGCCCCTTCTCTTTAGGGAGGGGGAGCCAGTGGCCAAGGCCCCAGGACAGCCTCAGACCTCCTGCAGTAGAACTCGCTACTTCGGCCTGATCACAGTACGATCAGTACCTGCAATCTCCCTTACCTACCTACACCTGCTGCAAGGTGGTCTAGAAATTCTAGAGAGATGACCCCTATAGGCATTTTTACACCCTCCAGCACAACTCTATGGTATGTGTGACAAAATGGCAGACAAAACAAAACAATACTTCGGGCAGGGTGGACCTTTTATTTTGTCATCCCGCCGCTGCCACCAATTGCACGGAAGATGGCAGGGGGATCAGAAAAACTTCAACCAAAACCTTCAGGCAGGAAGGAGGGACCTTTATTCCATCTTCCTACCACTTGCTGCTGCCACCATTTGAAACCCAATAGCACAGAGATTTATTATTGATTCATTTAAAACTTTTATATACCGATCTTCTCACCTCCAACGAGGGACTCAGGCCGGTTTACAACAGAGGAATTCATACACAATAGTTTAAAACATCACATCCAATAATACACTAGTATAAAACACATTAAAATACAATCATATAATTATATAAGGCCAAGTCGTCAGCATAAAATCACTATTGATTGGGAGGGAGAGGCTTTGCTTGTAGGTGAAACAGTACCTTTGTTTTATTTGTATTGTTGTATAAGCTTAGTGGTTACATAAGATCAATTGCTTGTAGAACAATGTTTCACTATGGCTTTCTCTCAAACTATTCCCTCTTCATAACAGACCGTTGTGTGGATACCTAAGAACAGGTTTTTTGGACTGTATGTAACTTATCCTTTTAGCCAAGGTCCCAGCTGTTCCTCCGCTTTTTCCTTTCAAGCCTTAACTCACTGAATAACTTTCCTGGACTGCTCCCAGCAGCCTACCTAATTATCACAGGATCTTCAGTTGGGTTTTTTCCAACTCCTAACTACTCCTGACATCTTATTTAAACCAAAATTCTTTTGGGTTGTTGTAGGTTTTTTCGGGCTATGTGGCCATGTTCTAGAGGCATTCTCTCCTGACGTTTCACCTGCATCTATGGCAAGCATCCTCAGAGATAGTGAGGTCCTGCCTGGTGGCTAGGATGCTGTGGCAACGCCTGGGGCTTCTGTCCACCTCTCAGCTAATATTAATAAACCTAACTAAACCTAACTAAAACTTATACTTTAATTGGGCATTTTGTTACAGTATTTTATTTTATTTATCGTGTCAGGAGCAAACCAAACTGTTGTATTGCATTTTTTAACAAACAAGCAAACAAACATACAAAGCACAGAGTTTGCAAGCTTGGTAGTTGAGTAAATGCCCTTTGACCAGTATCTGGCTCCTTGGAGTGCCTCTGGTGTTGCCACAAGGAGGTCCTCCATTCATTGTGCATGTGGCAGGGCTCAGGTTGCATTGCAGCAGGTGGTCAGTGGTTGGCTCTTCTCCACACTCGCATGTCGTGGATTATTCCACTTTGTGGCCCCATTTCTTGAGGTTGGCTCTGCATCTCGTGGTGCCAGAGCGCAGTCTGTTCAGCACCTTCCAAGTCGCCCAGTCTTCTGTGTGCCCAGGGGGGAGTCTCTCATTTGGTATCAGCCATTGATTGGGGTTCTGGGTTTGAGCCTGCCGCTTTTGGACTCTCGCTTGCTGAGGTGTTCCAGCGAGTGTCTCTGTAGATTTAAGAAAACTATTTCTAGATTTAAGTCGTTGACGTGCTGGCTGATACCCAAACAGGGGATGAGCTGGAGATGTCTCTGCCTTGGTCCTTTCACTATTGGCTGCTACTTCCCGGTGGATGTCAGGTGGTGCAATACCGGCTAGACAGTGTAATTTCTCCAGTGGTGCTACAGTATTCTTCTGTCAGAAGTTATTTTGTACAGATTCCTGTTTCCAAAGCGAGCCTAGGAATGTATCCTTCCTGTAGACACGGAGGCCAGGCTGCGAGGCTCGTTTCGACTGCAGCAGCTCAGAGAGAGAACGAGTTGAGTTACTCATTACGCTTTGGAAAATGCAGGGAATGCTCCCCCAAGTGGCCACTTCAGAGACTGCACCCCGGAAATTCAGGGGGGAATGCCTAATACCTCTTGCAAAGGGCAGCCGCTGCAGCCCATGTGACCCTTCCCCTTGTTCCCATTGGATGCACCCCCCCCCCCCACGCAGAACCTATTCCCGAAAAGGAGCCAATTACAGCATTGGAGACAGAAAACCCCTTCTGACTCTTTCTCAGAACAGCTCTTTCTCAGCTGGTTCCCTTGGTGAGTGGCTCCCTTCCTCATGTGCCTTCTCCTCCACCACGTTGAGCCCCTTTTGGCAATGGGTCCCTGTCTGTCCCCTTGAGGAACTGGTCAGCTTTTGAGTGGCCACCTGTGTCCAAAGGACTGTGGCTGGTGCCAGAGCTTTCTCCTTTGGGAGGGGGCCAGCAGGGGGAGAAGCCCACTGCCCAAGGCTCTGGTCAGTGGATGCCGGTGGAGAGGGGGGGGGGGGGGGGGGTGGTCTGTTTCCTTGTGGGTTTTGCAGGCCCCCCTCCCTCCCGCCTGGCTTCTGCATAAATCTGCAATTTTGAGGAAAGAAATCTGCAGAGTTGTATTCTGGAGCGCTGCCTCCGTCTCCCACGGCAACCTGCCTGCCATATTTTAACTCCAATGCACATTTCATACGTGTCTTGCAGACATTTTAGAGAGAGAGAGAGAGAGAGAGAGAGAGAGAGAGAGAGAGCGCATTTGCTCTGTAGGAAAAAAAATCAGAGGCGGGTAGAGCGTGCTGGGGAGCTGAATGGTGACCTGTGCCTGAGTCTAGAGTCAGATCAGGGGTTGGCAAAGGGGGAGGTGTGTGTGTGTGTGTGTGTGTGTGTGTGTAGGGGGGGGTCCCTCCAGGGTTCCCCCCCTGCTGCCCTCCCAAAAGGGGATGCCAGCCTCATTCAAGATCAAAGTGGGACATCAATCATTGTTGTGATGGTGTGATGCTGATGCCGATGAATGGGCATGCTCCTCTTCTACATGGATATGTGTTTGTGCATTGCACATATTTCACTGTGGCTTGAGAAGAACCCCCAAAAACCATCCAATCAGGCATGAACGCACCATGCAAGCCCTCCCCGCAGATACCCCTCTGGCCTCTGTTCCAGACCTAGGTCCACTAGATCAGTGGTTCTCAACCTGGGGTCCCCAGGTGATTTGGCCTGCAACTCCCAGAAATCCCCGCCAGTTTACCAGCTGTTAGGACTTCTGGGAGTTGAAGGCCAAAACATCTGGGGACCCCAGGTTGAGAAGCACTGCTCTAGATCATCAAGTCTGCAGACAGGACCAAATGGGGAGGGAGAGCCAGTACCCCAGAAGGCAGGAGCAGAATTCAGGACGGTCTTCACAGATGAGAGAGATGGTTAGTCAAAATTAAGAAAAGAAACCTCGAGAGGGACAAATGCAAGTTAGGAGGAAAAAAGGAAATGCCAAGAGACAGAAAGGGGGATAATGGTGCCTGGCTCCACAGCAGGATGTGGGGAAAGGTCTTGGAGTCCTCGTGGGGAGGAAAGTATTAGTAAACATGAGTCAGGAATGTGATGCGGCAGCTTAAAAAGCCCATGGGATGTTGGCCTGCACCCAGAGGAGCCTAGTGCCTAGATATCCAGGGAAGTCCTGCTCCCCTTGCTCTCTTCTCTTCTGCCTTGGTCAGACCACGCTTCCTGGAGTCACACTGTGCCCACTTCTGGGCATCGCCATTGAAGGGAGGGGTTGCCTCTCAGCTGGAATGCTGTGCCCAGAGGAAGAGGGCCACTCAAAGGATCCTGGGGGGTATTGTCGAAGACTTTCATGGCCGGAATCACTGGGTTGTTGTAGGTTTTTTCCGGGCTATATGGCCATGTTCTAGAGGCATTTTCTCCTGACGTTTCGCCTGCATCTATGGCAAGCATCTTCAGAGGTAGTGAGGTCTGTTGGAACTAGGAAAATGGGTTTATATATCTGTGGAATGATGTCCAGGGTGGGACAAAGGACTCTTGTCTGCTGGAGCTAGGTGTGAATGTTTCAACTGACCACCTTGATTAGCATTTGATGGCCTGGCAGTGCCTGGGGCAATCTTTTGTTGAGAGGTGATTAGATGTCCTTGTTTGTTTCCTCTCTGTTGTTGTGCTGTTGTAATTTTAGGGATTGTTCTCCCGACCCTTGGTCATTGTAGTCACCCTCCCGCTTTCTCTCTCTTAAAAGGAGACCGAAACCGCTTCCAATCAAAGCAACACACTGAAAACCAAAAGCACACACATTTGATGGCCTGGCAGTGCCTGGGGCAATCTTTTGTTGAGAGGTGATTAGATGTTCTTGTTTGTTTCCTCCCTGGGGTCTGGAGAACAAGGCTCATGAGGACAGAGTGGCTGAAAGAGCTGCTGGGCATGTTGAGATTGAAGGCGAGAAGGCCGAGAGGAGGCAGGGTGAGGGCCAGGGATCAAGTTGGGAATGTGTCCTAAGGAGGAGGGAGCAAGTTTCCTTTCTGCTGCCCTGGAGACTAGGACACAATGCAGCTATGGCTTCAAACTACAGGAAAGGAAGGAGATGTTTTCTGCTTCCCTGGAGACTAGGACGCAATGGAGCAATGGCTTCAAACTGCAAGAGAGGAGATTCCACCTGAACACGAGGAAGAACTTCCTGACTGTGAGAGCCGTTCAGCAGTGGAACTCTCTGCCCCGGAGTGAGTGTGGTGGAGGCTCCTTCTTTGTAGGCTTTGAAACAGAGGCTGGATGGCCATCTGTCAGGGGTGATTTGAATGCAATATTCCTGCTTCTTGGCAGAATGGGGTTGGACTGGATGATGACCCAGGAGGTCTCTTCCAACTCTAGGATTCTAGGATTCTAGGATTCTATGAGATTCCACCTGAACGTGAGGAAGGACTTCTTGACTGTGAGATCTGTTCAGAACTCTCTGCCTCAAAGTGTGATGGAGGCTCCTTCTTTGGAAGCTTTGTAGCAGAGGCTGGATGGCCATCTGTCAGGGGTGCTTTGACTGAGATTTTCCTTCTTCTTGGGAGAATGGGGTTGGAGTGGATGGTGGCCCACGAGGTCTCTTCCAACTCTAGGATTCTAGGATTCCCAGGCAGGAGCAGACTCCTCTGTCGAGCCTCCTGCGAGGAAGTTCTTCCGAATGTTTAGACCTCGGCTCCGATCCTGGTGTGCGTGTAGTCCGTGGCCACACAGAAGGAGCCAAGGTGGCATTTTCTCTTCAAAGTTGGGTGAACGTCTTTATATTCTCAATGGCTCCAAAGTTGGATGCCTGTGCATACTGCCTGGTGACATCTGCAGCCAGTGGGGACGCCACTTGGGGGTCTCTTGGCCTGAATGGTGACCTGGTTTGCTCTGGTCTTGCAGACCTGATGGGGGTGCACTGGAGGTAGGGCTCGTTTGAGGGTCCCCTGGGGCCCTCTCTCCCCAGACTCAACTGGCGGCGATTCCCCCCTATTATGACCTCTTTTCCAATTGGGAGGCAAGGATACTCCACTTTGGCAGGAAAAATGAAATGCAAAGATACAGAATGGGTGACGCCTGGCTCGAGAGCAGGACGTGTGGAAAAGATCTTGGAGTCCTCATGGACAACAAATTAAACATGAGCCAACAATGTGATGTGGCGGCAAAAAAAGCCAATGGGATTTTGGCCTGCATCAATAGGAGCATAGTGTCTAGATCTAGGGAAGTAATGCTACCCCTCTATTCTGCTTTGGTTAGACCACACCTGGAATATTGTGTCCAATTCTGGGCACCACAATTCAAAAGAGATATTGACAAGCTGGAATGTGTCCAGAGGAGGGCGACTAAAATGATCAAGGGTCTGGAGAACAAGCCCTATGAGGAGCGGCTTAAGGAGCTGGGCATGTTTAGCCTGAAGAAGAGAAGGCTGAGAGGAGATATGATAGCCATGTATAAATATGTGAGAGGAAGTCATAGGAGAGGAGGGAGCAAGCTTGTTTTCTGCTTCCTTGGAGACTAGGATGCGGAACAATGGCTTCAAACTACAAGAGAGGAGATTCCATCTGAACATGAGGAAGAACTTCCTGACTGTGAGAGCCGTTCAGCAGTGGAACTCTCTGCCCCGGAGTGTGGTGGAGGCTCCTTCTTTGGAAGCTTTTAAACAGAGGCTGGATGGCCAGCTGTCAGGGGTGATTTGAATGCAATATTCCTGCTTCTTGGCAGGGGGTTGGACTGGATGGCCCATGAGGTCTCTTCCAACTCTTTGATTCTATGATTCTGTGATTCTATGAGGGCGAGGCCCTAGCATCTCCTCGTCCAGGAAGAAGAGGGGGGGGGGGGGGGAAGGGGAGGCATGGATTCTGCGGAGGGCTGCAATATGGAGAGTTTGTGCTGGAGCTTCACGCTTGGCTGGCAGAGGAAGGAAGCATGTGCGCACCAGGACAGATGTGATAATCCATGCCTGTCTGGTGCTGACTGACGGGGTGTCAGCAACGCTCTCTTGGCAGTGCCGGCAATGAGTCCAGTTGGGGAGGGAGGGGGGCCTGGGAGGGAGGGAGCGAGGGAGGGGAGACCGGCCACTGTACCTCTGCCCAGCCCATCCCGTTGGGCAGGAAGGCCTTGCAGACTCAATGGGGGTGGGCACTTGGCCCCCCACTCTCCCTCCCGCAGAGTCCCTGGAAGGGGAGGGCAGAGGTCACCCCACCCCCCTCTATTGCCCTTGTCCATCTCCCCAAATCACGTCAGTTGTGTTCCCCGTGGGTGCCAGGCGAGAAGGGGATTTGGATGGAAAGGCAACAGGGCTTCACGGGGGTGGGCAGCAGTAAGAGGGTTAGAAACGGTCTTTCCTTCGGGTTGTTGTCGGTTTTTCCGGGCTCTATGGCCATGTTCTGGAGGCAATTTTTCTCCTGACGTTTCGCCTGCATCTATGGCAAGCATCCTCAGAGGTAGTGAGGTCTGTTGGAACTAGGAAAAATGGGTTTATATATCTGTGGAATGATGTCCAGGGTGGGACAAAGGACTTTTGTTTGCTTTCCTTCGATTCCCATCAGTTGTAAGAGCTCTATGAATACACATCTTCATTCAGGACTGAGATGAAGGGCTAGAAGGCAGGATCATCAAGTTTGCAGGCGACACCAAATTGGGAGGGAGAGCCAATAGTCCAGAGGACAGGAGCAGGATTCAAAACGATCTTGACAGATTAGAGAGATGAAGGGCCAAAACTAACAAAATGAAGTTCAACAGTGACAAATGCAAGATACTCCACTTTGGCAGAAAAAATGAAATGCAAAGATACAGAATGGGGGACAATGCCTGGCTCGAGAGCAGTACGTGTGAAAAAGATCTTGGAGTCCTCGTGGACAACAAATTAAACATGAGCCAGGAATGTGATGTGGCGGCAAAAAAAGCCAATGGGATTTTGGCCTGTATCAAGAGGAGCCTAGTGTCTAGATCTAGGGAAGTCATGCTCCCCATGCTCTATTCCGCTTTGGTTAGACCACACCTGGAATATTGTGTCCAATTCTGGGCACCACAATTCAAGAGAGATATTGACAAGCTGGAATGTGTCCAGAGGAGGGTGACTAAAATGATCAAGGGTCTGGAGAACAAGCCCTATGAAGAGCGGCTTAGGGAACTGGGCATGTTTAGCCTGAAGAATAGAAGGCTGAGAGGAGATATGATAGCCATGTATAAATATGTGAGAGGAAGCCACAGGGAGGAGGGAGCAAGCTTGTTTTCTGCTTCCTTGGAGACTAGGACGCGGAAGGCTTCAAACTACAAGGGAGAGTCCATCTGAATATTAGGAAGAACTTCCTGACTGTGAGAGTTGTTCAGCAGTGGAACTCTCTGCCCAGTGTGGTGGAGGCTCCTTCTTTGGAAGCTTTTAAGCAGAGGCTGGATGGCCATCTGTCAGGGGTGATTTGAATGCAATATTCCTGCTTCTTGGCAGAATGGGGTTGGACTGGATGGCCCAGGAGGTCTCTTCCAACTCTTTGATTCTAGGATTCTATGATTCTATGACTTGCAGTTCTAAGGCAAACCCTGTTTCTGGTGAGAGAAGGAAGGACATCTTGTCACCTGAAGCACCCTGCCTCTCCGCCTGGTTATCTTTCTGGGGGTTCAGTTGGTACTCTTAGGGGGGTTGTCTCCTCCTCCTCCATCTCCTCCCCCACCCTCACTTTTTCTTCTCCTCCTCCTCCTCTTCTCCTTCTCTTCCTCTTCCTCTTCTCTTCTCTTCCTCTCCTCGTCCTCATCCTCGTCCTCCTCCTTTTCTTTTTCTTCCTCTCCCTCCTCTTCCTCCTCCTTCCTCCTCTTCATTTCTTCTTCTTCCCCTCCCTCCTCTTCTCCTCTTCCTCTTTCCTCTCCTTCCTTCCTTCCCCCTTCCTCCTTTTTCTCACTTCTCTTTCTCCTCCTCCCTCCTCCTCTTTCCTTCCTCTTCTCCTCCCTTCCTCCTCTCCTCTCCTCCTCCTCCTTTCTTCCCTTTCTTTCTTCCTCTTCCTCTTCCTCTCCCCTCTCCCTTCCTCCTTTTTCTTCCTCCTCCTCTCCTCCTCCTTCCCTCCTCTTCCTCTCCCCTCTCCTTTTCTCTCTTCTCTTCCTCCTCCTCTCTCCTCTTCCTTCCTCTTCCTCCTCCTCTCCCCCTCCTCCCCTCCTCCTTCCTTCCTCTTCTTCTTCCTCTTCCTCTTCCTCTCCCCCTCCTCCTCCTTTTCTTCCTCCTCCTCTCCTCCTCCTTCCCTCCTCTTCCTCTCCCCCTCCTCCTTTTCTTCTCTCCTTCTCTTCCTCCTCCTCCTCTCCTCCTTCCTCTTCTTCTCCTTCCTCTTCTTCTTCCCCTTCCTCTTCCCCTCCTCTTCCTCTTCTTCCTCCTCCTTCCCCCCCTTCCCCTTCATCTTCCCCTCCTCTTTCTTCTCTTCTTTTCCTCCTCTTCCTCCCTTTCCTCCTCCTTCTTTTCTCCTTCTGGTTCTCCTTCCCATGACTCCTCTCTTGGCTGTCTGAGATGCAACTCCCTGAACAACTTAGAATGGAGTTCTTTCTTCATAAGTCTTTGTTTCCTTTATCCAGGCTGTCACGTTTGCTCCTTAAATCTGGATCTCTATCGTGTAGACACAGAGCCAATCCCTGGCATCAGCTGGGGCTGGGTGTCGCAGAGCCTTGCAGGCAGAACTCAGTGCTTTCCCTTGTTACCTTTAATCCTAACATGTCCTTTCCAAGGAACCGATCCCATTGAGAACCACGGGACTTTCCTCTGAGTGGGACACGCATGGGGAATGCTCCACTCTCCAGTCAACACCCACGATTTCTCAGTGCTTCTCTTTGGTCAGAAATCTATCCCCAGGAACCCTCACCCTTCCTCCCGGCAATGGGTCCCAAATGCCCCTCTAAGTATGAGACCTGGCTGTGATGGCTCCATCTTTTCCGGACTGAAAAATCATGGAAACGTGTGGGATGATACCCAGTCTGTTTCTCTTGGAAAGTTGGGCAGAAGAGTTAGGAACACATGAGTCCCACGCAGAAGGCTCACCCTTCTTATTTCTAGAAAGGATGGAAGGAAGGAAGGAAGGAAGGAAGGAAGGAAGGAAGGAAGGAAGGAAGGGAAAGGGGAGGAGAGGAATGAGTACTGGGATTCCTTCTTGATCACGTTAGTGGTGGGCAGAGGATAGCATTAAGATGGTCCAGCATGGGTGAGAGTCACACTTGCCTCTCTTCCTCTTCCCGGTCTTTCTCCTTCCTTCCTTCCTTCCTTCCTTCCTTCCTTCCTTCCTTCCTTCCTTCCTTCCTTTCCTCTTTTTGACCTGACCATTTGGCCCCATGTCCTCAGTGAACTCTCCATAGGGAGACTCAATGGAAGAATAGGTGAGCTGGAGCAAGAGGATTCCCCTGTCACAGGCAATCGATCCCCGGTGGCCCATGAGTCTGATTGTCTTCCAGGGGTAGAGTCTTGGCAGTGGGTCCATAAGTGACTGTGGAGACCTCTTCTGGATCCATATGGCTTTTCTTTCACGTTGAGGACATAGATTTCCAGATGGAAGGTGGTTCCGACATGGGTTTGCTTGAGGGAGTCCTTCCTCTTGGCACGTTTTGTTGGGCGAGAGGGCTTATTGACAAAAGACCCTCCTCATAAATGTACAGCTGAGGAACTTATGAGCAGCAGCATGACCCAGGACCAGGAGCCCAAAGTGATAAAAAGGACAAAAACACACAGAGCAACTTTATCTCTTCCATAGGAAGCTTTTCTTTGTAGTAAAATAATATAGTTGCACTATTTGCAATCACAAGGTTTCCACAACACAAATAAAGTCCTTTATACTTCCTTCTTTGCTTCCATGCTGGGCTTCTTCCTCATGCAGATAAACAGCTTTGCTCTCACCGAGCCTCCTCTCACACCAAACTTATACTGGAGCTTCACGCAGTAGCTTTTTACACACAGTAGCCTTTATACTGGAGCTTTACACATGAGACTTGACACACAAAGTCTTCAACTTGGAGCTTCTCTCACCGAAGCTTCTCACACCAGGCCTACTCACAGTCTGAGGCCTTCTCACAGACTAAGGACTACCTCACACAGAGGCTTCTCTCAAAGACTAAGGGCTACCTCACACACAGACTGAAACTCTTCTCCCACTGAGGTTTACCTCAGACTGATGGCTAAGCTACAGGCACACTTGCTTATTAGGCCTGGTCAATCCATGGTTCTAAATGGCTTGTTGTAGGTTTTTTCGGGCTATATGGCCATGGTCTAGAGGCATTCTCTCCTGATGTTTCGCCTGCATCTATGGCAAGCATCCTCAGAGGTAGTGAGGTCTGTTGGCATTACAACAACAGAGAGGAAACAAACAAGGATAACCACCTCTCAACAAAAGTTTGCTCCAGGCACTGTCAGGGCATTATATGCTAATCAAGGTGGTCAGTTGAAACATTCACACCTAGCTCCAGCAGACAAGAGTCCTTTGTCCCATCCTGGTCATTCCACAGATATATAAACCCTTTTTCCTAGTTCCAACAGACCTCACAACCTCTGAGGATGCTTGCCATGGATGTAGGTGAAACGTCAGGAGAGAATGCCTCTAGACCATGGCCATATAGCCCGAAAAAACCTACAACAACCCAGTGATTCTGGCCATGAAAGCCTTCGACAATACATGGTTCTAAATGGTTCTAAAGTACTTACAAAACTAAAGTTCTGGTGGTGAAAACTAGGGGGTGCTGTTGCTTTGCTTCTACAGTGTTGCTAAAGTTCTGGTGGTGAAAATTTCAGAACTCCTAACTAAACTCTCAAAATTTCATTATAAATGGTAGTTCCTAATTGGTTCTATCATAAAAATAACCAATAATGAAATAATAATTACATTTTGAAAGTTTTGTTAGAGTTCTGAAATTTTCGCCCCCAGAACTTTTGTTTTTTAAGTACTTTAGAACCATTTAGAACTATGGATTGCCCAGGCCTACTGGTTCTATAGAACTGCAGCTTTTGCTGAGTCTTTGCATCCATTTAATCCTTTCTGTGCTTCACTCACATTTTTGTAATTAAAAATACCTAGTTAATTTTTAATATTTTTGCCACTTTTCTCCCTGTGACACTGACCTCTAGTTCTGGCGCTCGAGTGCCCGGGCTTCTCGGTTGACCCTTGTCCCTCATTTCTCCCCGTTGTGCCTTTGACGCAGGTTTGGGAGCAAGGAGGAGTACATGGCCTTCATGAACGAGTTCCTGGAGATGGAGTGGGCCAGCATGCAGCAGTTCCTCTATGAGATCTCCAACCTGGACACGCTCACCAACAGCAGCAGCTTCGAGGGCTACATCGACTTGGGCCGGGAGCTCTCCACCCTCCATGCCCTCCTCTGGGAGGTCATGCCCCAGCTCAGCAAGGTGGACCCTCACTCACTGCCTGGGGGTGGGACTGGGCAAGGTGTGGGGACTGGGGAGAGAAGAGGGGGCTGCTGAGGAGAGAGAGTCCTAATGGGGTGGGCCCAGTGTCCCAGGTGGCCACCACATACAGACTGAGGCCCCAGTCCTGAGGATCTTCCCTCTCCTTCTACCCCATTTTTCTCGACAGGAAGCCCTGATGAAGCTCGGCCCGCTGCCCCGACTCCTCAATGACATCAGCCTCGCTCTCAGGAACCCCCACATCCAGCGCCAGCCCAGCCACCAGGGCGACCGGCTCCAAGCCAAGCCCCTCATCCTCCGCGGACCCTCCACCGATGTCCAGTCCTCCTACATGATGCGCGACCTCAACAGGTCTGGCGGGACGGAGCGGGGGGGGTGTCTTGGGGGCCAGGGGTGGAAGGAAAGCCCTCAGTAGGTGGGTGGGGGAGACCAGGGAGGGGTGCTGAGTCTCTGGGGCACAAGGGGAGGGCCTGCTGAGGGTAGGGGCCCTGGGTGCCCCCATGAGCATCCGGCCTGACCTTGGCTCCCTGTCTCTTTCATTCTCCCCCTCCCCACATGCAGCTCTGTCGACATGCAGTCCTACATGATGCGGGGCATCAACAGGTAAGTTCTGCCGACCCCTGTACCCTTGGGGTTCCTGCACATCCAACTCATTCAATGTGTACCTGTGTGTTCATTCCCTTGGTCACTTTATAGCCACTAACCCACCACTAGTGGTTGATAGCCATGGTTGCTATTTATGGTTGTGTCTCTGGCCAACTGTCCCCTGGCCCCCTCTCTCTTCACTCTGGCCCAAAGCGGCAGCTGGTGCTGGGGGGAGGGTTCCCCAACTGATGACATATGCAGGCGATAAGATGGAACTGTCCCCTGGCCCCCTCTGTCTTCACTCTGGCCCAGAGCGGCAGTTGGTGCTGGGGGGAGGGTTCCCCAACTGATGACATATGCAGGCAACAAGATGGAACTGTCCCCTGTCCCCCTCTGTCTTCACTCTGGCCCAGAGCGGAACTTGGTGCTGGGGGGAGGGGTCCCCAACTGATGACATATGCAGGAGACAAGATGGAACTGTCCCCTGGCCCCTCTCTCTTCACTCTGGCCCAGAGCGGCAGTTGGTGCTGGGGGAGGGTTCCCCAACTGATGACATATGCAGGCGATAAGATGGAACTGTCCCCTGGCCCCCTCTGTCTTCACTCTGGCCCAGAGCGGCAGCTGGTGCTGGGGGGAGGGTTCCCCAACTGATGACATATGCAGGCAACAAGATGGAACTGTCCCCTGGCCCCCTCTGTCTTCACTCTGGCCCAGAGCGGCACTTGGTGCTGGGGGGAGGGGTCCCCAGCTGATGACATATGCAGGCGATAAGATGGAACTGTCCCCTGGCACCCTCTGTCTTCACTCTGGCCCAGAGCGGCACTTGGTGCTGGGGGAAGGGTCCCCAGCCGATGACATATGCAGGCAACAAGATGGAACTGTCCCCTGGCCCCCTCTCTCTTCACTCTGGCCCAGAGCGGCAGTTGGTGCTGGGGAGAGGGGTCCCCAACTGATGACATATGCAGGCGATAAGATGGAACTGTCCCCTGGCCCCCTCTGTCTTCACTCTGGCCCAGAGCGGCACTTGGTGCTGGGGGAAGGGTCCCCAGCCGATGACATATGCAGGCAACAAGATGGAACTGTCCCCTGGCCCCCTCTCTCTTCACTCTGGCCCAGAGCGGCAGTTGGTGCTGGAGGGAGGGGTCCCCAGCTGATGACATATGCAGGCGATAAGATGGAACTGTCCCCTGGCACCCTCTGTCTTCACTCTGGCCCAGAGCGGCAGTTGGTGCTGGAGGGAGGGGTCCCCAGCTGATGACATATGCAGGCGATAAGATGGAACTGTCCCCTGGCACCCTCTGTCTTCACTCTGGCCCAACTGGGTCCCCAACTGCTGGGGTCCTCAATGCATCCTTGGCAGGTGCCTACCCAGAGCCTATCCTATGGTCTGGGTCCCTGGCTCTGCAGGTGTTTTTGCTTCCAAGTGCGCTCCTGTTGCAGCCATGCAGCACAGGTGAGCAATGGGCCCTTTTTTGGAATCAGTCCCACTGTCCTGTTTCCTCTCTGCTGACCAGACATGCTGTCTCTCCCTCCCTCCGTCCTCCTTCTCCTCCTTTCCCTCTCTGCAGCTCTGTAGACATGACCCGGTTGCCTTCGCCCACCAAGGAGAAGGGCTCCAAGGGGGACATGTTCTTCGTGGCCCGGCCCCCGCTGGCCCGTTCCTCCCCGGCCTATTGCACCAGCAGCTCGGACATCACGGAGCCGGACCAGAAGGTGCTAAGTGTCAACAAGAGCGTCTCCATGCTGGACCTGCAGGACAGCCGCATGAACAGCATCTCCAACCTCCATAGCGTGGGTGACCTGCTCAACAGCAGTCAGGCTTCCATCACCGCCGGCCTGGGGCTCCGGCCCAGCCGCCTCTCCCAGGGCAGCGGTTCCAGCATCGCCGCCGGCCTCCGCCTCAGCCAGATGGGCGTCACCACCGACGGGCTGGGCGGGGGCACCTCCTCGGCCCAGCAGCTGAGGATACCCCTCTCCTTCCAGAACCCGCTCTTCCACATGGCCTCTGACGGGCCGGCAGCTGGGGGCCACGGCGGGCCCCATCACCCTCACTCGCACTCGCACCCGCACCGGCCAGCCGAGGGCAACCCGGATGCCTCCGCCTCCACCTTCGCCCCCTTCCACGGCTACAGCAAGAGCGAGGACCTCTCTTCCGCCGCTGCCGCCGCCGCTGCTGCCTCCAACAAGCACATCATCCACAGCCACAGCTACAGTGACGAGTTCACCCGGCAGGGCTCCGAATTCACCAAGCGGCAGCTCTCCCTGCAGGAAAACCTGCAGAACATGCTCTCGCCCCCGCAGATCACCATCGGGCCCCAGCCCCAGCGTGCCCCCTCTGTGGCCACGGCTGGCCCCACACCCCCGCAGCCCCCTCTCCAGCGGGGCAAGTCCCAGCAGCTGACCGTCTCAGCCGCCCAGAAGCCCCGGCCCTCCAGCGGCAACCTCCTCCAGCCGGAAGTCCCCTACGGAGCCCCTCCTCGCGGGCGCCAGCAGTCGCTGGCCAAGGAGACGCCCTCCGCCCTCAAGCCATCCCTCACCAAGCAGGTGGGTGGCCACATGGGTGAGGCCACGGGGGTCACGCTTGGGATACCCCATGGGAGGGCACTTCTGGCTTTAGGGATCTACACAAGCAAGTCCCCAAGGAAGTAGGTCTTGATCGGCTGTGGGGAGGAGGGCCTGCCAATGTGGGAAATGATGCCCTAGAGCAGTGTTTCTCCACCTTCCCCTTAATACAGTCCCTCATGTGGTGGTGACCCCCAACCATAAAATTATTTTCGCTGCTACTTCTTAACTGTAATTTTGCCACTGTTATGAATCGTAATTTAAATATCTGATAGTCAGGATGTATTTTTATTCACTGAACCAAATTTGGCACACATACAAACTTACAAATTGAATCCATGAATCCAAAAACATAGGACCACGAACTGAGAGCTGTTCACCTGAATCCATCGTTGCTCTCACAAAGAATTGTACCAGCAGAAAACTACTTCAAAGGCCTCAAACCCTCCCATGACATCGTTCCTCACACACCTGCTATTCCTCTCCTTATCTCTAAGCTTCTGGGGAAAGCGAGTTTGTCTCTGTTTTTCACTTTGTCTCTGAAGTTTTTCAAGCACCTCGATCTGAACAATCATTTCGTCTCCCACATTTATCTCAGCCTGTATTTCAGACAGATTCTCATGAAAACTGATATTGCTTTCTCCAGTCTCATGAGATTTCAAAACAACTCTCTCCAGACTACTTTTATCCCCCTCTGGGCCCTCCAAATCTACTCCAGCATCCCATTCCTCTTCTTCTGACCAGGCTACAACATCCCTATCCCATGGTGCCTGTCTGTGTGCAATGCTAGTGGCTGGAGGGGTGACATCACTGGGCATTGTAGTGTGGGGCTTCTAACTGGCCAGTGAGACTGATGGCTTGGCCACCCCCTTTTTTTCCTTCCCTTCCTTCCCCTATTCTCCCTGGGCAGCAATCACACACGCCTTCAACGCTGAACCCGGCCATGCCGGCCTCGGAGCGGACGGTCGCCTGGGTCTCCAACATGCCTCACCTCTCGGCCGACATTGAGAGCTCCCACATCGAGCGAGAGGAGTACAAGCTCAAGGAGTACTCCAAGTCCATGGACGAGAGTCGGCTGGACCGGGTAAAGGTGGGGGGACCCCTCTTGCTGGGGAGAGGATCCAAAATGTGACATTGGAGAGGGCTCAAGAGCCATGCTCCAATCACTAGAAAAGGCAGCATCCTTCTGCCTTCCATGTGCAGTCACCAAACAAAGACTGAAGAGGGAAATAATGTTTGAGCTTATGGGTGCTGAAATGGATGGACAGTCCACCAACAGGAAGGGCTCATCTGTCCCCAGACTCATATCTGCAACGCCTTCCCAGTTGTACCTGGACACCCACTGGGGAGGGTCTGACGACACCCAGATGGGATGGGGTGAGACTTCCTACTGTCTGTGAGGCGGGGTTCTGGCTGGACCGACAGAGTGACCCGCCTCTGCTCTCTCCTGCTGCAAACAGGTGAAGGAGTACGAGGAAGAGATCCACTCGCTGAAGGAGCGCTTGCACATGTCGAATCGGAAGCTGGAGGAGTACGAGCGGCGGCTGCTGACTCAGGAGGAGCAGACGGGCAAGATCCTGCAGCAGTACCAGCAGCGCCTGGAGCAGAGCGAGAAGCGCCTCCGGCAGCAGCAGGTGGAGAAGGACTCCCAGATCAAGAGCATAATTGGCAGGTGAGCCCAGGCCCAGGGCAGGAGAGGAGCCGGAGGGTGGGCGCACCCCAGGGGAGCAGGGGCCTGGGCGGGGTGGGGTGGGGTCCCCCAAAAGGAGGCCTCCGGCGGAGAGGGCTCCCCGCTCCCCTCCCCTTGGGGCCGCCTTGGGGGGGCCCCCGTTCCCGCAGCTGCTGGCGGCCCCGGCTCCCGCCGCCTGCCCGCTGGGTGGGGGGGCCCGGATTGACTCCAGTGAAGCCTGTCCCTGCAGGTTGATGCTGGTGGAGGAGGAACTGCGCAGGGATCACTCGGCCGCCCACGACGCCTCCGAAACGCGGAAGCGGCTGCTCGACGCTCAGGTGGAAATTACAATGTCATTGTTCTATTCCGTGTGTCCTCATGGCCATACCCCCGCCCCTGCCCCACCCGTGTCTGGACCCCTCTCCCCCACCTCCCGGCCATCTCTGCCTGTGCAGCTTGTGACTCCTCCGTGTGCTTCGCTCTGTCTTGTCTGTCTGTCCGTCCGTCCGCTTTGCGAGCTTCTCCCCATGCCTGCTTCTGCCCACCCTCCACACATGCAGGGGGTGGGAGAGGGGGTGAGGGAGGGGCCCCACAGAACCCCAGCCAGTGCCCTTTTTCTAGTGTGGATCTCTCACTCACAGCCTGAGCAGCATAGGAAGCACCAGGTGTCTTAGAGAGAGAAAAGGTCCGGAGGGGGAGGGAAGAGGGCACGGGGGCACCTGAGAAGAGGCAGGTCTCTCCTTTTGCCCCCCCCCCCCCAGTGGGGACCCCCATCTTGATCCAGACTAATCCCTTTTGTATGCTGTCCATAGGGGGTCCAGCCAGTTGGGGTCTCCCCCAGACATCCACACAGCTTTGCCCTTCCGAACGGAGATGGACGTGTGTCCCCTCCTCTCTCCCTCACTCTTAGCTTATGTGGAAGGAAGCCCCCTCCCCACCCGACCCCTGCCCCCCGCTGGGCCTTGACCCGTCTGTTTTCTCCGTTTTCGTCCTAGCTGTTCACCAGGTAACTCTGTATGACTCTGCTTTTGTCACATGGAGGGATCGGGGGCACCCTCGCCGTTCGGTAGCAGACCAGGTGGGTCCTGCACATGCCCCTCCCCACCCCACCCCCTCAAGAGGAAGAGACCAGACCCCCCTTCTACCCCCTGCCCCACCCCTGTATTCCATAGACACCTTGATTTCCCCCCTCCACTTGTGAGGGGGAGCACCTGCCTGCCTGACCTCCTACACTGAAACCCCACTTCCCCTTCCCTGCCCTTCCCCTACTCTCCTCTCTTTCCTCCAAGCCCGCCTCCAACAACTCTGGGTCTGCATTGTTCAGGAACGGCCCCAGTGGTTAAGGTATGGGGGACCCCAAGGTTCTTCCAGGAACACCACCTTCAGGGTCTGGACTTTTTGGACCATTATGTTCAGTTCAGATTCTGCAGATATGAGGAGTCAGATCAGGAGAAGGGGTATGGGAACAGGGGGACTGACCCCTTACCACATCTGGAGATCCCTGTCCTTGCTGTGGATTCAGGGCACGCTCTCTTCTCTAGTGTCAATAGTAGTAATAATAATAATAATAATAATAATTATTATTATTATTATTATTATTATTATTATTATTATTATTATGTATTGGTATTCCACCCTATCTCCCTGTAGGGCAGTGGTTCTCAACCTGGGGTCGCCAAATGTTTTTGGCCTATAACTCCCCCATGCCTGGAGTTATAGCCCGGAGCGGCACTTATCTTTTATTGCAATTTAAACTATTTACAGGAGCAGACTATAAAATGTCCATTTGCTAGCTGTACAGCGCTGAAATCCCAGCCAGTTTACCAGCTGTGAGGATTTCTGGGAGCTGGAGGCAAAAAACATCGGGGTACCCCAGGTTGAGAACCACTGCTGTAGGGACTCAGGACAGTCAACAGATAGAAGAGGGGGTCTCCCTTCCACCACTTTCCATATGGGGAATTTCTGTGGGTCAGTCAATGTCTGTGGTGATGGCAAGGGTAGGAGTAGGGCCTTATGTTGATGTATTGACCCCTGAGCATCCGCTCAAAGGCACAAAAGCAAATAATGAAGCGTGCTACCTCGGTCAGCTCCAAAGCCCGGAGCGGCACTTACCTTTTATTGCAATTTACACTATTTACAGGAGCAGACTATAACACGTCCATTTGCTAGCTGTACATCACTGGAAGCTGAAACACATGGCTATCTGATTCTCTGGAATGTAAACACATTACCAGAAAGCTCAAAGTTATGCTCTAGGAATCAAGCGCAGCTCTGTGCATTTAAGTCTTACACTGCATTGCTACACCACACACAGTTTAAACTACAAGCAATATTTCATTACATTTGAACCAGTGTTCTAACACCTTGTTCCCCATGCTAAGCAAATGCAGACCGAGAAAAGCGAAGACTCCACCCCTCCACTGGGGTGTACTAATGGGGGGGGGGGGTATGGGGTAGCCATTCTTCCTTCAAGGCCTCTTGAATGAAGCTTCTTTCACCTGTGGGACATCTCCTTCCCAGGTCGCCTCCCTCCCTCTTGTAAAGCAGGGCCCAAGAGCCTGGCAAGGGGCCCCACGGGGGAGGTGAATGGGGCCCACACAGGTAAGACCAGGCTCTTCCTGCCCATCCTCCTCCTGCCTGCTTGCCTGCCTGCCGTCTGTCTCTCCGTTCCCCCCCCACACACCTGCCCCCTATTCTCTCGTGTCTGTCCGCACCACATTCCACCCCAGCACCAGTCCTGTCCATCTCCTTGTGGGGGCGGGGGAGGGGGTTCTGTGTTGTGAGGGAGGGGGGCAGGCTAACCTGGCTGAGGGCCCGAGCGCTTTCAGTCGGGAGGGTGAGGGGGTCAGCTGCGCAGTGGACGGTCAGTACCCAGAGGTCAGTGGAAGTGGATGGGGGTGGGTGGGGTGGGGCGGGGTCATTTGTGGGGGGTTGCTGGGGGGTCCTAGCGCCCTGTACAAACTGAAGAGAGAGGGGTCTGTCCCTTAGGGTGGCATGATGGGGTGGGGGCCTAATGCGGGGGAAATCTTATCTCCCCCTCCCCTTCTGGCCTGTCCCGTTCTCTAGCCCCCCTCCGCAGGAGATCACAGGCCGTTCCCCACCTGGGAGGCTGGATGTGGGTCCGGTTTGAGTCTGCAAAATGTACTGCTGATGAAATATTATAGGAAACAGGAAAAAATATAAAAGAGATGGAGGCCACTCAATAGATAAGGGAAAGAGGTCCTAGGTCAGGGCTCCTTAAACTCTTTCAACTCGTGACCCCCTTTTGCCTGGGAAAAGTTTAAATGATGCCGATTATGTAGGTATGTCAATCAAACATCTACTGATGTTGCACTCCGGGACACGAATAACTCTCTGACTTTAAAACACCACACGTTGAGTAGGAAAACAATCCTTTTTTATTGAAGATAAGTAAAAGCAGCAAAGTAAAAAAAAAAGCACTTTGAGGAAATAGGTAAATCCAATTAGGTACAAATTAGTCTAAGGTATGGTTCAGCAAAGTTCAAAAACAAAGTCCATACTTCTCTAATAAAATCCAAAGAACCAGGAAAACGTTGATCCAAGGCATGAGTATGTAATCACAAGAGACAAAGAGTCAAACCATAAAACAAGAAATCCTTAAATATGAATCTTCCAAGCAAGGCTTCCATGAGACAAGAGCAAGAACTTAGCAGGATTCTAAACGATGCTTCATCTGACTATATTTCCCATTCTTGAAACTTTATATCCCCTCATTAAGCCATTCCAAGCACTCAGAAATTGGTTTCATTTTCCCTGAATGCCCCTCATCCTTATCTATCAAAGTCTGGCAGAACACCAAAGGCCTTGGTTGAGCTGTCTGTTTTGGCTAATTTCCACCTGCCTGTCTATATGCTCATTAGTTTCTGCAGGTGCCAAGTTGTTTTCAAGCCCTAAATCCTGTCAGTTTAACAGCTGTTAGGATTTCTGGGAGTTGAAAGCCAAAATATCTGGGGACCCCAGGTTGAGAACCACTGCTGTAGGATCTAAATAGCAATATTAAATAACCACTCACAAGCTGGCTTGCTTTGAAATGGATATATTGCATGTATCTCTGCAGCAAAGAAAGACACTCCTGACTTTTTCCCCACCACCTCTTCCTTTTATACACCTTTCCTGCCCATCTCCCCCTCTTCTCCGTTTCCTTATTAGAACTTGTTGCTTCACAAGTTCCATATCATGGCTTACAACGTCCTCTGCTGGCTTCAGAATGTCACAGAGAGAATTGATTCAGTCAAGATGATTCAGTCAGGATGTCACAGAGGGAATTTGTGATGTATTCGTGCCGTCAGAAATTGGCTCCTGACACTCTCTTGAGTGAACCATCCTAATTTAAACTGAAATATTGACACACACTAGTTATAAAAATTATGGGATTACACTGTGTAGTGAGAGAAGCACACATAATTACCAGCCATCTAGGCTCAGTGTTTTGCCTATAACCAATTAGGAGCCCTTTACGCTGGTGAAGGAAAAGCCGAATACTGAGAAAGGGGGCTGCTCTCACCAGCAGCTGGGCTGCCAAGGGGTCCGGAGGCAAAGTGGGCCTGAAGTGGGGAGCAGCATTGTGTGGGAGCAGCCCTGCCTTTTGTCTCTGCTCAGAAAGGGAAGCTGGGGATCGTGCTGCATTGACACTCGAGGTGTGGGGCGACTGGGGAGGGGACAGGGATGCTTCACTTGTCTTAGTAAAGATGTACCTGACTTCAGGCATTTCCTCTGAGGGTGCAAAAGTATATCTTGCCCCCTGTAAAAACAGGGTCCTGGGGGTGGAAAGTGGGGGTCACTGGGGTTACAGCAATGGTGGGAGGAGGGCCCCCATGACTAGGACAGATCCCCTGCTTTGAAGCCACTCTGTGGAGGCTCCTCGGGGCCGAACCAAGGAAGGTTAGAGGTCAGGAAGTTGTGGGTGGGGGTCCAATGAGGGTGGGGAGGAGGAAGGGGTGGGGACCCTCTTCAGGTCCCCTGGGAGGAGAGTGGGGGGTCCTGCCCCCTTGTGCGGGATATGGGGTGCGGAGGGTGCTGGGTGAGGAGGTGCGGCCCCCCATCGCCGCCAACGTTAATAAATAAGCTCCCCTCCCCCTGGCCCCGTCTGTGTTACAGGAGAGGCAGCTTCCCGCCGTGGGTGCAGCAAACCTGCGTCTGAGCGCCGCTATGGCACCCCCACCGCCCTGGAACGGGATCCTCCCCGGGCCACCGCCTCCGCCCCCGCGACTCCAGATCACGGAAAATGGAGAGTTTCGCAACACCGCGTCTGAGCAGCACTAGCAACCGCCCCCCCGCCCCGACTACGACGACGGCCCACCCGGACCGCCCGCCTGACCCACCCGCCCCAATTAGGACGGCAGCGGTGGGGCGGGGGCGGTGGCGGCAACGGTGGGGGGGCGGGGGGTGGGTGAGTGGGGCGGGGGCGGTCCACGGTCCAGACCACCGCCACCTCCACCATCAGGCACAGGGTCCCCCCACACACACAACGTCGGGGGGCCCGGATGCAACTTCAGGGTGTTTTATAGCAGGACACAGACGACAATCTTACCCCCAACCCCCTCGCTTCCATCACCCACCGCCCGTCCGTCCGGAAGGAGATCTCTTCCTGCCCCAGAGGCGGGAGGGGAGGGGTCCCCTCCTGCCCCTCCCTTCCCCCTCCCTTCCTCTGCCCCTCCCCAGGTATTTCTCAGGAGTGGCCCCTTGCCCCTCCCCTCCCCTCCCATGGTAGTGGAGGGGGGCAGGAAAGAGGTGCCCCCCACTCTCCACCACTCAGCACTTTCTGCTTTGCCTTGGGGTCAGGGGGGTAGGCTGGCCCTTGACCCCCCAGCTAGCTGCCATGATGGATTGCGGGGAGGGAGCTGCTCTTCCACATCCTGGGGGGAGCCATGGGGGGGGGTCTGGAGGGGCAGGGGTGGGCCCTACCCTCCCTATTTCACACCTCCAGCGCTCCAAGGCAAGGCAGTGCTTCCTCTCCCCCTGAAATCCACTTGCGAATGTGGGGAGGGGGCTGCCAGGCCCACTTCCTGTTCTCCCCCTCCCACCACCACCACCACCACCACATATCTCTGCTGCGCTCCATTCTCCGACAAAGGGCTTTGCCTGCTCTGTACAGTGCCCCCCACCCCAGATATTCTCTCTCTCTCTCTCTCTCTCTTTCTTTCTGGATTCCTCTTCCTCCTTGCTATAGATACTCGCTCTGTTTTTCTGGAGGGGTTAGGAAAGCAGGGTGGGGGGCAACTCTTCCCTTCTTCCCTCAGCCTCAGAGACCCCCACCCAGCCCCCATATTTCTGGGTGAGGGGCTTGTCGGGCTCCCACCCTTGCACCTCCCTCCTTCCCTCTCTCTCCAAAAGAAGAAGCCATTTTTGAACTGCCCAGTTTTGTGCAGGTGCTCAGGGCGGGGGGTGGGGTGGGGTGGGGAAGGTGGGGAGGTGGGGGGATGCTGCTGCCCCCCAGTGGCCCCCAATGTGGGGCGGGGGAGGGAGGCGGAGGGAAAGGGGACTGGCCCCCCTCCCACTCGTGTGGTGCTTGCTCGCTCGCTCGCTCGCTTGCTCGCTCGCTGTCCGCCCGTCTGTCCGCCCGTCCGCCAGTCGGTTCGCGGGTCAGTCGTCCAGCCGGCCGGTGGTCAGTCGGTCAGTCGCTACTGCCGCCGTCGCTCGGGGTCAGGGGGGCAGGTCGTGGTCACGCTCGGTGCGTGGGTGTCGTGGGTGTTTCTCTTTCTGGCTATTCCGGTGCCCCCTCCCCACTCGCCATTTTAGCAGCCCCCCACCCATCTCTCTTTTGTTTAGCGCCCCTCCCCCCTCCTTCGCTCGCTCTGTCTCGTTCTTTTCGCCCCCCTCCCCGCCCCCCCCACCCCACCCCGATGAGGACGGTGCCTCTGGCGGCGCCGTAGATATTTATACGTATTATTATGATGACAATGAATTATTATTATTATTAATTATTATTATTATTATTATAACATAAAAGTTTGTATATATGTGAAACCTCTTCCCAGGAACCCCCACCCATTGCCCGCCCCTGGCTGCCTGCTCCCCACAACGGCCTGCCCCCCCAGGTGTAATTACCGCGGGATTTGTACTGTACATAAGAAAGAGAGCAACCTTCCTTCCTTCCTTCCTTTCTCTCTCTCTCTCTCTCTCTTCTCTCTCTGACCCAAAAGGGGAGGGGGTTCGGGGCGTGGGGGGCACGAATCCCCCAGACTCATAGGGAGCTCCCCAGGCTCTTCTCTCTCTTTCAAGCTCTCGAGTTTATTTTATGTCAAATTTATTTTTTTCTCTCATTTTTTTCTGGAGTGTGTGGTGAAAACAGAAGAAAATGTTTAATAAAAAGCAATTGGTCTTTTATGCCACGACAGCCATCAAGTATGTGGCGTGGGGGGGGGGCATGGGTTTCTCCTCAGGCACATGGGTCACCATTGTCGTACACCATAGCAACAACACCTCTGACCTTAAACCCCACACAAGCTTGGTAAAATCAGCAAGCAGTTTATTGAAGAATATATGTAGGCAAAGCAGTAAAAAATAGCAAAAAAACAGTAGAAGTCCGATATATGAGATAGTCCATAAGTGTCAAAGGAAAACAAGATCCATGAATACATATAAATCCATGAAACAAGGCACTTGAATCCATGAAACAAGACAGCAGGAAAATCTCATAAATCTTTAGCTTAGCAAAAACTTGATACATGAAACCCAGAGCACTTGAAAGCAAGACCATGATAAAGTAGCAACGTTGACTCGACTGAGGCAACTTTCACCCATGAATCATTATAAAGCTTTTCCAGATCCCAAAACTGAAAGGAAAGCATTTCTCTTGACCTTCCCACCAGATAACTGGGTTGTTGTAGGTTTTTCGGGCTATATGGCCATGGTCTAGAGCAGTGTTTCTCAACCTGGGGGTCGGGACCCCTGGAGGGGTCGTGAGGGGGTGTCAGAGGGGTCGCCAAAGACCACCAGAAAACACAGTATTTTCTGTTGGTCATGGCGGTACTATGTGGGAAGTTTGGCCCAATTCTAACCTTGGTGGGGTTCAGAATGTTCTTTGACTGTAGGTGAATGATAAATCCCAGCAACTACAACTCCCAAATGTAAAGTCTATTTTCCCTAAACTCCACCAGAGTCCACATTTGGACATACTGATTTTCATGCCAAGTTTGATCCAGATTCATCATTGTTTTGAGTCCACTGTAGGTGAACTACAATTCCAAAACTCAAGGTCTATTTCCCCAAGCCTCTCCAGTATTTTCTGTTGATCATGGGAGTTCTGTGTGCCAAGTTTGATTCAATTTTATCATTGATGGAGTTCGGAATGCTCTTTGATTGTAAGTGAACTATAAATCCCAGCAACTACAACTCCCAAATGATGGAATCAATCCCCCCCCCCCCAATCCCACCAGTATTTGAGTTTGGTCCAAAGGATATACATCCTGCATATCAGATATTTACACTACGATTAATAACAGTAGCAAAATTATAGTTGTGAAGTAGTAATGAAAATAATGTTATGGTTGGGGGTCACCACAACATAAGGAACTGTTTTAAGGGGTCACAGCATTAGGAAGGTTGAGAACCACTGGTCTAGAGGCATTCTCTCCTGACGTTTCACCAGATAACTGTTTTGTTATCTCTCTTTTGCTGTGGACAAACTGATTGTCTCAGTCTCTGAAGACTTTGATTCTGTTTACTAAAACTTTGCATTCTGTCCAAGCTTTCATTATCTTCTCCCTCATTCACTTCTGCACCTGACAAATCATTTTCAGACCGTTGCTCTCAGAAAAACGGTGAAGGGCCTCTCCCAAGAATGTGGCCTTGTGTATTTTTTTGAGACAGCGCAGACCTCTCATCCGCAACCCTCATCCCCAATGCCAACAGACCCAGGTCCACCACCAGGAACATCATCCCCATCATGGACATCAACATGGACATCAGACACAATCACAGGCTGAACAGGCTGACATACAACAGCAATGTTGCATTTTGGCGGAGGGTAAGGTGTAAGCTCACAGCAGCCGCTCCCAGAAAAGACACAGGACGCCAATCCGTAATCAGTCAGGAAACCTTTACTACTGGAATTGCATACACAACGAAAGCCAGGATTGGCACGCAGCCGCAAGTCGACCCCTTTTATACCCTCCCTCACAATTGAATTCCCCTTTCCCGCCAGCCGGGGATCCCGCCAATATTCCCCGCCAACTATCAACTGCTTTCCCTCAAGGCCACCAGCTGCACATCCTTATCAGCCCTCCAAGTCAGGACGGGGGTTTTTTGCGCCAATGTCCGAGGCCAGGAAACCGAGTCCTGACAGTAAGGGGGAATGATAGCAGCCATGCACTGATTTTACTGGTTTAGGGGGGAAACGCCCAAGCTCTTAATGCCACAGGATTTTGCAAACTAATGGTTTCAGGAAGGGACACTTTACCCGAAGCACAGGCCTGCACAACTCGGCAGTAGTAAAATAGGCTAAACTTCTTTGGGCCGTATGACTGGGACTCGGGGGGGGGGGGGGTACCTTGCTTATTTATTGATTTACAGTACTTATATTCCTCCCTTCTCACCATGAAGGGGACTCAGGGCAGGTCACAGAACACATATATGGCAAACATGCAATATCAATTATAACAATGACAAGACGGGCAATAGATAGAGCAGCGGTTCTCAACCTGGGGGTCGCAACCCCCAGGGGGGTCGTCTGGCCATTTCGGAGGGGTCGCGAGGCCGCCTCTGTTGGCCCCACCCCAAGGGCGCGGGCCAGGCGAGGGCTCCTTCGCGCAAGGCCTGCCTCGCCTGCCACACACACTCACCATCCGGCAAGGGCGCTAGGCAGGCAAGGGGTTAGAGCTGAATTGGTCGAAGGTACTGCAAATACGATCATCTGTTGTCCATACTCCCCCAAACATATTGTTTTTGTGATTAATCATTATTTATTTATTTATGTATTTACTTTGCTTATATACCGCTGTATCTCAAGCCCGAAGGCAACTCACAGCAGTTCACAAACAGTAGAAACAGTAGAAACAGCAGTGGTTCCATACAACATATAACAATTGACTTAACACATTATCCATAAATTACCAATAAGCAATTACAATGCACAATTATTACGAAAAACAACCGTACCCAATCTTCTCATCATCCAAGCGTAGTCCAGGTTCGTCGTCCATTCTTCCATTCCTATGTTCCATTACCAGATTGCACTAAATTACTCAAACGCCTGCACAAACATCCAGGTCTTCACCTTTCTGCGGAATACCATTAGAGATGGTGCTAGTCTAATGTCCGTAGGAAGGGCGTTCCACAGCCGAGGAGCCACCACCGAGAAGGCCCTATCTCTCGTCCCCGCCAGCCGAGCTTGAGAAGCAGGCGGGATCGAGAGCAGGGTCTCCCCGGAAGATCTCAAACTCCTGGTGGGTTCATAGGCAGAGATGCCTATTATGCATTAATTATGTTCAATTTATGACAATGAAATTTATGACATCCTGCATATCGAATATTTACGTGACAATTCATAGCAGTAGCAAAATTACAGTTATGAAATAGCAACAAAATAATTTTATGGTCGGGGGTCACCACAACATGAGGAACTGTATTCAGGGGTCACGGCATTAGAAAGGTTGAGAACCACTGAGATAGAGTGTTGCGCAGAAGCGGATTTTAGCCAAGTCCCGTGCAAAAGACACACAAAAGGAACAGAAAAACTTTACTCATTAGCAGAGGCATAAACTTGCAGTGTTGCATACAAAATCAAACATTGCAGCAAACTTACATAGTCCTTGTAAGTAACCCAGAATGAGGGTTCTTTATCTTCATTCAAATGAGAGAGCAAAACATAAACCTGGAGTAAATAGCTATTCCACCATAGCAAAGAGCATCGCTGTTAGAACATAGCAGCACGACAGCACATTGCTTCTCTTCCTCAGAGTAGCATATTGCTTCTCCAAACTGTATTCTAAAACCCATACAGTTACATCCCACCAAGTATGGCCCAAACATGCTAGCTGACCTACATTACCAGCTGCACATAATTATTAACATCACAAGGTTTTTCTTTAACACATACTTGATCCTGCTACAACTTACTGTAACATAGAGGTATATAGGCTTTCCCCCATCTTTTGGCATCTTTGGAGGCTGTGCTCAATTCCGGCCACCGGGGGTGCTCTCGCTCCACCTTCCCTGCTAAGAGCTTTCTTTATTCATAAACTTCCTCCTTTTTCTGATCCAAACGCCAAACCTAAATCAATATCTCCCCACTTTTAATGCAGTTCCTGTTTATCTAATATTTGCTTTCGAAGATGCTAGGTTGGCAGAAGCTGGGCTCAAGGTAAGGAGCTCACCCTGTCCCGGGCTTCGAACTGTCGACCTTCTGGTTGGCAAGGTTATTGCAGCTTGGTGATTAACCTGCTGTGCTAAAGCCTGGCCTTGCTTGTGGAGAACCTGCCCACGAGGCCTTTGGCATCCTTCCCGCAGCATGACGAGAGGGGCTTCTCCCTCTGCACTCGCCATGGAAGCCACCTTCGAGCCCCTCCCTCCCAGCTCCATAGAGTCCTGGTGCCTCACCAAACTACAGCTCCCAGGATTCCATAGCATAGATTCATGGCAGTTGGTGGTGTCACACTGTATTCTATAGGAGTCAGAGGTGAGTGTTACTCATGGCGTCTTCAGCACCATGCTTTCCCCCTTCCACTGCCAGGTCCCAGTATGTCCACACACTGGTCACTCACTCCTCCTTTAGTCTCATACAATCATAGAGTCATAGAATCATAGAGAGGGAAGAGACCTCATGGGCCATCCAGTCCAACCCCAGTCTGCCAAGAAGCAGGGAAATCGTGTTCAAAGCACCCCCAACAGATGGCCATCCAGCCTCTGTTTAAAAGCCTCCAAAGAAAGAGCCTCTACCACACTCTGGGGCAGAGAGTTCCACTGCTGAACAGCTCTCACAGTCAGGCAAGTCAGTCGGATGGTTTCAGCAGAGCTCTGAACCAAACTGTGCCGTCACACCAGGGGGCTATTATTCTTAATGAAGGAGGGATGGATGTGGCATCGTTCCCCAGGGGATTGCTTCTTGCCCTCCTATAGGAAACTGGAACTCCCAAAAACCCAAAACGCTGTAAATAACTCAAGGTAAGTTTTATTGATCACAAAGAGTTATTTCTTTAAAGCAATGAGCTGGAAACTTCAGAGGGGTGAAGGAAAATATACGTTACAGTCTCAGTTAGTCCTGAGTCCAAGGTATTTGAAGCTGAGAAGCCTTTCCAAGTTTCCTCTTTCCTCAATGGCTGTGAATGCCGGAGCAAACCACAACCCCAGTTCAGATGGCCTGTTTGAAGACTCAGGATCTTCCTTTGGTGCCAAAAGAACCGGCTTGAAGGTGCTTGAGACTTCCAACGTCATTCAAGTTGGTCTGAACATGAAGCACAAGTCTCAAGGGTAAAAAACCTCAGAACTGGTGCTGAGAGGTAACTTAGATCAGGGTCTTTTAGAGTCAAGTCTCTTACGTCCATCTGGTAGAAACTCTGATGGCAGAATGAAAAGAAAGGAAGCACTCCCCTCCTGCAGGAAGAGGTGGAGCCAAACAGTACTGATTGACAGCTATAAGTAACCAATCCATACAACTATACATAAGCTGGGTAAAAGGGGAGGATTAAGCATGATACAACAGTTTAAATCTTGCAACTAACAGTTCTACACATAGGTGGTGCCACTCGCGTCGTCACACAAACATTTACTGACAAGGCTGCTAAACAGGCTGATTTCCCTTTTTATGAAGTACAGCTGAAGCATCTTCTGCAGAGTCCCCCTCTAAACACTGAACATGGTTGCTAACAGGATCGTATAAATGGATGACATTCTGAAACCTTGTACTGAAGGTGAGGAAGAATTTCCTGACTGTGAGAGCCATTCAGCAGTGGAACTCTCTGCCCTGGAGTGTGGTGGAGGCTCCTTCTTTGGAAGCTTTTAAGCAGAGGCTGGATGGCCATCTGTCAGGGGTGCTTTGAATGCAATATTCCTGCTTCTTGGCAGAAGGGGGTTGGACTGGATGATGGCCCAGGAGGTCTCTTCCAACTCTAGGGTTCTATGGTTCTAAAAGAGGGAGCAGTGCATTTTGGGTTTGGACAATTTTTAATGGATCTCACATCATTACCTGGAATCCCACTTTGTCCACTTCTGGGCATCACAATAGAAGGGAGATATTGACTCTAAGCTGGATTGTGTCCAGAGGAGGGCGACTAGAATGATCAAGGGTCTGGAGAACAAGCCCTATGAGGAGTGGCTTAAGGAGCGGGGCATGTTTAGCCTGAAGAAGAGAAGGCTGAGAGGAGACACGATGAGGGCCAGGTATCAAGATGTGAGGGGATGTCCTAGGGAGGAGGGAGTAAGCAAGAATGGGGGACGATGAGGCCTGGCTCGAGAGCAGTACATGTGAAAAAGATCTTGGGAGTCCTTGTGGGGAACAAGTTAAACATGAGCCAACAATGTGATGTGGCGGCAAAAAAAGCCAATGGGATTGTGGCCTGCATCAAGAGGAGCCTAGTGCCTAGGTCCAGGGAAGTCCTGCTCCCCATGCTCTATTCCGCTTTGGTTAGACCACTTTACCTGGAATATTGTGTCCAATTCTGGGCACCACAATTCAAGAGAGACATTGACAAGCTGGAATGTGTCCAGAGGAGGGCGACTAAAATGATCAAGGGTCTGGAGAACAAGCCCTATGAGGAGCGGCTTAGGGAACTGGGCATTTTTAGCCTGAAGAAGAGAAGGCTGAGAGGAGATATGATAGCCATGTATAAATATGTGAGAGGAAGCCACAGGGAGGAAGGAGGAGGGAGCAAGCTTGTTTTCTGCTTCCCTGGAGACGAGGACGCAAGGGAGCAATGGCTTCAAACTCCAAGAGAGGAGATTCCATCTGAACATGAGGAAGAACTTCCTGACTGTGAGAGCCGTTCAGCAGTGGAACTCTCTGCCCCGGAGGGAGTGTGGTGGAGGCTCCTTCTTTGGAAGCTTTTAAACAGAGGCTGGCTGGCCATCTGTCAGGGGTGCTTTGAATGCAATATTCCTGCTTCTTGGCAGAATGGGGTTGGACTGGATGATGGCCCAGGAGGTCTCTTCCAACTCTTCTAGGATTCTATGATTCTAATATAATATTAATTATAAATTGTATTATATTTAATATATTAATATTTATTTATTATTATTTATTTCGAGGTTTTATATACCGACCCTCTCACCTTCAAAGAGGGATTCGGACCGGTTCACAACATGTGTTAACATACAAAAAATATACAATAACAACACAATGCCACTTAATTGCACGATTAAAATATCAGCACCATACACATTAAAATATTATCATTCCAGTTAAAAGAGCCAAATCGTCCGACACCATCACAATCCCATTCATCCTCCTCCTTTCATGTGGGCAAAGAATTCAATCAGTTGTCAAATGCTGCGTTCCACAACCAGGTCTTTGTTAGTTTCCTGAACGTCATGAGGGAGGGGGCCGTTCTGATCTCTAATGGCAGGGAGTTCCAAAGTCAAGGGGCCACCATCGAGAAGGCCCTGTCCCTCGTCCCCACCAGCCGTGCTTGTGCAGGCGGTGGGACCGAGAGCAGGGCCCCTCCAGATGATCTTAGTAGTCTTGATGGTTCGTAGGGGAGAATACGTATAATAATATAATATTATTATATTGCAATATTATTCATATATTATTATATATTATATATTATACTAGTATTATATTGCATTACATTGCATTATTATTATAAACTCACAGCAACTTCACTTCACTTTATTTCTTAATGAGTCGCTCTCCACCCAGGTGCTCCGAGCGACTTACAATCTAAAATAGGATTTACACAATATAAAAACATTCAACAGTGACTCTTTGGCAAATTAGATCTGATGACTTAAATGCACAACCAAACAGCCAAGTCTTGAGCGCTTTTACAAAATCAGTATTATTATGATATAATATTAATTATTAATAGTATTATATTTCATATATTAATATTATTATATTGCAATATTATTTATATATTATTATATATTATATATTATACTAATATTATGTAGTATTATGTTGCATTATTATAAACTCACAGCAACTCAATATTTTATAATATAATATTAATTATTAATAGTATTATATTTAATATATTAATTAATATTAATATTATTATATTGTATTGTCGAAGGCTTTCATGGCTGGAATCACTAGGTTCTTGTGGGTTTTTTCGGGCTATAGGGCCATGTTCTAGAGGCATTTTTTCTGACGTTTCGCCTGCATCTATGGCAAGCATCCTCAGAGGTAGTGAGGTCTGTTGGAACTAGGAAAATGGGTTTATATATCTGTGGAATGGCTGGGGTGGGGCAAAGAACTCTTCCTTGCAGGAGCTAGGTGTGAATGTTTCAACTGACCACCTTCATTAGCATTTGAAGGCCTGGCTGAGCCTGGGAAAACCTTCTGTTGAGAGGTGTTAAGCTCTTTGCCCCACCCCAGCCATTCCACAGATATATAAACCCATTGTCCTAATTCCAACAGACCTCACTCCCTCTGAGGATGCTTGCCATAGATGCAGGCAAAACGTCAGGAGAGAATGCCTCTAGAACATGGCCATATAGCCCAAAAAAACCCCACAAGAACCTATTATTATATTGCAATATTATTTATATATTATTTATATATTATACTAGTATTATGTAGTTTTTTCCCCCAAATATGTTTATTTAGAATATAGTGCTCTAAGAAGAGCTGATAGGAGAGAGGTGTATTAGTGCAATGAGACAATATTTATTTACTTATTTATTTACTTACTTTGCTTCTATACCGCTGTATCTCAAGCCCGAAGGCGACTCACAGCGGTTCACAAACAGTAAAAACAGTAGAAACAGCAGTGGTTCCATACAACATAGAACAATTGACTTAACACATTATCCATAAATTACCAATAAGCAATTACAATGCACAATTATTACAAAAAACAACCGTACCCAATCTTCTCATCATCCAAGCGTAGTCCAGGTTCGTCGTCCATTGTTCCATTCCTAAATTCCATTACCAGATTGCACTAAATTACTCAAACGCCTGCACAAACATCCAGGTCTTCACCTTTTTGCGGAATACCATTAGAGATGGTGCTAGTCTAATGTCCGTAGGAAGGGCGTTCCACAGCCGAGGAGCCACCACCGAGAAGGCCCTATCTCTCGTCCCCGCCAGCCGAGCTTGAGAAGCAGGCGGGATCGAGAGCAGGGTCTCCCCGGAAGATCTCAAAGTCCTGGTGGGTTCATAGGCAGAGATGCGGTCAGATAGGTAGCTTGGGCCGGAACCGTTTAGGGCTTTAAAGGCCAACGCCAGCACTTTGAATTCAGCCCGGTAGCAGATCGGTAGCCAGTGGAGTTGGCGCAACAGGGGGGTTGTATGCTCCCTGCGCTCCGCTCCTGTTAAAATCATGGCTGCCGAGCGTTGGACTAGTTGGAGCTTCCGAGCTGTCTTCAAAGGCAACCCCACATAGAGAGCGTTGCAGTAGTCTAAACGGGATGTAACCAGAGCGTGGACTACCGTGGCCAAGTCAGACTTCCCAAGGTACGGGCGCAGCTGGCGCACAAGCCTGAGCTGTGCAAATGCTCCCCTGGTCACCGCCGAAACCTGGGGTTCCAGGCTCAGCGATGAGTCCAGGGTCACACCCAAGCTGCGAACCTGCGTCTTCAGGGGGGGTGCGGCCCCATCCAACACAGGCTGTGACCCTATGCCCTGTTCAATGGCCTTGCGACTGACCAGGAGGACCTCTGTCTTGTCTGGATTCAATTTCAATTTGTTCGCCTTCATCCAATACAATACAATACAAACGAACATACAAACGGACAAACAAACATACCACTGAATACAATACGACTACATGTCAATAACAACACTTACCAACACCAACAATTATTCCCCAAGTGAATTTTAAAATACTTCCAGGTTTTGCTGGTCAGGCACCGGGGAATAAACTATACTTTAATCCCCTTTTCTTTTCTGTTGCCTATATTGGTATTAGTGTATTCGCCAGTTGCTATACCTTCAAGTCTCCTTAGTGCATAGTACTAATATGTATCTCATTATATAGCCCTTTTATATATCCTAAAAAGCCCTCCCAGTTGGTCCTAGGGGTTTTTGCTATGCTCTGTGACATTTTTTGGGTATTATGTAGTATTATGTTGCATTATTATTATAAACTCACAGCAACTCAGTATTATTATAATATAATATAATTATTAATCATATTATATTTAATATATTAATATTATTATATTGCAATATGATTTACATATTATTATATATTATACTAGTATTGTATTGCATTACATTGCAACATTCTTATTATATGTGTATATTACATGTGTATATATATATGATACTTTTAGCATAGAGTAATATTAGTATTATATATTATTATATTGTTATATTATCATAATGCATTATTAGTATTATTATTTATAATATATATCATTAAGTTGTATTA
Source organism: Anolis sagrei ordinatus (assembly GCF_025583915.1). Lineage (NCBI taxonomy): Eukaryota > Metazoa > Chordata > Lepidosauria > Squamata > Anolidae > Anolis > Anolis sagrei. Next base: position 310,363,570 of record NW_026845477.1, on the reverse strand, counting down.
TAGCATTAGATTATTAAATATTCTTAGTGTATTATACTATTAGTATTATATAATAGGTTGTATCTTGGGAAGTCTGACTTGGCCACGGTAGTCCACGCTCTGGTTACATCCCGGATTGATTACTGCAACGCGCTCTACGTGGGGTTGCCCTTGAAGACTGCCCGGAAGCTTCAGATGGTCCAGCGCTCGGCAGCCAGGTTGCTAACAGGAGCGGCACTCAGGGAGCATACCACTCCTCTGTTGAGCCAGCTCCACTGGCTGCCAATTTGCTACCGAGCACAATTCAAGGTGCTGGCTTTAGCCTTTAAAGCCCTAAATGGTTCTGGCCCCACTTACCTCTCCGAACGCTTCTCCACCTATGAACCGACTAGGACATTAAGATCGTCTGGGGAGGCCCTGTTCTCGGTCTCACCTGCGTCACAGGCGCGCTTGGCGGGGACGAGAGACAGGGCCTTCTCAGTGGTGGCCCCTCGGCTATGGAATGCCCTACCGGCAGACATCAGACAGGCACCTTCGTTGCTGGCGTTTCGGAAAAAGGTTAAGACCTGGCTTTATGAACAGGCGTTTGGTTGAACAGTGCAATCAATCAAGGAAGACGGTAAATGGAACATAGGAATGGCACAAGGATTATGAGAACGGATCTGATTTCACTGAGGCGTTATGTTGTATGTGTTGACTGTCCTGTTCTGTTTTGTTAACTGTTGTGGATTGATGTTGTTGATCCTGTTTGTCGCACGTGTTGCGTTTTAATTGCACTGACACTGTTAATAATTTGTATCATGTAAACCGCATAGAGTCGCCTGTCTGGGCTGAAATATGCGGTATAGAAATAAAGCAAATAAATAAATAAATAAATTGTATTGTAAGCCGTAGCCTATATAATATATATTATATTACATTATTAGCATTATATTATACTATATAATAATGTTATATTATTATTATATATTATTATATTATATTATGTAAGAGAATAATATTATCATTCTATTACAATGTTATTATTTCCATATATTATTGTATTGTATTACATTATTATTATTATATAATATATTGTATTATAAGTCGTAGCATATATAATATATTACATTATTAGCATCATATTATATTATATTATGTTTTATATTGTTGTTGTTCATTCGTTCAGTCGTCTCCGACTCTTCGTGACCTCATGGACCAGCCCACGCCAGAGCTCCCTGTCGGCCGTTACCACCCCCAGCTCCCCAAGGTCAGTCCAGTCACTTCAAGGATGCCATCCATCCATCTTGCCCTTGGTCGGCCCCTATTCCTTTTGCCTTCCACTTTCCCCAGCATAATTGTCTTCTCTAGGCTTTCCTGTCTCCTCATGATGTGGCCAAAGTACTTCAACTTTGTCTCTAGTATCTTTCCCTCCAGTGAGCAGTCGGGCTTTATTTCCTGGAGGATGGACTGGTTTGATCTTCTCGCAGTCCAAGGCACTCTCAGCACTTTTCTCCAACACCACAGCTCAAAAGCATCGATCTTCCTTCGCTCAGCCTTCCCTAAGGTCCAGCTCTCACATCCGTAGGTGACTACAGGGAATACCATGGCTTTGACTAGGCAATGGATCTTTGTTGCCAGTCTGATGTCTCTACTCTTCACTATTTTATCGAGACTGGACATTGCTCTCCTCCCAAGAAGGAAGCGTCTTCTGATGTCCTGGCCACAGTCTGCATCTGCAGTCATCTTTGCACTAGAAATACAAAGTCTGTCACGGCCTCCACGTTTTCTCCCTCTATTTTCCAGTTGTCAATCATTCTTGTTGCCATAATCTTGGTTTTTTTGACGTTTAGCTGCAACCCAGCTTTTGCGCTCTCTTCTTTCACCTTGATTAGAAGGCTCCTCAGCTCCTCCTCGCTTTCGGCCATCAGAGTGGTGTCATCTGCATATCTGAGGTTGTTAATGTTTCTTCCAGCAATTTTCACCCCAGCTTTGCATTCATCCAGCCCCGCACATCCTCGCATGATGTGTTCTGCATACAAGTTAAAAAGGTTGGGTGAGAGGATGCAGCCTTGCCGTACACCTTTCCCAATCTTGAACCCGTCTGTTGTTCCGTGGTCAGTTCTGACTGTTGCTCCTTGGTCCTTGTACAGATTCCTCAGGAGAGAGACAAGTTGATTTTTTCCAGTCTGATGGCCATTCTTGTGTTTTCCATATTTGCTGGCATATGGCATGCATCACCTTGACAGCATCATCTTTTCTAGATTTTAAACAGTTCAGCTGGGATCCCGTCGTCTCCTGCTGCCTTGTTGTTAGCAATGCTTCTTAAGGCCCATTCAACCTCACTCCTCAGGATGTCTGGTTCTAATTCATTCACCACACAGTCAAAACTATCCTCAATATTATTATCCTTCCTATACAGATCTTCTGTATAGTCTCGCCACCTTCTCTTGATCTCTTCAGCTTCTGTTAGGTCCCTGCCATCTTTGTTTCTTATCATACCCATTTTTGCCTGAAATTTACCTCCAATGTTTCTAATTTTCTGGAAGAGGTCTCTTGTCCTTCCTATTCTGTTGTCTTCTTCCACTTCCATGCATTGCTTATTTAAAAATAGTTCCTTATCTCTTCTGGCTAACCTCTGGAATTGCGCATTTAACTGGGCATATCTCCCCTTACTATCACTATTTCCTTTTGCTTTCCTCCTGTCTTGGGCTACTTCCAGTGTCTCAGCAGACAATATTATTATATTATAATATTATATTATATTATGTCATAGAATAATATTAGTATTCTTCTATTACAATGTTATTATTTCCATATATATATATTATTGTATTGTATTACATTGTTATTACTATTACTATTAATAATAATGACAGCTGGTAGGCTGCTAGGAATTGTGGGAGTTGGAGTCCAAAACAAGCGGGCCCCTCCTTCTTCGGCCTCGGTCCGTCCACAACTCAGGGAGGTTCCAGCCAATCGGAAAGGAGCACCGCCTATCAGGCTTTCCTGATTGGCTTCGAGGAGTAGCAATCACGTCGTTGACGCCTACCTCGTCATGGGAGGGACCAATCGGAGGAGGCTACGGCGCGAGAGGGGCGGGGACTGCCTTGCGAGACACGTCCTCCGGCGCCTGTCTGTCAGGAGCCGCCTCTTCTCCTCATTGGCGGAAGACATGGAAGGGGCGGGGCAAAGAGAGGCAAACAAGGGAGGGCGCTGTCCTGATTGGATGGGGCGCTCTGGGAGGCGTGGCAGGGTTCTGGAGGGCACTTCCGGCGGAAGAAAGGCCGGCGGGTGGAAGAGCGGACGGGAGTGGAGTGGAGAGGAGTTCTCCGCCAGCCAGGTGAGGCCCTCGGCCACGCCCCTTGCCTCGGCCCCGCCCCTTGCCTCTGAGCATGGGCAGAGTGCCGCCTCCCCATTCCCAAGGGCTTTGGACTCCAACTCCCAGAAGCCTCCGCCGCCTGGGCCCACGGGGAGGAAGGAAGGAAGGAAGGAAGGGCTGCTGGGAAATGGAGTCCACAGGGGAAGGCCTTGGGGGGACCCTGGAGGGCATCCAGCCCTGCCCAAGCCCTCCAGGCAGAGGGCCAGCCCGCTCCTGGCCTGTTCGCAGTGCTGCTGGGAAACCTCTTTCACAACCACCACCACCACCTTGATGTATACTCCCCTTATTTATTTAGTTAGTTATTTATTTATTTGCTTTATTTCTATACCGCATTTTCCAGCCTAATTAGGCGACTCAATGCAGTTTACACAATACAGGTTATCACAACAATATCCAAGCAGTTAAAAACACATCCTAGGCAGCAAACAAAATCACAACATCATCATATCATAACATAACGCCTCGATAACAAATCAGAATCCGTTCTCATAATCCTTGTGCCATTCCTATGTTCAGTTTTACCGTCTTCCTGTGTTCGGCTGCACTGTTTAGCCAAACGCTTGTTCGTAAACCTTCCTCCGGAATGCCAGCAATGAAGGGGCCGGTCTGATGTCTACCGGTAGGGCATTCCATAGCCGAGGGGCCACCACCGAGAAGGCCCCGTCCCTCGTTCCCGCCAACCGTACCTGTGACGCAGGCGGGACCGAGAGCAGGGCCTCCCCAGACGATCTTAATGTCCGAGTCGGTTCATAGGTGGAGAAGCACCGGGATTGTGGCGCAGCTGGCTGAGTGTCAGCTGCATTAAAGATCACTCTGACCAAAAGGTCATGAGTTCGAAGCCAGCCCGGGCTGGAGTGGGTGTCCAGCCATTGTGTAGCCCGTTGTCGACCTTTGCAACCCGAAAGACAGTTGCATCTGTCAAGTAGGAAAATAAGGTACCACCTTAAAGTGTGGGAGGCTAAATTTAACTAATTTATGAGGCCATAAAGAAAAAAGACTCCGGGGAATGTGGAATGCGGAAGAACTTCATCGGTGTCGTTGATGGACGATGAAAAGCAGCAGCTCCCCTGGCGGCCAGAAAAAAGTTAAATAGCCTTTGTCTGTTAAATGTTGTTTGTCAAACTGGCATTGAATGTTTGCCATATATGTGTTTACTGTAATCCTCCCTGAGTCCCCTGCTGCGGGGTGAGAAGGGCGGAATATAAGAACTGTAAATTTATTTATTTATTTATTTATTTACTGTCCTTGTATACCGCCGTTTCTCAGCCTAACTGGCGACTCAACGCGGTTTACAACAGAATATACAGTACACAGTATACAATTAAAACCGTAAAAAAACATAATACACAATATTTCACATAAATCACAATCCAATACATCTCCTAACTAAAATCGTGGTCCAATTGCATCATCCATATTACCAATCCGTAGTCGACACATTCATTGCACCGAATTAACCAAATGCCTGCTTGAACATCCAAGTTTTTAGTCTTCTTCGGAATACCATCAGCGAGGAGGCTGATCTTACCTCCATGGGAAGGGCGTTCCATGCGTTCGGAGAGGTAAGCGGGGCCAGAACCGTTTAGGGCTTGTTAGGCTAAAGCCAGCACTTTGAATTGTGCCCGGTAGCAGATTGGCAGCCAGTGGAGCTGGCTCAACAGAGGAGTGGTATGCTCCCTGAGTGCCGCTCCCGTTAGCAACCTGGCTGCCAAGCGCTGGACCATCTGAAGCTTCCGGGCAGTGTTCAAGGGCAACCCCACGTAGAACACGTTGCAGTAATCTATGCGGGATGTAACCAGAGCGTGGACTACCGTGGCCAAGTCAGACTTCCCAAGGTACTCCCCTTCTCTCTCCCACTTGATTAGAATTTATGATGCTTTGTAACTAATTATTTTGTGTCGTGTTTAATTTATGTACTTTTGGTGAGTTATTCAAAGTTTATGTGGATGTTGTTCTCTTCATTGGTTGGGTGGGGTTGGCGAGTTTCCACTCTTTTAGTTTGGAAGGAAGTTCATCATCATCATAGAATATTATAGTTGGAAGAGACCCCATGGGACGTCTCTAGTCCAACCCAATTCTGCCATGCAGGAAAAGCATCATCAAAGCACCCCTGACAGGTGGCCATTCAGCCTCTGTTTAATAGCCTCCAAGGCAGGAGCTTGCTTTATATATCTGTGGAATGACAACCAGGATGGGACAAAGGACTCTTGTCAGCTGGAGCTAGGTGTGAATGTTTCAACTGACTACCTTGATTAGCATATAATTATAATAATTAAAATATAATAATTAAAAGCCCTAAACAACTCCGGCCCTGTATTCTCCCCTATGAACCATCAAGATTATTAAGATTGTCTGGAGAGGCCCTGCTCTCGGTCCCACCGGCCTTGTAAGCGCGTCTGGTGGGGACGAGGGACAGGGCCTTCTCGGTGGTGGCCCCTCGACTCTGGAACTCTCTCCCACTGGAGATCAGAACCGCCTCTTCTATCCTGACATTTAGGAAACAGGTGAAGACGTGGTTATGGAGACAGGCATTCGACGAGTGAGCCAACACCCTGAGATATGGATGGAGGATTATGTACAATCAGTTTTAGTATGACGACTGACCATTGTAGTTATTGAATATATTTGCTGTGTTAATGTGTTATTGTAATATGAATTACGTTGTTTTACTGACTGTATGTGATTTTATGGTTGGAAACCGGTCTGAGTCCCTCAAAAGAGGTGAGAAGGTCGGCATACAAAACTTTTAAATATATAAATAAATAAATAAAATAATCACAGTCAGTCTGGATTCAAAAGTCTCACTCTTTTTGCATGTTCGTTTTCCACTACCTTTATAGGTTTATGATCCCACCAACTCTTTACTGCTGGCAGGTGGTCTTTGTGACATAAGTTCCAGTCTTTGGGCCACAGAGAGTTGTGCCTCTGTTTGTAGTCCATCTGTGCGATTTTCTTGCAGCAGCTGAGGAGATGATCCATGGTTTTATCAACTTCCTTGCACAGTCTGCATTTGGGGTCATCCGCTGGTTTTCCAATCCTGGCCTGAATGGCCTTGGTTCTGATAGCTTGCTCCTGGGCTGCAAGAACCAGACCTTCTTCTGTCTCCTTCAGGGTTCCATTCGTGAGCCATCACCACCAGGTCTTCTTCCTGGCGTCGTATTATTATTATTATTATTATTATTATTATTATTATTAGAAACACAACAAGATGAGTCCTCCACAAACAGTCTGCTAGCTGTTGAATTGGATCACACGTGGGACCCTTCCCAAGTGCCTAGGACTGTGTGATGTATCAGCGAATAATGCGTGCAGTTCCCAGTCAGGTGGCCTTCTGCAGCTGGCAGGTGGTAATCTTGTCATCGCTGATTGTGTTTAAGTGCAGGCCAAGGTCTTTAGGCACTGCACGCAGTGTGCCGATCACAACTGGGTGATTATTATTATTATTATTATTATTATTATTATTATTATTCCTCCGGAAGGAAGCATGGTCCCAGTTTGCCACTGATAAGCGTCCTTTCTCTCTCTCCTTCCTTCCCCCTGTCCCCCTCTCTCTACTGCAGCCATCTCCAGAGGAAGAGGAAGAGGAAGAGGAGGAGCCTCTCCCGGTGCCGGTTTGGCCATGGAGGCGGAGACGCGGAGCGTGCAGATCCAGTTCCCGCAGTACGCGTCGGTGCTGCTGGAGTCGCTGAACAAGCACCGCCTGGAGGGCAAGTTCTGCGACCTGGCGGTCCACGTCCAAGGGAGGGTCTTCCGGGCCCACAAGAGCGTCCTGGCGGCCGCCTCGCCCTACTTCCATGACAAGCTCCTCCTCCACGACACCGACTGCCTGGTGCTTCCGGCCGTCATTGAGCCCGAGGCCTTTGAGAACCTGCTGCAGCTCATCTACTCAGGTCGCCTGAGGCTCCTCCTGGAGGCCCTGCCCAGCCACCTCCTCGTGGCCAGCGGCCTCCAGATGTGGCAGGTGGTGGACCAGTTCTCGGCCATCCTCAAGGAGCTGGACGGTGGGCCCTGCCGGCCTTGGGGCCTCCCCCGAGCCGCCGAGAGCCAGTCCCCCAGCAGCAGCAACTACTTCGCTGGCCCCCGGGATGATGACGGGGAGGGGGCTGCCCTTGCTGGGGCTGCGGGGGGAGCCGAGGGCGAGGAGGAGGAAGAGGGGGAGGTGGTGAAGATCCGGGTCAACCACGATGCCGAAGAGGAGGAGGACGACGAAGAGGAGGAAGAGGAGGAGCAGCAGCAGCAGCGGCGGCAGCTCCGCCGGGGCCCCGTCCGCAGTGAGGGGGGCCCCTCTGCCCAGACCAGGGGCCCACGCGGGGACCAGGGCGCCCCCTCTTCCTCCTCCTCCTCTTCCTCCTCTTCCTCCCATGACGCCGCCCCTCGGGTCTTCTACATCAAACAGGAGCGCTTTGACCCCGGGGAGGGCCCCGCCGACGGGGGGTCCATGGGGAGGCCCTTGGGGCCGGCGTCCGAGGGCCCCTCGGGGCTCTGCCACGCCGAGATCCAGGAGTCGGGGCAGGTCAGCTACATCTTTCCCGGGGGGCCCTCGTGGCTCTCTCCGCCCCCTCCGGCGTCCGGCTTCTCCGGCAAAGGCGGGGGCCAGGCTTTCTCGGCGGATTCGGTGGCCTTCCCCGAGAGCTCCTGGAAGCCCCTGGACCTCCACGGCAACGAGATCCTGGCCCAGGCGGCCCACGGCCAGGCGGCCCACGCCCCGGTGAAGCTGCTCTCGGCCCCCGACGGGAAGCGCTTCGGCTGCCTGTGCGGGAAGCGCTTTGCGGTGAAGCCCAAGCGGGACCGGCACATCCTGCTGACCTTCAGCCTGCGGCCCTTCGGCTGCTCCGTCTGCAACAAGAAGTTCAAGCTGAAGCACCACCTGACGGAGCACATGAAGACCCACGAGGGCACCCTCTACGCCTGCGAGGACTGCGGGCGCAAGTTCCGCGTCCAGAGCTGCTTCCTCAAGCACAAGGAGCTCTGCAAGGGGCAGGGCTGGGCCACCGCCTGCTGGACCTACAAGTAGCCACCCCCCCCCCCCCCCCCCCCGACCGAGAGCCCTGCCCCGCCGGCAGAACTCTCAGCACGGCCCACGGACAGAAGGACGGCGAGGACACCGGAGGGACCGCCTCCGTTCCCAGGACGGGTCCCTCCACAGAGGGAGGAGGACTTGTGGGGCTTAGGCAGGGAGGGAGGGAGAGGGGTCTGCGTGGCATGAGGGGTGGAAAGGGGACTCCCCCCCCCCCCCCAGGACCTTAAGGGTAGCATCCAGCATCAGTCTCAGCTCCCTTACCACCAAAAGCCTCCCCCCCCCCCCCCCAGACCTAAGGGTAAGCCTCCCAGCATCAGTCAGAGACGCACTGGGGCTGCAGGGCCTTTCCTGGCCTTCTCCTGCCTCTGGATTCCCTGACCAGCTTGCTCCGGCCACGCTGGAAGAGCGAGAGATTAGTGAGGAGGGGGCTCATTCATTTCCTAGGGATTTCTGGGCCCTCCCGTGGGGCAGGCCTGCAGAAACCAGCAATAATAAAGGGTCAACATTAAAGGAAGCTCAACTTCAGGCCATTATTGGCCCCCCATCCCGATTGGCCAAGACTCTCATGTGACCACCAGTTGCCCCCCCCCCTTATCCTCCCTCTCTCCCCAGAATAAGGAGGCATGTCCTGAATGTTTGCCCTCTGCTTCCTTCGATGGCGAGGGTTAAGTGGAGATCCAGTGGGAGATCCACCCTCTTTGGGGGGCCACATGGGGCCCAAGTGTGTGGTCAGCTCCCTCCAATCATGCCAGAAGGCCTAGGTCAGTTGTGGGCCAAAACACCCGTGTCCCTCCAGGTGTGTTGGCCCACAACTCCCAGAAATCCCAGACAGTTTACCACCTGTATTGTCAAAGGCTTTCATGGCTGGAATCACTGGGTTGTTGTAGGTTTTTCCGGGCTGTATGGCCATGTTCTAGAGGCATTCTCTCCTGGCGTTTCGCCTGCATCTATGGCAAGCATCCTCAGAGGTAGTGAGGTCTGTTGGAACTAGGAAAATGGGTTTATATATCTATGGAATGACCAGGGTGGGACAAAGACCTCTTGTCTGCTGGAGCCAGGTGTGAATGTTTCACCTTGATTAGCATATAATGGCCTGACAGTGCCTAGAGCAAACTTTTATTGAGAGGTGATTAGATGTCCTTGTTTGTTTCCTCTCTGTTGTGCTGTTTTCATAGTTCCAACAGACCTCACTACCTCCGAGGATGCTTGCCATAGATGCAGGTGAAACGTCAGGAGAGAATGCCTCTAGACCATGGCCATATAGCCCAAAAAAACCTAGAACAACCCAGTTTACCATCTGTTAGGATTTCTGGGAGTTGAAGGCCAAAATATCTGGGACCCCCAGGTTGAGAACCACAGGCCTAGAGCAGGGCAGCACAACCTCCGGCCATCCATCCACATGTTCCCAGAATTCCTGACCATTGGTCCAGCTGGCCAGGAATTCTGGACGTTGGAGTCTTAAACACCCGATGGGTTATGGGCCCGGTCTAGAGATTGCGAGGGAGAACTCTGCTCGCACAATGTCTAGGTCTTCCAGTGTGGGGGGCCTGCACAACTTGGCAATAGTAAGGGGCCAGAATTCAAAGAGGCCAGACCTCTTCAGGCTTCCCCTCTCTTGATTGGATGCAACTCCTCAATTTGAGCTGCCCCCAAACCTTTGTGGGGCCGCATGTGGCCTGTGGGCCTTATGTTCTGTAGGTCTGCTGTATGGTCAGCTGCCTCCAGTCATGCTGGAAAATCTGGAGATTGTTGAAGGCTTCTGTGGCTGGAATCACTGGATTGTTGTAGGTTTTTTTTGGGTTATATGGTCATGTTCTAGAAGCATTCTCTCCTGACATTTCATCTGCATCTATGGGAGGCATCCTCAGAGGTTGTGAGACTTCACTACCTCTGAAGATGCCTGCCAAAGATGCAGGCGAAATGTCAGGGGAGAATGCTTCAAGAGCACTGGTTCTCAACCCGGGGTCCCCAGATGTTTTTGGCCTACAACTCCCAGAAATCCCAGCCAGTTTACCAACTGTTAGGATTTCTGGGAGTTGAAGTCTAAAAACATCTGGGGACCCCAGGCTGAGAACCACTGTTCTAGAACATGGCCATATAGCCCGAAAAACCTACAACAACCCAATCTGGAGATTGCTCAGAAGAACACCACTCTGGGGATCTCTAGGTCTTCCAGGGGGATTCCCTGGTCGGCATCCAGCAGAAGTTGACCACAAAGTTGTGCTGGAAGACCTAGTTTCTCCTAGAGAGCTGTTCTCTCTAGGAAAACCTATTGGATAAAATTATAAACAATTTATTGCATTGTTGAAGGCTTTTACTGCCGGAATCACTGGGGTGTTGTGTGGTTTCCGGGCTGTATGGCTGTGTTCTAGCAGTATTTTCTCCTGATGTTTTGCCTGCATTGGTGGCTACTGGCATCTTCAGAGGATGCTCTGCAAAACTTCAGGAGAAAATGCTGCTGGAACACAGCCATGCAGCCCGGAAACCACACAACACCCCAACTTCTTTCTTCATGGATTTTCAATGACACAGAAAATCCATGTGCCCCAAACCCCAGCAAACGTGGAGGGTGGTTGTACGAGGGTTGAATAAAAAGTAATGCCTCCACCTTCGTAACTCCTCAACAGATGGCAGTACTGGTATGCGGCAGGTACTGGCTTGTTTAGTAGACTCTCCTCTACAGTTCCATTTTGGCGGGAAGCCTTAGCATTGGACGGTTGTGTTGTTCAAGTGCAAAGTATGGAACCCTTCACCGACAGTCAGTCAATGCAACTTAAGCAATGTGCAGTCATTGAATTCTTGACAGCAGAAGGTGTCACCTCAACATCTTTAAACTTACTCGGCCAACGACATGCTGTACTCACATCAACACAGTCACCATAAACAGCTTGTATTCCCTGATGGATCTCCTTTGGGGTGACACCTTCTGCTGTCAAGAATTCAAGGACTGCACGTTGCTTAAGTCACATTGACCGAACGTCTGCGCAGGTTCCATACTTTGCACTTTAACAACACAACCGTTCAATGTTAAGACTTCCCACCAAAATGGAACTGTAGAGGAGAGTCTACTGAACAAGCCAGTACCTGCCACATACATTGCTTAAGTCGCATTGCCCGACCGTCTGCGCAGGGTTCCCTACTTCACACTTTAACAACACAACTGTTCAATGCTAAGGCTTCTCACCAAAATGGAACTGTAGAGGAGAGTCTACTGAACAAGCCAGTACCTGCCGCATACATTGCTTAAGTCGCATTGACCGACTGTCTGCGCAGGGTTCCATACTTCACACTTTAATAACACAACCGTTCAATGCTAAGGCTTCCCACCAAAATGGAACTGTAGAGGAGAGTCTACTGAACAAGCCAGTACCTGCCACATACATTGCTTAAGTCGCATTGCCCGACCGTCTGCGCAGGGTTCCCTACTTCACACTTTAACAACACAACTGTTCAATGCTAAGGCTTCTCACCAAAATGGAACTGTAGAGGAGAGTCTACTGAACAAGCCAGTACCTGCCGCATACATTGCTTAAGTCGCATTGACCGACTGTCTGCGCAGGGTTCCATACTTCACACTTTAATAACACAACCGTTCAATGCTAAGGCTTCCCACCAAAATGGAACTGTAGAGGCAAGTCTACTGAACAAGCCAGTACATGCTGCATACGTTAAGTTGCATTGACCAACTGTCTGCGCAGGGTTCCATACTTCACATTTTAACAACACAACCGTTCAATGCTAAGGCTTCCCACCAAAATGGAACTGTAGAGGAGAGTCTACTGAACAAGGCAGTACCTGCCGCATACCAGTACTGCCATCTATTGAGGAGTTACGAAGGTAGAGGCATTGCTTTCCATTCAAACCTTGTATGAGTTTCATTAAAAAATAAACAATGCTCCATGTTTGTTATCTCAGCCATTAAGGAAGATGGAGACGTACACTTTGCTTGCCGTCTGGTGTTTCTCCTGCAGATACGCAGCATTCCAACTCATTCTGATGGACGGCAGAGATTTAGCGGCCTGCTAAATACGAGACCTGTTGCAGACTCCCATTGTGAGCAACGGGCTGCAATGGAATCCTTGGGTTGTGATAGTGCAAGTGTGGTAAGCTTCCATCAACGTTGGTGCGCAGAGTGCGGGGATTGCCCGGTGTAGATCTAGACAAGCGCCCCAGCCTCTCAAGGAGGGACATTCCTTAGAAGAACAGGTGCCGGGCAACAGGAGGGAGGGGACAACACCACAAGGTCAAAGGGCCGGAGGAGGAGGAGGAGGAGAACCCCCAGCAGTGAAACTGCCATTAATAATATTGTATTCTATCTATATAGTCCATACCTTGAATTATATATATATATATATATATATACATAAATTACAATATTTCGTACGTATGTGTGTGTGTGTTCATCCATTTGCTAGGTGGAGTGTGTTGCGCTCAAGCGGGTTTCCGTCAGGTCCGCATTCAGAAGACACAATAACGTTGCACACAGGCAAGAGGAAAAAGGAACAGAAAACTTGACTCTTATCAGCAGAGATACAACAAAAACTTGCAGTGTTGCAAACAAAGCAAACAGTGCGACTTAACTAGTCTGTGTAAGCAACACAAAACAAGGCTTCTTCAACTTCATTGAGCCAAATGCCTGAGCAAAGGCTCCTCAGAGCAAAAGCTGAACTGTATTCTAAAACCCATACAGTTACACCCCACCGGGTGAGGTCCAAACTTACTAGTTGACCTACATTAGCAGCTGCACATGATAATTAACAGCATAAGGTTTTCTTTAACACACACACACACTTGATCCTGTTACAACTTACTATTATTATTATTATTATTATTATTATTATTATTATTATTTCGTATCAAAAGCATTGCATAAATTGGTATAAAACTGATAAAAATAGGACCACAAGTGGCTAAATATCTTTTGACCATCTTCCTGTTGTTTTTATTATTATTATTATTATTATTATTTCGTATCAAAAGCATTGCATAAATTAGTATAAAACCGAAAAAATAGAAGGACCACAAGTGACTAAATATCTTTTGACCAAAAACGGGCAACAGTGACTGCATTGTCTGTAGCCTCCAACAATTCTTCCTCTGTACATGAGGCAGGGCTTAGTGGACAAGCATACAGATGGGGAGTTGTCTGTTCCGCTCCACAGTCACACCAGGTGGGAGTTCTTTTATTTATTTATTTATTTATTTTATTTATTTCTTGCACTTATTAACCGCCACTCTCAGCCCTAGGGCGACTCGTGGCGGTGTACAACAACATAGAAAGACAGTTTACAATAAATCAAGACAATAAACACAATCTACCACTACATGACAACTACTTATACTAAAAATCCGCTTCGTCATATCCTGGGGTCATAATCAATCTCATAGTCATAGTCCATTCCGGTCGTCATTTCCAATAACATAGCACTCAGTTGAAGGCCAATTCGAAAAGCCATGTTTTCAGGCCCTTACGAAAGGCCATAAGGGAGGGCGCCTGTCTAAGTTCAGCAGGGTCGTGCCATTTGGTCAGGTTCCCTTTCGATCTGCCCACTCTGCTTCTGAGTCTGTTCAGGGACTTCCAAGTTGCCCATTCTTGGTTTGCCCATTCTGGAGGGGGGGGCATCCAGTTGGGATTTCCTGGTCTAGCTGCCCAGCAGCCAACCTGTCTGCCCCTCTGTGGACCTGCCAGCTTCTGCACAGCTGGCAGCCTGAATATGTAACTGTTGACACAAGGCCCAGGCTCAGCCAGCTCCTGGGCGTGGCCCAACCTATCAGCTTCCTGCCTTGTATTTTCAGTTAACACACACACACAGGTCAACTGATGTTTACATGGTCCAACCAGGTATATCTTGAGGAAGAAGGGAGAAGAGGAAGGAAGGAAGGAAGGAAGGAAGGAAGGAAGGATGTGAAGGAAGGAAAGGGAAGGGAAAGGGAAGGAAGGAAGAAAGAGGGAAGGAGGAAGGAGGAAGAGGGAAGGAAGGAAAAGAGGGAAGAAAGGAAGGAAGGAAGGAAGAAAGATGGAAGGAAAGATGGAAGGAAGGAAGGGAAGGAAGGAAAGAGGGAAAGGAAGGAAGGAAAGGAAGGAAGAAGGAAGGAAAGAAGGGAGGAAAGAAGAAAGGAAAGGGAAGGAGAAGGAAGGAAAGCGAAGGAAGGAAAGAAGGAAGGATGGGAAGGAAGGAAAGAGGGAAGGAAGGAAAGGGAAGGAAGGAAAGAGGGAAGGAAGGAAAGAGGGAAAGAAGGAAAGGGAAGGAAGGAAAGAAGGAAGGAAAGAAAGAGGGAAAGAAGGAAAGCGAAGGAAGGACAGGAAGGGAAGGAAGGAAAGAGGGAAAGAAGGAAGGAAAGTGAAGGAAAGAAGGAAGGAAAGCGAAGGAAGGAAAGAAGGAAGGATGGGAAGGAAGGAAAGAGGGAAGGAAGGAAAGGGAAGGAAGGAAAGAGGGAAGGAAGGAAAGAGGGAAAGAAGGAAAGGGAAGGAAGGAAAGAAGGAAGGAAAGAAAGAGGGAAAGAAGGAAAGGGAAGGAAGGAAAGAAGGAAGGAAAGAAAGAGGGAAAGAAGGAAAGCGAAGGAAGGACAGGAAGGGAAGGAAGGAAAGAGGGAAAGAAGGAAAGAAGGAAAGGGAAGAAGGAAAGAAGGAAGGAGGAAGAGGGAAGGAAGGAAAGAGGGAAGGAAGGAAAGAGGGAAGGAAGGAAAGAGGGAAAGAAGGAAAGAAGGAAAGAAGGAAGGAAGAAGGAAGAAAGGGAAGGAAGGAAGGAAGAAGGAAGGAAGGAAGAGGGAAGGAAGGAAAGAGGGAAGAGGAAAGGAAGAAAGAAGGAAAGGGAAGGAAGGAAAGAAGGAAGGGAAGGAAAAAGAAAGAGGGAAGAAGGAAGGAAGAGGGAAGGAAGGAAGGAGAGGAAGGCCAAGGGACAGAAAGGGAGGGGTCAGGAGGGCCTTGAGCTCTCTCTCTGGGAGGAAATGGAGGGGGCGGGGCCTGCGGTGACGTCGCCCTCCCCAGCCGCGCCGCAAAGGGGGCGGGGCCAGAGGGGGCTCCTCCTCCTCCTCTCCTCCTTCTTCTTTTCCTCTCTCTGCCGGCAGAGGCCGCTCTCCTTCTCCTCGCAACCCGTCAATCAAAGCTGAAGGGCGGCCAATGGGGCGTCCCGTGGGCGGGCGGGAGGGCGGGGCTTCAGGGGCGCAGCCAATGGGAGGGCGAGGGGCGGCTCCGGCGAAGAAGGAGTGAGGCGGGAGTCTTCTCCGTCCGCCATTGCTGTGTGAGGCCGGAAGGAAGGCGGCGGGAGACACCGAGAAGGAGAGACACAGAGAGAGAGAGCGAAGGAAGGAAGGAAGGAAGGAAGGAAACACAGGGAGGGTATGTATGCCTCTGCGGGAAGAAGAAGGAGAAGAAGGGGAAGGGAAGGGAAGGAGCCGGGCCCGTTCCCCCTGAGGGACCCGCCTTCTTTGCTTTCTTCTCTTCCTTCTTCTTCTCCTCCTCTTTCTCCTCCTCTTTCTCCTCCTTCCTCTTCTCCACCTTCTTCCTCCTTCTCCTCCTCCTCCCTCTTCTTTTCTTTCTTCTCCTCATTCTCTGAATATGTAACTGTTGACACAAGGCCCAGGCTCAGCCAGCTCCTGGGCGTGGCCCAACCTATCAGCTTCCTGCCTTGCATTTTCAGTTAACACACACACACACACAGGTCAACTGATGTTTACATGGTCCAACCAGGTATATCTTGAGGAAGAAGGGAGAAGAGGAAGGAAGGAGGGAAGGAAGGAAGGGCCTTCTCTGACTTCTCTTCCTCCTCCTCCTCCCTCTTCTTTTCTTTCTTCTCCTCATTCTCTTTCTTCTTCATCTCTTCCTTCTCCTTCTCCTTCTGATTCTCCTCCTGCATCTTCTCCTCTTCCCTCTTCTTTTCTTTCTTCTCCTCATTCTTTCTTATTCACCTCTTCCTTCGTCCTCTCCTCCTCCTCCTTCTGATTCTCCTCCATCTCCTCCTCCTCCTCCCTCTTCTTTTCTTTCTTCTCCTCATTCTCTGAATATGTAACTGTCAACACAAGGCCCAGGCTCAGCCAGCTCCTGGGCGTGGCCCAAACAATCAGCTTCCTGCCTTGCATTTTCAGTTAACACACACACACACACAGGTCAACTGATGTTTACATGGTCCAACCAGGTATATCTTGAGGAAGAAGGGAGAAGAGGAAGGAAGGAGGGAAGGAAGGAAGGGCCTTCTCTGACTTCTCTTCCTCCTCCTCCTCCCTCTTCTTTTCTTTCTTCTCCTCATTCTCTTTCTTCTTCATCTCTTCCTTCTCCTTCTCCTTCTGATTCTCCTCCTGCATCTTCTCCTCTTCCCTCTTCTTTTCTTTCTTCTCCTCATTCTTTCTTATTCACCTCTTCCTTTGTCCTCTCCTCCTCCTCCTTCTGATTCTCCTCCATCTCCTCCTCCTCCTCCCTCTTCTTTTCTTTCTTCTCCTCATTCTCTCTTCTTCTCTTCCTTCTCCTTCTCTTTCTTCTCTTTCTCCTCCTCCTCTGCCTTCTTCTTCTCTTTCTCACCTTTCTTCTCCTTCCTCTTCTCCTACTCCTCTTTCTTCTTCCCCCTCCCCCTCCTCTGCCTTCTTCTTCTCTTCCTCTCCTCCTCCTTTTCTTGCTTCTCCTCTTTCTTCTTCTTCTCTTCCTTCTCTTTCTCTTCTTCTTTCTCCTCCCCCTTCTGTTTCTCCTCTCCTTTTTCTCCTCCTCCTCCTCTTCCTTCTCCTCCTTCCTCTCCTCCTCCTCTGCCTTCTTCTCCTCCTTCTCCTCTTTCTTTTCCTCCCCTTCTCCTCCCCCTCCCCCTCCTTCTCTTCTCCTCCTTCTTCTTCTTCTTCTCTTTCCTCCTTCTCCTTCCTTCTCTTTCTCCTCCCTTTCTTTCTTCTTCTCTCTTCCTTCCTTCTTCTCTTTTCCTCTTCTTTATCCCCCTCCTTCCTCCTCCTCCTCCTCTGTCTTCTTCTTCTCTTTCTCCTCCTTCTCCTTCTCCTTCCTCTCCTCCTCCTTATATTTATTTATATCCCGTTTTATCTCCCCAAAGAGATTTGACATAAAAGCAATAGCACAGAATTTTAAATATGCAAATATACAAAGATTAAAACACAATTAAACAGAAACAGCATTAAAAAAATTCAGTTAAAATCCCTCAAAACCTCTTCCGAGTTCACCCCCCACCCCCCGGACTAGACCTTAAACACCTTCCCCTTGAAAAGCCTGCCTGAATGGAAAGGAATTCTCCTGCTGCCAGAAGAACAGCAGGGAGGGGCCTGTTCTGCCTTCCCTGGGAAGAAGAGGAAGGGAGTTCCAGAGTCGAGGGGCAACCACCGAGAAGGCCTGCTCTCCTGTTCCCACCAACTGAGCTTGAGCTGGAGGTGGGACTCAGAGAAGGAAGGGCCTCTCCTGAAGGGGATCTCGGGGGCCCGGACAGGTTCTACAAGGGGATGCGGTCGGCCAAATACCCTGGACCTGAACTGACCAGGGCAGTGGTTCTCAACCTCTGTCCCTCCAGGTGTTTTGGCCTACAACTCCCAGAAACCCCAGCCAGTTTACCAGCTGTTAGGATTTCTGGGAGTTGAAGGCCAAAACACCTGGGGACTCACAATCCAGATTTATTTATTTATTTGTCGTGTCAGGGCAACCAGTCAATTGTATTACATTTCTAACAGAACAAAGCAAACAGACAGACAAAATACAAAATTTGTGAGTTTGGTAGTTGATTAAATGTCCTTTGACCAGTATCTGGCCACTTGGAGTGCTTCTGGTGTTGCTGCAAGAAGGTCCTCCATTGTGCATGTGGCAGGGCTCAGGGTGCATTGCAGCAGGTGGTCAGTGGTTTGCTCTTCTCCACACTCGCATGTCGTGGATTCCACTTTGTAGCCCCATTTCTGAAGGTTGGCTCTGCATCTCGTGGTGCCAGAACGCAGTCTGTTCAGCGCCTTCCAAGTCGCCCAGTCCTCTGTGTGCCCAGGGGGGAGTCTCTCATTTGGTATCAGCCATTGGTTGAGGTTCTGGGTTTGAGCCTGCCACTTTTGGACTCTCGCTTGCTGAGGTGTTAAAGCGAGTGTCTCTGTAGATCTTAAAAACTATTTCTAGATTTAAGTCGTTGACGTGCTGGCAGATACCCAAACAAGGGATGAGCTGGAGATGTCAGTGGCTTGGTCCTTTCACTATTGGCTGCTCTTTCCCGATGTCAGGTGGTGCAATACCAGCTAAGCAGTGTAATTTCTCCAGTGGTGTAGGGCGCAGGCACCCCGTGATAATGCGGCATGTCTCATTAAGAGCCACATCCACAGTTTTAGCGTGGTGAGATGTGTTCCACACTGGGCATGCGTACTCAGCAGCAGAGTAGCATAGCGCAAGGGCAGATGTCTTCACTGTGTCTGGTTGTGATCCCCAGGTTGTGCCAGTCAGCTTTCGTATGATGTTGTTTCTAGCACCCACTTTTTGCTTGATGTTCAGGCAGTGCTTCTTGTAGGTCAGAGCACGGTCCAGAGTGACTCCCAGGTATTTGGGTGCACTGCAATGCTCCAGTGGGATTCCTTCCCAGGTGATCCTCAGAGCTCGGGATGCTTGTCTGTTCTTGAATTGTAGAATCAAAGAGTTGGAAGAGACCTCATGGGCCATCCAGTCCAACCCCATTCTGCCAAGAAGCAGGAATATTGCATTCAAATCATCCCTGACAAATGGCCATCCAGCCTCTGCTTAAAAGCTTCCAAAGAAGGAGCCTCCACCACACTCCCTCCGGGGCAGAGAGTTGTCTGTTCTTGAGATGAAAAGCACATCTCTGTGTTTTAGATGTGCTGGTTTTCCCTGTAATAGGCAGTAAGGGCACCTAGAGCTTCGGAGAGCTTCTGTTCAACCATCTTAAAGCTCCCTGCTTGAGCAGTGATGGCATGATCATCAGCATAGATGAAGCTCTCTGTCCCTTCTGGCAGTGGCTGGCCATTTGTGTAGATGTTGAACGTGGATGGAGCAAGCACGCTCCCCTGAGGCAGGCCGTTCTTCTGTTTCCGCCCTCTGCTTCTCTGGCCCTGGAACTCAACAAAGAAGCTCCTGTTTTGTAGCAGGTTTCCTATGAGGCGGGTGAGTGAGGTGGCCATCCTTTGTGATATTACACATTTTTCTCAGGAGGAGGCAGCGGTGGTTCACAGTCTCATAAGCCGCTGACATGTTTATGAAGACAGCTCCTGTGATCTGCAGCCTTTCAAAGCCATCTTCTATGGGCTGAGTCAGGTTCAGCACTTGCGATGTGAGTAATCCAGATGAGATGTAACTAAGGAAGATGTAGATTAGCCACATCTTCCTGAGTTGCCTCTTTGCCTCTTCTGCATTTCCTCTACGGCATCCCCTTATTCCAAATAAACTACTGCAACGCACTCTATGTGGGGTTGCTTTTGAAGACTGCCCAGAAGCTCCAGCTAATCCAACAGTCGGCAGACAGGTTGCTCTCCAGAGCAGCATATAGTGAGCATGCCCCCCCCCCCCCCCCGGCTCTGCCAGGTCCACTGGCTGCTGATCGGCTACCAAGCACAATTCAAAGTGCTGGTCTTAACCCTTACAGCCCTTAACAGTCCTGGCCCAGATTACCTGTCCGAACGTACCTCCCGTTACGAACCATCACAAAGTTTAAGATCAGCTGGAGAGGTCCTGCTCTCGATCCCACCACCATCGCAAATGCGATTGTTTATTTATTTACGACCTTGATATGCCGCCCTTCTCACCCCGAAGGGGATTCAGAGCAGCTTACAAGGAATATGTAAATACAATACATTACATTATTACCATAGCACAATATTAGTATTATATAGTACTATATTGTACTATACCATTATACTGTAATATTATTAGTAATATTACATGTAATATAAAATAATTATAATATTGTATTATTATTAGTATTATATTGGTGTCCAGGAAAGCCTTTGCACAATTAAGACTCGTGCGCCAACTGCGACCGTACCTCGTGAAGGCGGATCTGGCCGGGGTGGTCCACGCCTTAGTCACCTCTAGACTGGATTACTGTAATGCACTCTATGTGGGGCTACCCTTGAAAACGGCTGTGAAATTCCAGTTGGTCCAACGGGCGGCAGCCAGGTTGTTAACTGGTGCTCCTTACAGGGAGAGGTCAACCCTCCTGTTTAAGGAGCTCCACTGGCTGCCATTCATCTTCCGGACCCAATTCAAGGTTCAGGTTCTTACCTATAAAGCACTGAATGGTTTGGGACCCTCCTACCTTCGTGACCGCATCTCTATATGAACCCACACGATCTCTTCGATCATCTGGAGAGGCCCTGCTCACGCCCCCACCTGCATCGCAAGCGCGATTGGTGGGGACGAGAGAGAGGGCCTTTTCGGTGGTGGCCCCTCGACTCTGGAACTCACTTCCTAAGGACATCAGGCTTGCCCCAACTCTGGCAGTCTTTAAGAGGAGCTTGAAGACGTGGTTGTTCCAGTGTGCCTTCCCGGAATAATGATCCCATAGCACTTTGTCCTCCAAAGCACTTGATATTGTTTTAGGTCTGCTTGTATGTTTCCACAAACTGGCCCATCACTTTTTTCGCCCATGTCCAGCATTATTTTTGATTTTAATTACATTTGGCCTACCCATAGATTTTGAAGTGTGTTGTCCTATTTGATAATGCGTATGTTATTGTTTTATTGTTTTGTTGTTTTAAATTGCTTGTATTGTTGTTGTTATTACTTGTATTGATGTATTTTGGGCTCGGCCTCATGTAAGCCCCACCAAGTCCCTTGGGGAGATGGTAGCGGGGTATAAATAAAGTTTGTTGTATTGTTATTATTATTATTATTATTATTATTAAAGGTAAAGGTAGTCCTGACATTAAGTCCAGTCATGTCTGACTCTGGGACTCTGGCGCTCATCTCCATTTCTAAGCCGAAGAGCCAGCGTTGTCCGTAGACACCTCCAAGGTCATGTGGCCATAGGCATGACTGCATGGAGCGCCCTTACCTTCCCGCCGGAGCGGTACCTATTGATCTACTCAATAGGGCCTTCTCGGTGGTGGCTCCTCGGCTGTGGAACGCCCTTCCTGTAGACGTTAGGCTGGCACCATCTCTCATGACATTCCGTAGAAAGCTGAAGACCTGGATGTTTGTGCAGGCGTTTGAGTAATTCAGTGCAATTTTGGTAATTTGAACATAGGAACGGAACAATGGACGACGAATTTGGATCACGCTTGGATGATGAGGCGATCGGGGGATGGGATTTGTGATACCTGTGTATTGATGATTGTTTATTAGTTATTAAGGGAAATGTGTAATTTAACTGTTATTGTATATTAATTATTGCTGTTTTTATGGTCTTTGCTGTTTGGAAACCGCTGTGAGTCGCCCTCGGGCTTGAGATACAGCGGTATACAAGAATAGTAAATAAAAATAAATAAATAAATCACATTTGCATGTTTTCGAACTGATAGGTTGGCAGAAGCTAGGGCTGACAGCGGAAGCTCACGCCGCTCCCGGAATCGAACCTGCGACCTTTCGATCAACAAGCTCAGCAGCTCAGTGCTTTAACCCACTGCGCCACCGGGGGCTCCATTATTATTATTATTATTATTATTATTATTATTATTATTTCTCTATCTCTGCTGAAAATCTTCCCCTGGACAGAGGACAAGGAAGAAAAGGGGGAAATGAGCCAAGGGGAAAGAGGCTGGCAGGAAAAAGGCATTGGGGGTGTGCTTGTCTTTGCACCTCATCCTGGGCCCAGCCAAGGGAGTAAAGCAGAAGCTTATTTTGTGATCCTTCCCACAAGCCTGAATGTGAGTTTGAATTAGTCAGGTGGGGAGGCCGGGTCTTGGTTGGCGGCAGGATTCCTTTGGGAAAAGACGGGGAATTTGGGGGCAGCCGGCCTCTGATTTGGATGCTCAGGAAACAGACCTGGGGCCCACTGTGGGATGGGATGCAGCCCAGTAATCTTTGTCTCTAAAGCTTGTGTGCCAGCTGCGCCCATACCTTGGGAAGTCTGACTTGGCCACGGTAGTCCACGCTCTGGTTACATCCCGTCTAGACTACTGCAACGCTCTCTACGTGGGGTTGCCTTTGAAGACGGCCTGGAAGCTCCAATTAGTCCAACGCTCGGCAGCCATGATTCTAACAGGAGCAGAAAGCAGGGAGCATACAACCCCCCTGTTGCGCCAACTCCACTGGCTACCGATTTGCTACCAGGCTCAATTCAAAGTGCTGGCGTTGGCCTTTAAAGCCCTAAACGGTTCCGGCCCAAGCTACCTATCCGACCGCATCTCTGCCCATGAACCCACCAGGACTTTGAGATCTTCCGGGGAGGCCCTGCTCTCGATCCCGCCTGCTTCTCAAGCACGGCTGGCGGGGACGAGAGATAGGGCCTTCTCGGTGGTGGCTCCTCGGCTGTGGAACACCCTTCCTACGGACATTAGACTAGCACCATCTCTAATGGTATTCCGCAAAAAAGTGAAGACCTGGCTGTTTGAGCAGGCGTTCGAATAACTAGTGCAATGATTGGTAATGAACATAGGAATGGAACAATGGATGACGAATCTGGATTACGTTTTTGATGATGAGACGATAGTGAATGGTTATTGTCGTAATGGTTTATTAATTGTGTAAAGTGTTAGTTGTTAACTGTTTCTATACTGTAGCATTGAATTTTTGCTGTTCTTGTTTGTTGTGAACTGCTGTGAGTCGCCTTCGGGCTGAGAACAGCGGTATATAAGTAAATAAATAAATAAATAAATTTAGCACATATAATTCAGGGAAATCCATTGAATGGCACCCTTTAATATCAGGAAAAAACCTATATTCCTTTCTGCCTGCCTGCCGTCTTCCATTCCTTTAGCCACGTTTGTGTTTGGCCCAATGAAATTGGAATCCTTGAAAGATTTCCCCACTTTTCCATTCTTTTCTTCTTTCTGGAGTTATTCCCTTCTTTTTTAAGAATCAGTGATTACCTTTGCTGGTACAGTGTTACCTTGCTACTTCATGATTCGTTTTTTGCGGACTCGCTGTTTCCTGTTTTTTAAAAAAATACATGAATTTAAAATATACTGTATATTTGTCCTCTCCTAGGCAGAGAGCCTTCTCGATCGTGGCCCCTTATTTATGGAATGCCTTGCCAGTTGAAACTCAAACCATCCGAGACCTACTTGCTTTTCGGAAAGCCTGTAAAACTTTTCTTTTCCGGCAAGCTTTTGATGGGTGAACAACCCGGGCGATGCCTGTTCTCGCTGCCTATTGTTATTGTTGTGGTTATTTATAAAGTATTGCTTTGATCTATTTCTGTAAACCGCTCCGAGCCAAATTGGGAGTAGCGGTATACAAGTTAAATAAATAAATAAATAAGTAGTGAGGGAACACTGAACAGAAAGGCCCCACCAATGCGCTCTGGATGCAGATCTGGGAGACCTCGCAAGGCCGTGGTGGCGGTAGTGGCAGCAAAGGCTCAGCCTCCTCACCCTCTTTACCTTCTTCCTCCTCCTCCTTGGCACCTCCCTCCCCACCCATTGAGTGAGTGAGAGTAAGTGACGGAGACGGGCACCGTGTTGCCGCCTGGGCCTCTTGCCACCGCTTGGGCCCCACAATGCCTCTGCCTCCTCCTCGATTGCTCCAGAAGAGGATAGTCCCAGTAGAGGTGGCACCTCTTCTGGAGTGATTGAGGAGGCGGCGGAGGCGTCACAGGGCCCAAGCAGTGGCAAGAGTGACAATGAGGTGCCTCTCTCTCTCACTCATTCACACTCACTCAATTGGCGGGGGGAGGAGGAGGAGGAAGGTAAAGAGGGTGAGGAAGCTGAGCCTACTCTGCCACTGCTGCCGCCAACACCGGCCCGCCCTTGTGAGGCCCCCGTGGAGGAGGCATCTCTTCTGGAGTGATTGAGGAGGCGGCGGAGGCGTCATAGAATCAAAGAGTTGGAAGAGACCTCCTGGGCCATCATCCAGTCCAACCCCCTTCTGCCAAGAAGCAGGAATATTGCATTCAAATCACCCCTAACAAATGGCCATCCAGCCTCTGCTTAAAAGCTTCCAAAGAAGGAGCCTCCACCACACTCCTCCGGGGCAGAGAGTTCCACTGCTGAACAGCTCTCACAGTCAGGAAGTTCTGCCTCAAGTTCAGATGGAATCTCCTCTCTTGTAGTTTGAAGCCATTGTTCCCTTGCGTCCTAGTCTCCAGGGAAGCAGAAAGGAAGCTTGCTCCCTCCTCCCTCCCTGTGGCTTCCTCTCACATATTTATACATGGCTATCATATCTCCTCTCAGCCTTCTCTTCTTCAGGCTAAACATGCCCAGCTCCTTAAGCCGCTCCTCATAGGGCTTGTTCTCCAGACCCTTGATCATTTTAGTCGCCCTCCTCTGGACACATTCCAGCTTGTCAATATCTCTCTTGAATTGTGGTGCCCAGAATATGGACACAATATTCCAGGTGTGGTCTAACCAAAGCAGAATAGAGGGGGAGCATGACTTCCTTAGATCTAGACACTATGCTCTTATTGATGCAGGCCAAAATCCCATTGGCTTTTTTTGCCACCACATCACAGTGTTGGCTCATGTTTAACTTGTTGTCCACGAGGACTCCAAGATCTTTTTCACACGTACACTGCTCTCGAGCCAGGCATCATCCCCCATTCTGTATCTTTGCATTTCATTTTTTCTGCCAAAGTGGAGTATCTTGCATTTGTCACTGTTGAATTTCATTTTGTTAGTTTTGGCCCATCTCTCTAATCTGTCAAGATCGTTTTGAATTCTGCTCCTGTCCTCTGGACTATTGGCTATCCCTCCCAATTTGGTGTCGTCTGCAAACTTGATGATCATGCCTTCTAGCCCTTCATCTCAGTCATTAATAAAGATGTTGAACAGGGCCCAAACAGTGGCAAGAGGGCCAGGTGACGATGAGGTGCCTCTTTCTCTCACAGTCACTCTCACTCACTCAATCGGCTCTTCTTCCCTCCTTGTCCTCTTTACCTTCCTTCTCCTCATCGCCACTTGGGCCCCGCGATGCCTCCACCGCCTACTCAATCGCTCCAGAAGTGGTGCCTCCTCTGACGCTTTTGGAGCAGCATCAGCCGTGGCGCCCGGGCTGAGCCTGTTGGCAGGAAGGAAGGTACAGAGGAAGAGGAGGAAGGTAAATAGGGCGGGGAGGGGAGAAGACCCTCCCCCCGAAGGGGAGAAGAGCCGATTGAGTGAGTGAGAGTGAGGGAGTGAGAAAGAGAGAGGGGGGAGGGGGCCCTTTGTGGAATTTCACTTATGGGTGGTCCTGGAACGTAACACCTGCAATAAGTGAGGAAACACTGTATCTGTGTATGTGCTTGAGACTCTGATATCTGCATTTCTTGGTATTTCTATTTTCAACATGACCTATGGAAATCATGGGAAAATTCTGGAGGTGAAGAAAGTTTCTGGCTTTCATCCCTGATCTTTTGCTTCTTTCTTGACCAGGGAAATGAAGATTTTATGGAACCACCTCTGGGATACAGAAAGGAAAACAATAATATAGGAAGAGGAAATCATCTCAAGGTGATGATCTTGCTGAATTCTTGACTTCACTTACAAATAACAAAAGAAATAAGATTCAAGTATCTGTGTTGCAAATAATCATCCAGATCACTGTTGACATGAAGGAGAAAGCATCTGAATGCCTGGAGTGTGGAAAGAGCTTCTCTGACAGTGGAGATTTACATTTACACCAAAGTACTCACACTGGGGAGATGCTCTATACACGCTTGGAGTATGGAAAGAGCTTCACTGGCAGTGAAGGTTTGCACTTACATCAGAAAAGTCACACTGGGGAGAAACCCTATAAATGCCTGGAGTGTGGACAGAGCTACACTCATATTTCCCGTCTACGTTCACATCAAAGGATTCACACTGGGGAGAAACCCTATAAATGCCTGGAGTGTGGAATGAGCTTTGCTCAGAGTGGAAGCCTATGTTCACATCAAAGGACTCACACAGGAGAGAAACCTTATAAATGCCTGGAGTGTGGAAAGTGCTTCACTGAGAGTGGAAATCTGCATTTACATCAAAGGACCCACACTGGGGAGAAACCTTATGCATGCCTGGAGTGTGGAATGAACTTCACTCAGAGCGGAAGTCTACGTTCACATCTAAGGACTCACACTGGGGAGAAACCCTATAAATGCCAAGAGTGTGGAAAAAGCTTCACTCAGATTGCAAATCTACATTCACATCAAAGGACTCATACTGGGGAGAAACCTTATAAATGCCTGGAATGTGGGCAGAGCTTCTCTCATAGTTCACGTCTACGTTCACATCAAAGGATTCACACTGGGGAGAAACCCTATAAATGCCTGGAATGTGGGCAGAGTTTTGCTGAGACTGGAAGCCTACGTTCACATCAAAGGACTCACACCGGGGAGAAACCATTTAAATGTCTGGAGTGTGGAAAGAGATTCCCTCATAGTTCGGGTCTATATTCACATCAAAAGACTCACACAGGGGAGAAACCTTATAAATGCCTGGAGTGTGGAACGAGTTTCACTCAGAGGAATCATCTAGAGCAGCATGAAAGGACTCACACTGGGGAGAAACCCTATAAATGCATAGAGTGCGGACAGAGCTTCACTCACAGTGGAAGTCTACATAAACATCAGAGGACTCACACTGGGGAGAAACCCTATAAATGCCTTGAATGTGGAAAGAGTTTCATTCACAACGGAGATCTACGTGCACATCAAAGAACTCACACTGGGGAGAAACCTTACAAGTGTCTTAATTGTGGACAGAGTTTCACTCACAGTGGTAATCTACATAAACATCAAAGGACTCACACTGGAGAAAAACTCTATACATGCCTGGAGTGTGGACAGAGTTTCACTCATAGTTCACGTCTACGTTCACATCAAAGGACTCACACTGGAGAGAAACCCTATAAATGCCTGGAGTGTGGACAGAGCTTCACTAATTGTTCAAGTTTACGTTCACATCAAAGGACTCACACTGGAGAGAAACCCTATACATGCCTGGAGTGTGGACAGAGCTTCACTCAGAATGGAAGTCTACATAAACATCAAAGGACTCACACTGGGGAGAAACCCTACAAATGCCTGGAATGTGGACAGAGCTTCACATATAGTTCAAGTTTACATTCACATCAAAGGACTCACACTGGGGAGAAACTCTATAAATTTGTGTTGTATGGAAAGAGCTTTTCTGAAAGTTCAGATATGCATAGACATATTTTTGACATTGGAGAGAACAGTGGTATTTGACCCCAGAGAAATTCTCTCAGACAAGAGTTTTCCGAGCTTTTTTCTTTTTTGGTGACACACACTTTTTAGACATGCATCCATTTGGGGTATGGCAATTCAGTTTAACTAGCAAAACAGAGGTTAAACCAATCCCGTGTAAGATTTTCAGTATAAACAATATAATGTAATAATATAGATTAGTTTATTATAAACATTACTGTATAAACCATTCTTGTGTAGCGTCTTCCACAGCTGCTTCATTTTAAAATTACTTTTTAATTGGAAATGGAAGTTTCTGTATTCTGTCTGACATCCCAATTCCAATTTTTCCAATTGTGTAATTGTTTGTTAACCTTTTCCCATAATTGATTGTAGTTCAATTGTATTATGTTAGCTAGGGTTTTGGGGATATATAACCCCATTTTATCCCCAAACTGAATTATAATCCTTTAAACTCTACACACAAGGTTTTTGTGTAAGATTTCTGATTTTTGAATGTTTATGGCTAGCCCTGATAACTTTCAAATTTCTTTATAATGTTAGTTACTTTGGGTTGTTGACAGAGGCCCATGGCTCCTCTCTGCTTCCAAGGGCTCTTTGGGGTTCCCTATCTCTCAGGATGAGGTGAACATGGACCCAAGCAAAGCACACCGTCTACGGGAATGGGAACCCCATCGTACTAGGTGGCAGGTGCAGGGATGCCTTGGGTTTGCAAACTTTTAGAGAGCATGTATTAAAGAGTTTGTGAAAATAACCATGCCCCTCACAGACGTGTGAAAAACTGAATTATAATCTGGCAAGGAGGAGACAAATACAGTCAAAACTGCAGTTGAACTGGACTCCTGTGGAGATATTGGAGGAGGAGGAAGTGAAGGAGGAGGAGGAGGTGGTGGTGGAGGAGGAGATGGTGGTGGTGGTGGTGGAGGAGGTGGTGGTGGTGGAGGAGGTGGTGGTGGTGGAGGAGGTGGTGGTGGAGGAGGTGGTGGAGGAGTTTGCGAAAATAACCCTGCCCCTCACAGACGACTGAAAAACCAAAGGCAAGGAGGAGATGAATACAGTCAAAACTGCAGTTGAACTGGACTCCTATGGAGGTGGAGGAGGAAGTGGAAGTGGAGGAGGTGGAGGAGGTAAAGATGGAAGTGGAGGCAGAGGAAGTGGTGGAGGAAGTGGAGAAGGCGGTGGTGGAGGAGGAGGAGGTGGTGGAGGAGGAGGAGGTGGTGGAGGAGGAGGAGGAGGAGGAAGTGGTGGAGGAGGTGGAAATGGAGGAAGTGGAGTAGGGGGAGGTGGAGATGGAGGAAGTGGTGGAGGAGGAGATGGTGGTGGAGGGGGAGGAGGAAGTGCCCCCGCACCTCCATTCTTGGCGGGGGCCCCGGGTGCGGCCTGACTGGGTTCCCCGCGCATTTTGTGCCACGACTCTCTTGCGCCTCCATTTGGCGCCACCTTTGCGCTTCCATTCTTGGCAAAGGCCCCAGGAGCGGCCTGGCTGGGCTCCCCCGCGCGCCCACTGCTGCCTGAGTGAGCTTGGCTGAGAGAGCCTAACCATCACCGGGCGGCAGAAGAGAGAACTGGGAAGTGTTTCTGTGTAGGATTGCTGATAATGTGCAGGGCTGTTTTGTAGCCACGCCATCATCGTAACAACAGTGCAGTAACATCAATTAACAACATAGTGTGGTCGTTGGGCTCAAAAATAGGATTTAACATCGCATTACGGACACTTGAGCCTAAACGAAAATCCGGAAGCTCTGTCCGCTCATGACTCAGTGGGCAATCTCCAGAGCTCTGTGCCCAAAGAACTGGACACTCATTCATTCTATACTGCCCTCTGTGGTCAAGATAAAATGTGTAAATAACATCTTTCCATACAGCGTGCAATTTGCAAATCTGTGTTGCTAATTAACAATAACTGCAATTATTGTCTTTATTGTGCGGACTACCATCTGTTCCTGCTCTGTGTCATCTCCGCTCGTGACGGTCAAGAAGAACCGGGGACCTGGCCCGGGGTGCCGGCTTGTTTTCTCCACGGGCCCAAGGAGCCGGGTCTCTATGGCTTGGACTGGCTGTCCTAACTGAGTGGGTTGAAAGTCGATTTCTTCATAGAAGCCAGTAATTTTGCACTTTTTTGCACTATATAACTATTTCAGCACTAAAGCACTTTACCCTAAGCACTTTAGATCTTCCTGCCAGAACCCATACCATTACTAAGTGGTCCATAAGTATCAGGTCAAGTGGTTACGACTGTTGCACTTTATATTCTGAACTCTGAATTCCCGCACCGTCACTTTGGAGTTAATTTATATATACTGTTTAACCATCAGCACTTTACTCCTATGTCAATGTTTATACTACCCCTGCTGCTATTGATATTCTTTCAGTCTCCAGCACAAGTGCACTTTATAACAACTTTAGCACAAGTGCACTTTACAGCTTTTGCTATACTGGAAGGAGTAGGTAGTATCAAGGGGCGGGAATATTGGGATCCAGAGACAGGTAACCATAACTATAAGCAAGCGTCTATTATTGAGATAACAAGTGCTGGAAATGGAGGGAGCTTCCCCGGGGAGGGTGGGGCTGCGGGTGGGGGGGGGGGCGCCATAGAGGTGGTGACAGGTAAAGGGAGATACGGGAAAGGGAGAACAAAACACTCATTTTGGCCCAAAATTTACAATAACAAATTGGCAACCTCTAAAGATGGTAAGAATCAAAGACAAAATCAAATTCGGCCCAAAATTTTCAATAGGACATTGACAATTCAAAAAATTAATGCTACTATCCGGCCCGAAATTAACAAAAACAGATTGGCGATTCCAAAACTTTCTCCTGACAAAATACAACTGAGGTGCCAGGATGGTAGCCCCTCCAAGCTAAAGGTGGTGCTGCTCAATGCCAGGTCGGTAAATGGAAAAACTTCAATTATTCAAGATCTAATTCAAAAAGAACGTGCCGAGCTGGCTTGTATAACGGAGACCTGGTTGGACGAGGGGGGAGGGGGTCAATCTCTCCCAACTCTGTCCACCAGGTTATTCTGTTCAGCACCAACCAAGGCTTGGAGGGCGGGGAGGCGGAGTCGCAGTGGTCTACAAGGAGTTTATCCCCCTGATCAGGTGTCCCATCCCATAGTCATCTTTTGAATGTGCCGGCTTTAGGATAGGTGACTGGGACAGGATAGGGATTCTGTTAGTGTACCGACCACCCTGCTGCACTACAGTCTCCCTACCTGAGCTAGCAGGAGTGGTCTCGGACATGGCGTTGAGCTCCCAACGGCTTCTAGTCTTGGGAGATTTCAACATCCATGCCGAGGCCTCTCTTTCTGGTGCGGCTCAGAACTTCTTGGCCGCCATGGCAACCATGGGCCTGTCCCAGCTAATATCTGGTCCCACCCATAGTGCCAGGCACACCTTGGATTTGGTCTTTTCTCCGGGATGGGATGAGGGTGACGGGGTGGAGGAGCCGACCATCGCTCCATTGCCATGGACCGATCACCACCTGATCAGATTTAGACTAACTATGCCTTCTAACCTCCGCAGGAGTGGTGGACCCATTAGAATGGTCCGCCCCAGGAGACTTATGGATCCAAATGGTTTTCTGAAGGCTCTTGGGGATTTTTCCACCTCCTTGGCTGGCGACTCTGTCGATGCTCTGGTCTCTCGCTGGAATAGTGAGTTGACCAGGGCAATTGACACAATCGCTCCAAAACGCCCCCTCTCGAGTAACCGAGCTAAACCAGCCTCTTGGTTCACTGAGGAGCTGGCAGCGATGAAGCGAAAGAAGAGGAGGTTAGAGTGCGTGTGGCAACAGAATCCCACCAATCCAGCCCAAACACATCTGAATGCCTTTTTAAGGTCCTACGGTGTGGCAATAGCGGTGGCTCAGAAAACATTCATTATATTCAATATTGCATCCGCGAAGAATCGTCCAGCTGAGCTTTTCCGAGTTGTCAGGGGCCAGTTAAATCCGCCAAAAAGCGAAGCCTCGGATAACTTGGTGGCTCGCTGTGAAGCATTTGCTCGATCTTTTGTGGATAAAATTGAGTGGATTCGGTCGTGTGTTGACGTCATGTTAACGGCAGTCTTTGGGGATGTAACAAGAGCATCTGCTTGTCCAGTTTTGTTGGATTCTATTCAATTGGTTCAGCTTGAGGATGTGGACAGGATCCTTGGAGAGATGCGACCTACCACATGCATCCTAGACCCCTGCCCATCCTGGCTGATAAAGGAAGCCAGAGGGGGTTTGGCAGAGTGGGTGAAGGTGGTGGTTAATGCCTCCTTACAGGAAGGAAAGTTTCCAGCGAGCTTAAAAGAAGCTATCATAAAACCGCTGTTGAAGAAACCATCACTGGATCCCACTCAATTCGACAACTATCGGCCAGTTTCCAATCTCCCCTATTTGGGCAAGGTCATGGAACGTGTGGTGGCAACACAACTCCAGGGGTTTCTGGTAGACACTGATTATGTAGATCTGGCACAGTCTGGCTTTAGGCCGGGACATGGAACTGAGACAGCCTTGGTCGTCTTGGTAGATGATCTTCACCGGGAGCTTGACAGGGGGAGTGTGTCCCTGTTAGTTCTGCTGGACTTCTCAGCGGCCTTCGATACCATCGATCACGGTATCCTTCTGGGGCGCCACATGGACATGGGGCTTGGGGGCACTGCTCTGCGGTGGCTCCGATCCTTCCTTGAGGGACGGACCCAGAAGGTGTTACTGGGTGACACCTGTTCGGCCCCACAACCGTTGTTGTGTGGAGTCCCACAGGGTTCAATTCTGTCCCCGATGTTATTTAACATCTACATGAAGCCGCTGGGGGAGATCATCCGGACTTTCGGAATGAGATGTTATCTCTATGCAGATGATGTCCAAATCTGTCACTCCTTCCCACCTGATAGCCATGTATAAATATGTGAGAGGAAGCCACAGGGAGGAGGGAGCAAGCTTGTTTTCTGCTTCCTTGGAGACTAGGACGCGGAACAATGGCTTCAAACTACAAGAGAGGAGATTCCATCTGAACATTAGGAAGAACTTCCTGACTGTGAGAGGCGTTCAGCAGTGGAACTCTCTGCCCCAGGGGGAGTGTGGTGGAGGCTCCTTCTTTGGAAGCTTTTAAGCAGAGGCTGGATGGCCATCTGTCAGGGGTGATTTGAATGCAATATTCCTGCTTCTTGGCAGAATGGGGTTGGACTGGATGATGGCCCATGAGGTCTCTTCCAACTCTTTGATTCTATGTCACCAAGGAGGCTGTCCACACCTTGAACCGGTGCTTGGCTGCTGTGTCGGACTGGATGGGAGCTAACAAATTGAAATTGAATCCAGACAAGACAGAGGTCCTACTGGTCAGTCGTAAGGCCGAACAGGGCATAGGGTTACAGCCTGTGTTAGACGGGGTTACACTCCCCCTGAAGACGCAGGTTCGCAGCTTGGGAGTGATCCTGGACTCATCGCTGAACCTGGAACCCCAGGTCTTGGCCGTGGCCGGGAGAGCTTTTGCACAATTAAAACTTGTGCGCCAGCTGTGCCCGTACCTTGGGAAGTCAGATCTGGCCACAGTGGTCCACGCTCTTGTTACATCCCAGTTGGATTACTGCAACGCACTCTATGTAGGGTTGCCTTTGAAGACTGCTCGGAAACTCCAACTACTCCAGCGAGAGGCAGCCAGATTGCTCACCGGAGCGGCGTACAGGGAGCATACCACTCCCGTTATGTCAGCTCCACTGGCTGCCGATCCAATTCTGAGCACAATTCAAAGTGCTGGTTTTGACCTACAAAACCCTATACGGTTCCGGCCCAGTGTATCTGTCCGAACGGATCTCCCTCTACACCCCACCTCGGAGTTTAAGATCTTCTGGGGAGGCCCTGCTCTCGACCCCGCCTCTATCACAAGTGAGGCTGGCGGGGACGAGGAGCAGGGCCTTCTCGGTGGTGGCCCCTCACCTGTGGAACTCACTCCCCGGGGAGATTAGATCAGCGACTTCCCTTTTGTCATTCAGAAAAAAATTGAAGACCTGGATATGGGACCAAGCTTTTGGACATTCTGGCAGCTAAAGGAAAGACCTGATGATGAGCAGTAATTGACAAATCGGAATGGATATTGGAACTCTGAACACCGAGCATGAGATTGTCTACTATTATTTTATGTATTGATGATTTTAATCTGTTAATTGTCTAAATTGCTTTTATGTATGTTTGTATAATTGATATGGGCATCAAATTGTGCCTTCGTTTGTAAGCCGCCCTGAGTCCCCCCTCGGGGGTGAGAAGGACGGGGTAAAAGTGGCTGAAATAAATAATAAAATAAATAAGTGGAGAAGGTGGAAGTGGAGGAGGTGGAAGTGGAGGAGGTGGAAGAGGTGGTGGAGGAGGTGGTGGAGGAAGTGGTGGGGGTGGAAATGCAGGAGGAGGTGGAGAAGCTGGAGGAGGTGGTGGTGGAGGAAGTGTTGGAGGAGGTGGAGGAGTAGGAAGTAGTGGAGGAGGAGGTGGAGGAGAAGGAGGTGGAAGTGGAGGTGGAGGAGATCTCAATATAGAACCTCGTCGGGTGCTGGAAATCCTCCTGGTGGTTGTAAACCATTTCATATTTATAATGCACTTTAGCGGTCAGGTTTCATTATGATGTCAAATGTACTTGATGAGATTTTATTCTGCTTTTTAAGTAATTGTCTTAAAACGTGTTTCATTTATTTACTTTTGGTGAGTTATTACAATTTTGTATGGATGTCGTTGTAGTCATTGGCTTGATTGTTTCCATGAAAGGAGATTCCATCTGAACATGAGGAAGAACTTCCTGACTGTGAGAGCCGTTCAGCAGTGGAACTCTCTGCCCCGGAGTGAGTGTGGTGGAGGCTCCTTCTTTGGAAGCTTTTAAACAGAGGCTGGATGGCCATCTGTCAGGGGTGCTTTGAATGTAATCTTCCTGCTTTTTGGCAGAATGGGGTTGGACTGGATGATGGCCCAGGAGGTCTCTTCCAACTCTTTGATTCTATGGAATGTTTGCCACTTTTGTTTGGAAAAAGTGGCATACCGCCCTGAGTCCCCTTGGGGAGAGAGGGCGGGGTATAAGGAAAGAGGATGATGAGGATGATGATGATTCCCACCACTACAAAAAAAAAAAAAAGACTGTAACTCCTGGAATTTACCTTGAATTGCAGGAGTTACAGTTCACCCATCTCCAAAGAGCATTCTGAACCCAACCAATGGTGGATCTAGACCAGGCCTGGGCAATTTTTGGCTTTGGAAGGCCGGGCTAGGAAGGGGGATTGCTGGGCTCAGGCTGGGCAGGTTGGCCCAGGAGAGGGAGCGCGGGCAAGGAGGGGGCACAGTACATCCCCAGGGGGACATCATGGGGTTATCTACGGGCGATGGGCCAGAGGTGCCACTGCCTTGGTCCTTTCACTATTGGCTGCTGCTTCCCGGCAAAACTGCAAGTCACTTCTGGTGTGAAAGAATTGGCCATCTGCAAGGACGTTGCCCAGGGGACACCCGGATGTTTTGATGTTCTACCATCCTTGTGGGACTTGAAGTTTCTCAAGTTGCTCCAGACACACACAAACATTTCCCAGCAGTACAATACCGCCTAAACAGTATAATTTCTCCAGTGGAGTGGGGCGTAGGCATCGTGCGATAATGCGTCCTGTCTCACTCAG
The DNA here is from genome assembly GCF_025583915.1 of Anolis sagrei ordinatus. Lineage (NCBI taxonomy): Eukaryota > Metazoa > Chordata > Lepidosauria > Squamata > Anolidae > Anolis > Anolis sagrei. The sequence continues at coordinate 310,328,404 of NW_026845477.1, read as the reverse complement.
AGCCACACCCACTGTTTTAACGTGGTGAGATGTGTCCCACACTGGGCGTGCGTATTCAGCAGCAGAGTAGCCAAGCGCAAGGGCAGATGTCTCCACTGCGTCTGGTTGTGATCCCCAGGTTGTGAGCACCTCTTACTCTAGAGCGGAAACAGCAGGTGGCAAGTAAGAGGAACGGAAGCGCATGCTGGGATGGGGAGCCCCCTTCTCTCTAGAATGGTCCGCTTTCCAGCACAGAGTCCTGGTCACAGTGCCACAGCCTCTGGCCTTGAAAAGGAGCTCATCTCTTGGAAGCAACACTCTTGAGGTCTGACTTGGGGGTTTTATTCTTGATTTATTTGCTACTTATAACTATGTACAGGTCTTCTTTTAATATACAAAGATACTCTCAAACAGAATAAGTTCACACAACAAGGATCATGGTGGATTGCATATGCAGACAACAATGGCAAGGCCTTCTAACCAATGGCAGAGAAGGATGTGCACGTACAAGCCGCTCCCACCCTTCTCTCCAGATTCCGTCCCTGTGACGCCATCTTCTCTGTTGTCTTAATCCTTTAGATTATTGTGCTGTGAACACGTCTATTAAGAACTGTCTCATTACACACTGGAGGTAAGTGTCATGCATTCCTATCCATCTTTTTCCACACAACAGTCAGGGGGTCACTCCGGGGCAGAGAGTTCCACTGCTGAACAGCTCTCACCTCCCAGAAATCCTCACAACTGGTCAACTGGCTGGGAGTTCTGGGAGTTGTAGGCCACAACACCTGGGGAGAGACCCATAGGACGAGACCCACTGCTCTAAGCTAAACACACCCAGCTCTTTTCAGACATTCCCTACAGCCCGTCTCTGGAGATATTCTGGCTTGTCCATATCCGTCTTGAGTTGTGCTGCCGGGAACGGGAGACAGAGCGACTCCAGGTGAGGTCTGAGCAAAGCAGGAGAAAGGAGGCTGTGACTTCCTTGGACATAGACACCACGTCTCCTCTTGGCACAGCCTAGAACCACGCTGGTATTTGTGGCTGCCACTTCACACTCTGTTTTTTCAAAATAATTTTTATTCAAAGGCAAGAAAGAAAAGCATGTCTATACAAATTACAATATTGGGATTTTAAAAAAGGAATCCTTAACAAACGTGAAAGACTGAACAACACACACCCACATAATAAGAACTAAGAGAACAACGGATCAACACAACTCTTGCCGGACACTGATTTTTATCTGTATTTACTCATTTTAAATGTTGTTCTATATTCACTCTTCCGTTTCTAAATATAGTAAACCCATTCCTAAAACCCACAATAAACAAATGTCCCCTCATTGTTATAACTCGTGAATTATTAGTCGGTCAGAATCTCGTTTCATAGAATCCTAGGGTTGGGAGAGACCTCCTGGGCCATCATCCAGTCCAACCCCATTCTGCCAAGAAACAGGAAAATCGAATTCAAAGCACCCCCAACAGATGGCCATCCAGCCTGTTTGAAAGCTTCCAAAAAAGGAGTCTCCACCACACTCCCTCCGGGGCAGAGAGTTCCACTGCTGAACAGCTCTCACAGTCAGGAAGTTCTTCCTCATGTTCAGGTGGAATCTCCTGTCTTGTGGTTTGAAGCCATGGCTCCATTGTGTCCTAGTAGACAAAGTTGCTCCCTCCGTGATTTCCCAAAAATAAGACACTGTCTTATATTTCTTTTCCAAGAAGACACGCTATGGCTTATTTTCAGGGGATGTCTTATTTGTATATCCATGGCCAGGACTCCAGTGATCAGGTGGAGGAGGAGGAGGCGACCCAGGGCTTGGTTCCTCTTTGGATGAGACAGACAACGCCTTCCTCCCTTCCTGCCTCAGTCTTCCCCCCACTTTTCCCACCCCAGTCTTCCCCTTTTCTAGTTGCCCCCTTCCTATCCCATTCAGTCTTACTTTTTTCCAGCTACCCCCTTTCCACCTCACTTTCCCACTTTTTCAAACACTCCAACCATTCCAACTTTTTCCCGATTCCAGTCCTTCTTTCTCACCCCTTCCCAAATCAGTCTTTCCCACTTTTTATTATTCGTATACACATAGCATTTCCCCCAAAATGTATACTGTAGTTAAAATAAACTACGGCGATACTTTATCATTGTTGTATTTGTTATTGTTTATAATTTTATTCCATTATTATTACATTTCTTATTGTACTCTATTATCATTACATTTCTTTTACTCTGTTATTATTATTACATTTCTTATTTTACTCTATCGCTATTACTATTTATTTTGGTCTGTTAAAATTATTGTTTTTCTCTATTTATTATTATTACATTTATTATTTTATGCTATCATAGTTATTATTACACTTATTATTTTATGCTATCATTACATTTATTATTTTACCCTATTTATTATTATTAATACATTTAATATTTTACCTTATTTATTATTATTGGAAGGATACATAAGCACATTTACACTAAAGGAGGTTAGAGTAATGATTTAATCACAGTTGGACAGTCTTATCTTACAGTTTTATGCAATTATTCAGAAACATTTAACCTACTGATGCCTCAATTAACGTAATTTTATTGCTATCTATTTTTATTCTTGAAATTTACCAATAGCTGCTGCATTTCCCACCCTCAGCCTATACTCAAGTCAATAAGTTTTCTCAGCTTTTGTGCTAAATTACGTGCCTCGTCTTAAATTCAGTCGGCTTATACTCAAGTATATACGACATGTAGCTACTCCCCTGTGTGGGTTCTTTGATGGATACGCAGATGTCCACTATGACTGAAGCTCTTTCCACATTCCATGCATTGATGTGGCTTCTCCCCTGTATGGGTCCTTTGATGGGAATGGAGATGTCCACTGCGGCTGAAGCTCTTTCCACATTCCATGCATGTATGTGGTTTCTCCCCTGTATGGGTCCTTTGATGGGTACGCAGACTTGCACTCTGATTGAAGCTCTTTCCACATTTCATGCATTTATATGGCTTTTCCCCTGTGTGGGTTCTTTGATGGATACGCAGAGTCCCACTTTCACTGAAGCTCTTTCCACATTCCATGCATTTATGTGGCTTCTCCCCTGTGTGGGTCCTTTGATGGGTACGCAGATTTTCACACCGACTGAAGCTCTTTCCACATTCCATGCATTGATGTGGTTTCTTCCTTGTGTGGGTTCTTTGATGGATACGCAGAGTCCCACTTTCACTGAAGCTCTTTCCACATTCCATGCATTTATGTGGCTTCTCCCCTGTGTGCGTCCTTTGATGAGTACGCAGATGCCCACTCCGACTGAAGCTCTTTCCACATTCCATGCATTTATGTGGCTTCTCCCCTGTGTGGGTCCTTTGATGGGTACGCAGATTCCCACTCCGACTGAAGCTCTTTCCACATTCCATGCATTTATGTGGCTTCTCCCCTGTGTGGGTCTTTTGATGGGTACACAGATTCCCACGCCAACTGAAGCTCTTTCCACATTCCATGCATGTATGTGGCTTCTCCCCTGTGTGGATTCTTTGATGGATACGCAGATTCCCACTCTGACTGAAGCTCTTTCCACATTCCATGCATTTATGTGGCTTCTCCCCTGTGTGGGTCTTTTGATGGGTACACAGATTCCCATTCCAACTGAAGCTCTTTCCACATTCCATGCATTTATGTGGCTTCTCCCCTATGTGGGTTCTTTGATGGATACGCAGATTCCCACTTTCACTGAAGCTCTTTCCACATTCCATGCATGTATGTGGCTTCTCCCCTGTGTGGATTCTTTGATGGATACGCAGATTCCCACTCTGACTGAAGCTCTTTCCACATTCCATGCATTTATGTGGCTTCTCCCCTGTGTGGGTCCTTTGATGGGTACGCAGATTCGCACTGTCACTGAAGCACTTTCCACATTCCATGCATTTATGTGGCTTCTCTCCTGTGTGGACCCTTTGATGAATACACAGACTCACACTGTGACTGAAGCTTTTTCCACATTCAATGCATTTATGTGGCTTCTCCCCTGTGTGGGTTCTTTGATGGATACGTAGAGTCCCACTCTCACTGAAGCTCTTTCCACATAACATGCATGTATATGGCCTCTCTCCTGTGTGAGTTCGTTGATGTTTAGTAAGAGAACTTCTTGCAGTGAAACATTTCCCACAGTCCACACAATTATGTCGCTTCTCCCCTGTGTGTGCCTTTGACAAGGAATGGAGATTTTCCATTCTTTTACATTTATGATTCAAATATTATGCCAGAATGTCACAGATATGTTCTCCTGATTTTCTCTTCTCAGTCTTTGTATTGCTCTAGTCCGTTTGAATAAATAAATTACCAAGCCCCACTGTTTACAGCACAATCCTCCCTTTCCTCCTTGAATACACAGCTATGGAGCTTGAAATATAATTTCTCCAACTTATTTCTTGTTCTTGTGAGTGCTGTGTAATTTCATTCCTGAACTAAAATTAAGGGAAGTGTTCTTCTCAAGGTTCCTTCAGAGGTTACCTGCCAGAGAAACGAGAGGAAAATCTTATCAGGAGCAGAGCACAGAAATACCTCATTGAACAATAAGAACAATAGCTTAGTGCTGTAGCCAATGCAGGAGAAGAAGCGAGAAAGGGCGGTCCTACGGAGAAGAGCCTTGGCCTGCTGAGAAGTACGAGGGGTATTTTTAAAGTAAGGTCTGTTTTGTTGTAGACACTAGTAGTTTGCGCGCATACCGGAAGAAGCATGTGCATCGTGAACCGGCATGCCTCGGGAACAACTGTGCTCAGTTTCCGCTCTGTAGCTCACCTGTACAGTTTTGTTCTGTGCTTTAAAAATGCTTCAAAGATGGCCGCGACAACGTCCATGATGAGGACCGCTCCGGTCGCCCTTCTTTGATTACAGACGATTTGGTGGCTTTAGTTGAAGCGAGGATTCGTGAGAACAGGCGCTTCACAATAACAATAATAAAAGTCTTTGAATTGTCGTACCCACATGCATTTTGCTTTCACTCATCACAGTATCACCGTACACTTCACAAATCTGTCGATGAATTTCTGCAGCGGGCAGGTTCCTTGCTGACAAACACCGTATCACTGAGCGAACCTCACATGCGAAGCGTGGGTTGATAGTCTTAGACATTTTTAAAGCACAGAACAGAACCGTACAGGTAAGCTACAGAGCGGAAACTGAGCAGTTGTTCCCGAGGCATGCCGGTACACGACGCACGCGCTCGTTGCGGTATGCGCACAAACTACTAGTGCCTACAACAAAACGGACCTTACTTTAAAAATACCCCTCGTACTTTAACACTTACTCACCAAAGAACAAGCCCTGCAAAGGGGAGAGTGGCCCAAGTTTCCCTGTATGAGATTGTTTGCACTGCAGTGTGTTCAGAGTCTCATCCAATCTTCGTAAAGGAAGACTTCTAACAAAATGGTCAGCACAGGGTGCAAAGCGTTCCTGCCTAGATCCCGCTTCCTCACATCCCAACTCAGAACCTGAGTGACCACCTGTACGGGCAGACCATCCCAAGTGATTCATCTTGTGAGAAAAATACTTCATTTCTTCCAACTCAGGAAAAAATATGTTCCTGACCCTCTCTTTCCCGGCAGCGTGATCCCTGCCCCACGTTTTTAAAGCAAGGCACCTGGAGACACTGAGAGCACATTAGGCTGCAGAGCTCTTGACATATTGCATTCTTACAAAACCTATACCACAAAGGTGTGAAACATGACACAGAACAAATGCAAAGAGAAAAACAAAGCAAACTTCTACACCCAGACCACAAAAAGAGACAGAGATGTAGAAGCACAGGGTGGAAGGCACTCAGCCTAGCAGCAGTACACGAGAGAAGGGGTAGAGAGGAGATGGAAGGATGCTAAAGATGATGCTTCTGCTCTGGCTCAAGGGGCAGGAGGGAAGGCACCCAGGTCACCGCATCCACTACAGGCCCCTCTTCAGCCCTGGGAGCCCATTGGCAGGGGTTTCATGGAAGATCACCTGCCAGGTGAGCTGAGGCTGTCGTCTGGGTAGTGCCAGGCTTGTTTCCTAAGCAGGACATTGCATATCACGTGCTACCAGGGAAATGGTCCCCTAATTAACCAGAGAGTTTACTGATCACATTCACAAGCACCATTTTGATCAATGTTTTTAATGTTTATGTATACCCACATGAATTCTTGTCCCAGCATTGAATGTTTGCCGTATATATGCTTCGGGGTGAGAAGGGCGGAATATTAATGTTTTAATCATCCAGATTATTGGAGATCAGAGTATCCATCTGGTGTGCTCTGAGCTGGACCACATGAGCCTACACAATGCCATCTGATCCAGTGCAAGGCCGCTCGCCTGGGTTTCCTCTGGCAGTGCGGAAGTGGAGGGAGGCGCAGGCCCAGAGGGAAGCTGGTCAGGAAACACAACATACAAACGATCTCCAGACCCAGCAAGAAACTCCAACCAATGCTCCGTTCAGCAAGGACAAGAGGGACCCTCTCCCCTCTGCAGGAGTCAACCAGATACCATGCGGCTGTGGACAAGAGGTCTCCAGAGGGACCCCCAAACGCAGCAGCAGCATTTCCCAAACACGAATCCAGGAACATGAACGGGACGGCAGACGGATTCAACCAGAGAAGTCAGCCATAGCAGAGCACCCGATGGACCCACCTGGACACAGCATATGAATTGAGAAGACATAAATGCCGGACCACCCTCACAACCACCATGCCAGGCGACACAGAGAAGCCACTGAAATCCGCAAGAAGCATGTGGACAATGTCAACAGAAAGGAGGGAACCATGGAAATGAACAAAATCAAACTACCACTATTTAAAAAACCTCTAAAATTCTAACAGTCAATAAAAAACTAAACTGCAACACAGGGGAACTCCAGACAAGAAACAATGAGGGACAGCTAATCACCTCTCAACAAGGATTTCCCCCAGGGAGTAACAGGGCACCCTTAAAAACTGTCAGGCCATCAAATGCTAGTCAAGGTGGCCAATTGAATCATTCACACCTGCCTCCAACAGAGAAGAGTTCTCTCTCCCACCCGGGACATTATTCCACAGATATATAAACCCATTTTCCAGTTTCCAACAAATCTCCCAACCTCTGAGGATGCTTGCCATAGATGGAGGCGAAATGTCAGGAGAGAATGCTTCTAGAACATGACCATACGACCTGGAAACCCTACAACAACTTTCCCTGAGTCTCCTCCCAGGGTGAGAAGGGCGGCATATAAATGTGGCAAATCAATCAATCAATGTTTGTGGTATGGCTCAAGGGGGAGGAGGGAGGCCATTGCGTCCACTGCACCCACTACGGGCCCCTCTTTGGCCCCGGGAGACCCTTTGGGGGAGTTTCCTTGAGGGTCCCCTGCCAGTGGAGCTGAGACCGAGGCCAACCCAAAGCATCAAGCAGGGGCTTCCGCCACAGCCGCCTGGAGTCACCTTCGGACATGAGAAAGGCGGGGGAGAAATATCGTCAATCATAAACAAACACTTGCATTGCTTTATGAGAAACACTTTATGATGTTTTTATAATGTTTTGTACTGTTCATATCTAAGATGTATGTTGATGCTTTTGTTGTGAGCTGCCCCGAGTCCCTCTGCGGAGGTCGAGATGGGGCGGGATATCAATGCCCCAAATAAATAGACCAATGCTGCTGTAATTGCCAAGAAGAGGACTGGCTGGGCTGGCTTTGTTTTTGCTGCCATGGCTCAGAAGAGGCTTCTCACTGGTTCCAACTGTTTATATTTTAATAGCATCACTGTTTAATTTTAATGTGTGTGTGCTTTTGGTTTTCAGTGTGTTGCTTTGATTGGAAGCGGTTTCTGTCTCCTTTTAAGAGAGAGAAAGCGGGAGGGTGACTACAATGACCAAGGGTCGGGACAACAATCCCTAAAATCACAACAGCACAACAACAGAGAGGAAACAAACAAGGACATCTAATCACCTCTCAACAAAAGTTTGCTGTAGTCACTGTCGGGCCATTATATGCTAATCAAGGTGGTCAGTTGAAACATTCACCCCTAGCTCCAGCAGACAAGAGTCTTTTGTCTCACCCTGGTCATTCCTCAGATATATAAACCCCTTTTCCTAGTTCCAACAGACCTCACTACCTCTGAGGAACAATGGCTTCAAACTACAAGAGAGGAGATTCCATCTGAACATGAGGAAGAACTTCCTGATTGTGAGAGCCGTTCAGCAGTGGAACTCTCTGCCCCGGAGGGAGTGTGGTGGAGGCTCCTTCTTTGGAAGATTTTAAGCAGAGGCTGGATGGCCATCTGTCGGGGGTGATTTGAATGCAATATTCCTGCTTCTTGGCAGAATGGGGTTGGACTGGATGGCCCAGGAGGTCTCTTCCAACTCTAGGATTCTATGATTCTATGATGCTTGCCATAGATGCAGGCGAAACATCAGGAGAGAATGCCTCTAGAACATGGCATATAGCCCAAAAAAACCTACAACAACCCAATGGAGAAATGGCTTCAAAATACAGGAAGGGAAGGAGATTCCACCTGAACCTGAGGAAGAACTTCCTGAGTGCGAGGGAGAGCCCTTCAGCAGAGGATCTCTCTCAGGGTGTGGTGGAGGCTCCTTCTTTGAAGGCTTTGAAGCAAGGGCTGGCTGGCCATCTGTCCGGGGGGCTTTGAAGGAGATTTCCTGCTTCTTGGGTGAAAGGGGTTGGACTGGGTGATGGCCCAGGAGATCTCCTCCAACTTCTATGAATCTCTGGCTATCCCAAAGGAATTCCAGCCTGTGAAGGCCAGAGATGCAGGAGGGGAAACGGAGGCCAGAAGTCAAGAGGCAGGGCAGGGCTCTCTGGCTCTCCCAAAGGATCCGAGTCTCTTGTGGTCGGGTAAGGGAGCTGAAGGAGGAGGAGGAGGAGGAGGAGGAGGAGGAGGAGGAGGAGGAGGAGGCAAGAGCCGCAGGGCAGGGGCATCTCTGGCGGGGAAGGAGGAGGAAGGAGGGAAGGGAGGGAGGGCTGGTGAGTGTCTTGCTTGAGGCCCCTTCTACACTGCCACACCATCCAGGTTATTAGAGATCAGAGAATCCATCTTGTCTGCTATTTATGGCATTTCTATGCCGCCCTTCTCACCCCGAAGGGGACTCAGAGCGGCTTACAAGTTACACAGAAATACAATATATTATACTATTAGCATAGCACAATATCAGTATTATATATAATTATAATATCATTTTATTATATATTATACTAGCTGTCCTCTGGGTGGATCTTCATCTTGACTCTCGTGGCTTGTTCTTGGTCTTGCAGCTCTTCTGATGTCTGAGGT
>NW_026845477.1:310276169-310297872 GCF_025583915.1 Anolis sagrei ordinatus | reverse complement strand
GGTAGTCAGCAGGAGGAGCTTTGGAGGCAAAGGCACGGGGGAAGAAGACTCAACCTGTGTTCAGACCCGCAAGGTGAGTAAACTTATTCCTGCCGTCCTCAATGCCTGGCCATCCCAGGAGCCTTCACCACCCGGCCTTTGCCTCCTTCCGAGCTCAGAAGAGGGTGAGAGACGGGCGGAAGGAGTTCTCTGTGCCAAGTTTGAGTGCATTCCGTGGTTGCATGAGTTCAGAATGCTTTTGGATGGGAGGGAACTATATATCCCAGCAGCTCCAAAATGCCAAGGTCTATGTACCCCAATCCTCTCCAGTATTTTCTGTCACCATGGGAGTTCTCTGTGCCAAGTGTGAGTGCATTCCCTGTTTGCATGAGTTCAGAATGGTTTTGGATGGGGGAGAACTATATATCCCAGCAGCTCCAAAATGCCAAGGTCTATGTACACCAGTTCATCCATTTCCCCCAAACTCCACCATTGTTCAAATTTGGGCATATTGAATATTCATGCCAAGTTTGGTCCAGATCCATAGTCATTTGGGTTCACAGTGCTTTCCGGATATAGGTGAACTACATCTCCCATGAATCACTGTCAATTCCTCCCAACCTTCTCCAGTATTTTCTGTTGGTCATGGGAGTTCTGTGAGTTTGGTCCAGGTCTGTAATTCGTGGGGGATCTCAGTGGTCTATGGAAGTCAGAGCTGAATTGGTTGAAGGTACTGCAAATCCCATCATCCGTTGTCCATACTCCCCCAAAGATATTGTTTTTGTGATTAGTCCCTATGCTTTAATTATGTTCAATTTGTAACAATGCAAATACATCCTGCATATTAGATATTTGCATTAGAATTCATAAGAGTAGCAAAATTATTTATGAAGTAGCCACGAAAATATGGTTGGGGGTCACCACAAAAGGAGGAACTTTATTTGGGGAATTCAGGATGCTCTTTGATTGTAGGTGAACGTTATGACGTAGCAACTAAAGTAGTTTTATAGTTGGGGGTCACCACAACATGAGGAATTGTATGAAGGGGTCGCGGCATAAGGAAGGTTGAGAACCACTGCTCTAGGGGATAAGTATCTTATTTGGTCTCTGATTTCTGTCATTTTGTCTAAAGGATTTTTTTTCTTTTTTCTCAAAAAAGAAATCGGCAGAAGAAACACAAGAAGCCAGCTGTAACAAAGCCTGGTGCGGAAAAACAGGTGTCTGGAAAGCAAAAGAGAACGAAAACAGGGGAGAAGCCATATAAATGCATGGAATGTGGAAAGGGCTTCAGCCAGAAAGCAGGTCTACGTGTACACCAAAGAATACACACAGGAGAGAAGCCATACAAATGTATGGAATGTGGAAAGAGCTTTAGTAACGGGAGACACCTTTGTATACACCAAAGAACACACACAGGGGAGAAGCCATACAAATGCATGGAATGTGGAAGGAGCTTCAGTTGCAATGAGACTCTACGTTCCCATCAAAGAACCCATACAGGAGAGAAACCCTATGAATGCATGGAATGTGGAAAGAGCTTCAGTCAGAACGGAAGTCTACTTCGACATCAAAGAACACACACAGGAGAGAAGCCATACGAATGCATGGAATGTGGAAGGAGCTTCAGTTACAATGAGACTCTACGTTCCCATCAAAGAACCCATACAGGAGAGAAACCCTATGAATGCATGGAATGTGGAAAGAGCTTCAGTCAGAACGGAAGTCTACTTCGACATCAAAGAACACACACAGGAGAGAAGCCACACGAATGCATGGAATGTGGAAGGAGCTTTGGTAATGGGGCACAACTTTGTAAACATCGAAGAACACACACAAGGGAGAAACCCTTTGAATGCATGGAATGTGGAAAGGGCTTCAGCCAGAAAGGAAATCTACAGGTGCATCAAAGAATACACACAGGAGAGAAGCCATACAGATGTATGGAATGCGGAAAGAGCTTCAGCGATAGTGGATCATATAAGAAACATCTAAAGGCTCACACAGGAGAAAAACCATATAAATGTATAGAATGTGGAAAGAGCTTTGGTGACCGTACACAACTTTGTACACATCAAAGAACACACACAGGGGAGAAACCATACAAATGCATGGAATGTGGAAAGAGCTTCACTCAGAAAGCAGGTCTACAGGTACATCAAAGAACACACACAGGAGAGAAGCCATATGAATGCATGGAATGTGGAAGGAGCTTCAGTTGCAGCGGAAGTCTACGTTTGCACCAAAGAACCCACACAGGAGAGAAACCCTATGAATGCATGGAATGTGGAAAGGGCTTCAGTCAGAAAGCAGGTCTACGGGTACATCAAAGAATACACACAGGAGAGAAGCCATACAAATGCATGGAATGTGGAAGGAGCTTCAGTAGCGGTGGAAGTCTACGTTTGCACCAAAGAACCCACACAGGCGAGAAGCCCTTTGAATGCATGGAATGTGGAAAGAGTTTCAGTGATAGGGGAGGATATAATCGACATCAAAGGATTCACTCAGGTGAGAAGCCCTACAAATGCATGGAATGCGATAAAACATTCAGGTGCCGTTCAGATCTGTTGACACATCAAAAAACCCACAGAGGAGAGAAACCACACAAATGCATGGTGTGTGGAAAGGGCTTCAGTAAGGCTTATCATCTGCGTGTACATGAAAGAACGCATTCTGGAGAGAAACCCTATAAATGCATGGAATGTGGAAAGAGCTTCAGTCAGACCTCAAATCTACGTGTCCATGAAAGGACACACACAGGGGAGAGACCATACAAATGCACAGTGTGTGGAATGGGCTTCTGTGATAAAGGCTCATGTAACAAACATCTAAGGACCCACACAGGGGAGAAACCATATGAATGCGTGGAATGTGGAAAGAGCTTCAGTTGCAGTTCTAATCTGCGTACACATCAAAGAACCCACACAGGGGAGAAACCGCATGAATGCAAGGAATGCGGAAAGAGCTTCTCTACTAGTAGCAGTTTGCGGTCGCATCAAAGAACCCACACTGGGGAGAAACCTTATGAATGCATGGAGTGTGGAAAGAGCTTCAGTTGCAGTGAAAGTCTACATTCCCATCAAAGAATCCACACAGGAGAGAAACCATATCAATGCCTGGAATGTAGAAAGAGCTTCAGGGGCAGACGGGATTTGCATTCCCATCGTAGGACCCACACAGGGGAAAAGCCATATAAATGCATGGAATGTGGAAAGGCCTTCAGCAAAAGTGGAGATTTACGTGCCCATCATAACACCCACACAGGAGAGAAACCATATCAATGCCTGGAATGTGGAAAGAGCTTCAGAGACAGACGAGATTTGCATTCCCATTGTAGGACRCACACAGGGAAAAAACCATATAAATGCATGGAATGTGGAAAGGCCTTCAGCAAAAGTAGAAATTTACYTGCCCATCGTAAGACCCACACGAGAAAAACCACATAAATGCATYGAATGTGGAAAGGCCTTCAGCAAAAGTTGCTCATATAATAAATATCTCCCTATGTATATATTTTTGGATTTACCTTAATCATAATAATAATTCAATATGTATATTCCGCACTTCTCCCCGAGGGTACTCAAAACAGAGTCCCCTCCTCCTGCTGCATTTACAGCAGACATAGGCAAACATTCAATGCCTTTACAGTCACATAAAATGAGACACACAGACAAAGGCAAAGGCTTCTCCTTTCATTTCCGACTTCTGAAGGCAATGCTCATTTCTCGCTCTGGGAGAGGTGTTTTTCTCCATTTTCGATCCGAGGAGCCATTAAAGAGCCCACATAGGGGAGAAARATGGGASAAACATTGTCATCTCCCAGTTGTGTGGCCGGCAAGYCTGCTTGGAGTGTCTTTTGCCTTTTCCTGCCAAAGCGGTACCTATTATATTTCATAAGGTAACATAAGGTAATTTTATAAGGCAAAGGCTTCTCCTTTCATTTCCAGCTTCTGAAAGCAATGCTCATCTCTGGCTTTGGGGGGGTTGCTTTTCTCCATTTTCAAGCTGAGGAGCCAGCATTGTCACCTCCRGGTCYTGCGGCTGGCAAGACTGCTGGAGACTGGGACGTGGAACAATGGCTTCAAAGTACAAGACAGGAGATTCCATCTGAACATGAGGAAGAACTTCCTGACAGTGAGAGCCATTCAGCAGTGGAACTCTGCCCTGGCGTGTGTGTGTGTGGGGGCTGGGTGGCCATCTGTTGGGGGTGCTTTGAATCCAATTTTCCTGCTTCTTGGAAGAAATGGGGTTGGACTGGATGGCTTATGAGGTCTCTTCCAACTCTAGGATTCTATGATTCTAGGAGTGTCTTTTGACTTTTTTCTGAAAGTTAATCTTTGGAACATAATGAAGCATGTGTAAATCAGAAAAGATGTTGCAATAGACTAGGAGGCAGGACATTGAATTAATGAGCTTATAACAGTGGAGTAAAAATACAGCAGACGCCATTGCTCTGTCTCTTGTCTCTTCTCAATTGCATCTGACCATGCTAACGAGGAAGTGTCATTGCAATGAATGGAATGTAAATAAAGATTAGAGCCGCTACTGAAGCAGAAACAACTGTGTCTGAAGTCAGTTAACTGGATGATAAGAAGCAAGTTGGCCAGCAAATTGCACTGATAATTTGTAAAATGTTGGGACCTTTTACCATATGTGTTTGTAAAAAGGCCCAGAAGTATTGGACACAAGTATGTATGATGTTAGAAAAAAATGTTAAGATCAAAATGATGACAAAACTAGAGTTTTCCTTGCTGGGATGCGGGATGATCTGTTAGAGGGAAAATACAAAGACTACTGTTGTACATAATGTCTGCAGTGAGGATAATCTCTGTCCAGAGATGGCTAGAACCAACTATCCTGATGCAAGAGGACTGGGTGACAAAGATGTGCACATTAGCTGAGATAGACAAACTAATCCTGCTGATGCAGGAGAAATCCTGAAACACTGGAACTCATTGATCGTTTTTCTGCAAGAAAAATGGGAACAAATTTCAGCTGTCCAGTTTCTGATATAGTCGTATAGGGTTGTATAGGTTAGGATGATTGTTTCAGACTGAGTTCTGTTAGTTGTTGCACAATTCTTTTTGTTTTGTGTGTGTAGGGAGACATTCTTGCTCAATGTAACTATTTTCTATACCTGTTTCTGTTTTCACACTTGTATTTCTGTTCCTTGGAATAAAAATTATTAATACATCTTACAATCACATGTGTGGATTTAGATAGGAATCTCTCTAGGAGGGGAGGAGTCCAAAAGTCTTCACTGRCTCTGAGGTTCACCCTTGAAGGTCACTGAGAAGACGTTGCCCATCCAACTGCTGGACAGATCAGCCCCAGTCAGCTTAGTAAATGGGCAGGTAACACTGGGWTCTTTGCCAGGTMGAATATGAATTAGGCAGATCATGGGTCAGTCCCCAAAAAAKCCCTCTCCGTATTCAAAGTTGGCCATGTTAGGTATGTGTGCCAAGTTTGGTCCAGATCCATCATTGGCTGAATTTGACCTAAGCTTGGCCTCRCCCTCACCCCAACATGACCAACTTCGGATACTGAGAGTTTCGGGGGAAATGAAGCACCATTTTGGCAATTGTAGTACACCCACAGTCAAAGAACACTGAACCCAAATGACAGTGGATCTGGACCAAACTTGACACATGGCCAACATGATCAACAGAAAATAATGGTGGGATTGGAGGGGTGTTGACCCACAATGTTGGAAACTGTAGTGCACCCAAAATCAAAAAACACTGAAGAGTGTGGTGTTTCAATGATGTGTGTTGTTAATGCTCACAACAATATGCGCTCAGGGCTTTAAAGCAGGATAAGCAAAGTTGAGGGATATTCTGAAATAAAACCTATAATGTTCACCAGTGCACTTACCATTTTGTCTTTTAATAGCACCCCCGTTACTTCTACTTGCTTTTTATTTGGGTCTGAGGTGGGTCTCCTTTCTCCCCGGACACCAAGGCTGGATTTTTCCCCCTCCGTAGGATAGAGCAGCTCKCTGGGACACATTTCCAGTTACTCATGGTCCCCAGTTTCTGATTGCGGTGTCGTCTTGAGCAAGTCYCACTCTCTTGGCTTGAGTCACACTCCCTCAACCCAAAGGATGATGCGGAAAATCCCTGTGTAAATAAAGTCCTAATAAATGGTTGTCCTGAGCAACTCAGTCCATCACATACAATGCATGGGAAGTGATCTCGGAGTGCCATGAAGCCTCCACCGCAGACAATGGGGAGTGCAGTTGCCTCCATCACATGGACTGAACTGGAGGTTTCTTGAGTGGGTTGAAGGCAGCCATCTTGCAAGACGCCGCACCATATTGTCCTCTGCAGGAACTGTTGAGAGCCCTTCCCACTTTCACCAATGCCACTCTGGTGGTCATTCGATGGTAGGCAGCCATCGTCCTCTGSTTCAGCTYTTGAGGGTCCCTCCCACTTCCACCAATGACACTCCAGTGGCCACAGGGTGGGAGGCAGCCATCCAGCAAAACAAAGCCCCATTGTGTCATCTGCAGTAGAATTTAAATGTCCTTCCCAGTATCACAAACTGACATTCCGGTGGCCATAGGGAAGGGAGTCATCCAGCAAGACACAGCACCATTGTGTCCTCTGCAGTAGCTGTGTTGGGAGTCTCCCACTATCACCAGCGGACATTCTGGTGGCCACTGATTTTAACAGGAGTGGAGCGCAGGGAGCATACAACCCCCCTGTTGCGCCAACTCCACTGGCTACCGATCTGCTACCGGGCTGAATTCAAAGTGCTGGCGTTGGCCTTTAAAGCCCTAAACGGTTCCGGCCCAAGCTACCTATCTGACCGCATCTCTGCCTATGAACCCACCAGGACCTTGAGATCTTCCGGGGAGGCCCTGCTCTCGATCCCGCCTGCTTCTCAAGCTCGGCTGGGGGGGACGAGAGATAGGGCCTTCTCGGTGGTGGCTCCTCGGCTGTGGAACGCCCTTCCTACGGACATTAGACTAGCACCATCTCTAATGGTATTCCGCAAAAAGGTGAAGACCTGGATGTTTGTGCAGGCGTTTGAGTAATTTAGTGCAATCTGGTAATGGAACATAGGAATGGAACAATGGACGACGAACCTGGACTATCGCTTGGATGATGAGAAGATTGGGTACGGTTGTTTTTTGTAATAATTGTGCATTGTAATTGCTTATTGGTAATTTATGGATAATGTGTTAAGTCAATTGTTATATGTTGTATGGAACCACTGCTGTTTCTACTGTTTTTACTGTTTGTGAACCGCTGTGAGTCGCCTTCGGGCTTGAGATACAGCGTATAGAAGCAAAGTAAATAAATAAATAAATAAATAGCTGTGAAGGTGTACGAAGGCTGCAACAGGTAGGAGGCCACCAATCATCAGGGTATCCATGCCACTGGATTAGAACCTCTTTCTATGAAGGCTGTGTGTTGGTCACTGCACCGATCTCCACACATAAAATGAATCCACATCCAAGCATCTTCCAAGCAGACCCCAAACCAACCAAGTCCCATGGGGGGAGGACTGTGAAATCTGGAAGCCCGTAATTATGGGCAGGTTCATGAGCAGTGGATATGTATTCGGGTGTTCTAACCCATTGCAAGGACTCACCTTTGGAATGGAATACCTTGTGGTGATGAATACATGGAATAAATGGAGAGTGCACTTGGCCTCTGCTGCACCTAAAGTCATTTTATTCAACGGGAGTGGCTATCTCTTGCTGCTGAGCAAACCCTGGAATGCATCTATGTCATGCTGTTCAGTAGACTCCATCCTTCTGCCCTGTCCATGTTGAGGAAGTCTGGCCCACCCATTTGTAAGCCAATTTCCCTAAGGATCTCCAAGTCTGTGCCTGCCAGGTGAGATGTGAGTGGAGAAATTACACATTGTGCTTGGCACCTCGATCCATGGCTTCATCCAGCTAGTTCTTAGTGAGACTCAGGCCCAGTCTGCCCATCAGGTGGAGGCCTTTTCCGTTCAAGGTCCCTCAAGGAGACTTGCTCTACAAGTCCACCTCCGAGGCCTCTTCTGTAAACACCCCACTTTTGTTGTTTATGCTATAAAGGAGGACAATGATCATATGTAGAATTAGGTTATTAGCGAGTCACAACCATTGTCTTAGCAACTCACACTCCACCAGAAACGAATAATCCACTCCTGTAGGGAGAAGGTTCACAAGGCTAAAGTGCAAAATGAGCTCAGGCTTGTCAGGGACATTAAAATCAATAAAAAAGGCTTCTTTGCTTATGTTGGTAGAAAAAGGAAGAATAAGGAGGCAACAGGGCCTTTGTGAGGAGAAGATGGGGAAATGCTGATGGGGGATAGATGGGGAAAAGGCAGAACTACTTAAGGCCTCATTTGCCTGTCTTCTCACAAAAAGAAAGCCGTCCCCAACCTCAGCAACATGGAATGGATGAAGGAAGAGGGGAAATCCAACGTCAAATAGGGAAACAAGTCATCCAGGACTACCTAGCCGCTACCTACTACCTGGAACTAGCGGAAGTCATTTCAGAACCATTGGCAACCATCTTTGAGAGTTCTTGGAGAACGGGAGAAGACCCAGCAGATTGGAGGAGGGCCAATGAAGTCCCAATCTTCAAGAAGGGGAAAAAGGACGAGGACAACCCAAACAATTACCATCCGGTCAGCCTCACGTCGATACCATGCAAGATTCTGGAAAAGACTGTTAAGGCAGTGGTCTGCAAACACTTAGAAAGGAATGTGGTCATCACTAATAGTCAACATGAATTTGTCAAAAACAAGTCATTCCAGACTCAACTCATCTCTTTTTTTGATAGTTACAAGCTGGGTAGATGCAGGGAATGCCATGGATGTACGTACCTGGATTTCAGTAAGGCCTTCGACAAGGTCCCCCATGACCTTCTGGCAAGGAAACTAGTCCAATGTGGGCTAGGCAAAACTACGGTGAGGTGGATCTGTAATTGGTTAAATGGACGAACCCAGAGGGTGATTCTCCCCAATGCTTCCTCCTCTTCATCCTGGAAAGAAGTGATGAGTGGAGTGCCATCAGCTGGGTTCCGTCCTGGGTCCGGTCCTGTTCAACATCTATATTAATGAATTAGATGAAGGGCTAGAAGGCAGGATCATCAAGTTTGCAGACGACACCAAATTGGGAGGGATAGCCAATACTCCAGAGGACAGGAGCAGAATTCAAAACGATCTTGACAGATTAGAGAGATGATTGGCCAAAACTAACAAAATGAAGTTCAACAGGGACAAATGCAAGATACTCCACTTAGGCAGAAAAAACGAAATGCAAAGATACAGAATGGGGGACAATGCCTGGCTCGAGAGCAGTACGTGTGAAAAAGATCTTGGAGTCCTCGTGGACAACAAGTTAAACATGAGCCAACAATGTGATGTGGCGGCAAAAAAAGCCAATGGGATTTTGGCCTGAATCAATAGGAGCATACTAGTGTCTAGATCTAGGGAAGTCATGCTCCCCATGCTCTATTCCGCTCTGGTTAGACCACACCTGGAATATTGTGTCCCATTCTGGGCACCACAATTCAAGAGAGAGATTGACAAGCTGGAATGTGTCCAGAGGAGGGCGACTAAAATGATCAAGGGTCTGAGAACAAGCCCTATGAGGAGCGGCTTAAGGAGCTGGGCATGTTTAGCCTGAAGAAGAGAAGGCTGAGAGGAGATATGATAGCCATGTATAAATATGTGAGAGGAAGCCACAGGGAGAGAGGAGGGAGCAAGCTTGTTTTCTGCTCCCTGGAGACTAGGACACAGAACAATGGTTTCAAACTACAAGAAAGGAGATTCCATCTGAACATTAGGAAGAACTTCCTGACTGTGAGAGCCATTCAGCAGTGGAACTCTCTGCCCCGGAGTGTGGTGGAGGCTCCTTCTTTGGAAGCTTTTAAACAGAGGCTGGATGGCCATCTGTCAGGGGTGATTTGAATGCAATTTTCCTGCTTCTTGGCAGAATGGGGTTGGACTGGATGGCCCATGGTCTCTTCCAACTCTTTGATTCTATGATTGTATGAGGAGAATGAGTAGGCTGAAGCCTATTTGAGTGAGTGGGTTCAAAGCTAGTGTCCTCCTGAGGAGAATGAGTAGGCCGAAGCCTGTCTGAGTGCGTGGGCTCAAAGCTAGTGTCGCCCTGAGGAGAATGAGTAGGCCGAAGCCTGTCTGAGTGCGTGGGCTCCTCCTCCTCCTGCTCATCTGTGCTCTGCCTGCCTCCTTCTGCCTCTCTTGACCCTCCCCCTCCTCTCCTTCCCGCCAAGAGAGAGCAAGAGGACCCCTCCCTTTCTCCTTCCCACAAGTGACGTCAGAAGCTGCGCTTCCTTACCTGCGTTTCCTTTTTCCGGCCACAGGAGGCCTCCAGGCCTGCCTTTGGACTCCAACTCCCAGAAGCCTCGGCTGCTTCGGAGGGCAGGCAGGAATCCTGGGAGATGGAGTCCAAGACACTGAGGCCTCCTGAGAGGGAGAGAGAGAGAGGAAAGGGATGCTAATGAAGGGACGGATTGACGTCATTTCCCCTGAGCCCATTTCCGGTGTGGGAGAGCGGGAGCGCCTTGGGCCTGCTCTGAATGAGGATAGAAGGTATTTTGAGGGAAAGGAGGGAAGGGGGGTGTCTATTATGGGATGTCAGGGGAAGGAGGGAGGAATGGAGGGGCCCAACTAGGCCTTCCCCTTCCAGCTTGAGTCATGGCTTCCCAAAACAGCCTCTCAGTGTCACTGGCCATGTCCCAGCAGCATTCCCTCCTGACGTTTCGCCTGCACCTGTGCCTGGCATGCTCAGAAGTTCTGTTGGCAGTGAGGCAAGGGGAAGGTGCCAGCCGTCCCCTGCCAGGCGTTGCTGTGGCCCAGTCTGGTGATCTGGAAAATAGTGGAATGAGAAAGTGTTGGTTTCTAATCTATGTCATGTCTTTATGCTTGTGGGTAAACAGTATTTCTTGCTGTTTCTTTGTCAGTGTTGATGTGGAGAGTGTCTGCTTTGCTTACTCTGGAATATGCAACATATCATAGTCCTTCTTTAAGGGTCTCTTTCAAATCTAGGATACTATATCTGTGCGTGTGTGTGAGAGAGAATCCTATCTACCTCTATTTCTGACTGGATGGCTCTTTGTCAGGAGGGCTCTGATTACATTTTCTTGCCCTGGTGAAGAGAGTTGGACTGGGTGGCCTTAAGTATTTTCTGTTGGTCATCAGGTTTCTGTGTGGGAAGTTTGCCCCATTTCTGTCGTTGGTGGGTTTCAGAATGCTCTTTAATTGTAGTGAACTATAAATCCCAGTAAGTACAACTCCCAAATGTCAAGGTCTATTTCCGCCAAACTCCATCTGTGTTCATATTTGGGCATATGGAATATTCACGCCAAGTTTGGTCCAGATCCATCATTGTTTGAGTCCACAGTGCTCTCTGGATGTGGGTGAACTATAATTCTATAACTATAATTCCCAAACTCAAGGTCAATGTCAACCAAACCTTTCCAACACATCATTGTCCTTCTTTAGGGGTCCCTTTCAAATTATTATTATTATTATTATTATTATAGACAAATATGAGTCACACACACACACACATATATACGACAGATATAGTATCATAGATAGAATCATAGAGTTGGAAGAGACCTCTGTATTCATATTTGGACATATGGAGTTTTTGTGCCAAGTTTGGTCTAGATCATTGTTTGAGTCCACAGTGCTCTCTGGATGTAGGTGAACTACAACTCCCAAATTCAAGGTCAGTGCCAAACTCCATATGCCCAAATATGAACACAGAGTTTGGGAGAAATAGACCTTGACATTAGGGAGTTGAAGTTGCTGGGATTTATAGTTCACCTACAATCAAAGAGCATTCTGAACCCCACCAACGACAGAATTGGTCCAAACTTTCCACACAGAACCTCCATGACCAACTGAAAATACTGTTTTCTGATGGTCTTTGGCGACCCCTCTGACACCCCCTCGTGAACCCCCCCCCCCCATGGGTCCAGACTGCCAGGTCGAGAAATGCTGCCTTAAGGCCATCCAGACCAACTCCTTTCCCCCGGGCAAGAAAACATAACCAAAGCCCTCCTGACAAAGAGCCAATCAGCTATAGATATAGATTTTGGAGAGTAGCCATATTATCATACACAGTTGCTCCCCCTCAACGGTTTCTGTCCCCAGAGTATATTCCCCACCTGTATGAAGGTCTATATTTATGACCCCCTTCCATTATGAGTTGCCTTTATGAGTCGCCTGATGGCTGAGAAGAGTGGTATACAAGTAAAGTAAAGTGCCCACAAAACCCTTCTAGTGTTTTCTGTTGATCATGGGAATTCCGTGGGCCAAATTTAGTTCAGTTCCATCACTGGTGGAGATCAGAATGCTCTTTGATTGTAGGTTAACTATTAATCCCAGAAACTACAACTCCCAAATAACAAAATCTCTTTTTTTTTTTTTTAGTGATGGTCACTCCTTGGGTTAGTAGGTACCTTGTGGCCAAATTTGGCAACAATTCATCCAGCGGATTTTGGGTTATGATGTCACTAAAAATGAACAGAGCATCCATCCATCCATCCATCTATCTATTAATATCCAGAGTGGGGAAAAGAAGGACCCTTGTCTTGTTGAAGGCTTTCATGGCTGGAATCACTCAGTTCTTGTGGGTTTTTTCGGGCTATATGGCCATGTTCTAGAGGCATTTCTCCTGACGTTTCGTCTGCATCTATGGCAAGCATTCAGAGGTAGGTCTGCTGAGCTGGGAAAAAAGGGGTTTGTATATAATTGGTTGAGACTTTCTAACAGGGGTCCTCAAACTTTTAAACAGAGGGCCATCACAGTCCCTCAAACTGTTGGAGGGCGGATTATAATTTGAAAAAAACATGAATGAATTCCTATGTACCCTGCACATATCTTATTTGTAGTGCAAAAACACTTAAAAACAATACAATAATTAAAATGAAAATTTTAACAAATATAAACTTATTAGTATTTCAATGGGAAGTGTGTGCCTGCTTTTGGCTGATGAGATAGGATTATTGTTGTGTTGTGTGCTTTCAAGTAATTTCAGACTTTGGTTGACCCTGAGCGAGGGCCGGGTAAATGACTTTGGAGGGCCGTATCCGGCCCTCGGGCCTTCGTTTGAGGACCCCTGCTCTAGAACATGGCCATATAGCCCGAAAAAAACCACAAGAACTGAGGGACCCTTGTCTGTTTGAAGCAATTGTGGATGTATCAATGAGCCATCTTGAATAGCATTGAGTAGCCATGAAGCTTGCAAAGTCAGTCAGTGAGGGTCTCTGCATATAGCTGGCCTGGCCTCTGTTGCCTGGAGGCACCCTCTGTTTGGGAGGTGTTCACTGGTCCTGGATTGCTTGCTTCCTGAGGTTCCCCTGTTTCTGAGTGGTGCTCCTTATTTTCTGTCTTGATTCTGATGTTTTCTTCTAATACCGGTAATGGTATGATATTATAGTTGTGTATCATGGATGGATGGATGGCATCCTTGAAGTGACCGGCTTGACCTTGAAGTGACCTCATCTTTTCTGGCTAAATAATCTTGCCAAAATTGTGTTTTTCCTGCAGAATATTGAATGGTTTGGCTATGTTTCATGTTGAACAGTACTTGGCCCAGGAGCAAACCCTATGGCACTCCACTAGTCACTTCTTCCCAGGATGCAGGGGAAGAAGCACCTGTTGGGTTCGGTCACTTAACCAATTACAGATCCACCTAACAGTAGCATTGCCTAGCTCACATTTAACTCGTTTGTTGTGTTGTATCTTGTGTTGTAGTGGTACCCTGTGAGTTTGGCACAATTTGGCACCTGGTTGTTTTTTTCCACTATACTTTCTGGTTCTGAAGAAAGATGTTGTTCTTCATCCGATGCCGGATCTCAGAATTGGGAAGATTTTCATCACTGTTTGTCACTTCTGGATGGTGACTGTTTTCCATCCTTCCTTTGTTTAATTGAGGAGATTGGTTTGCCACCATTAACTTAAAAGATGCTTAGTTCCACATTGCAGTTCAACCATAGTATTAATGTTTCCTCATTTTTGTGCAGGCAGCTGAGCTTTTCTTCCATGTGCCTGCCTTTGGCTTGGCCATGACTCCCAGGGTGTTTTTGGATACCAACACTCTCCAACTCAAACCAAGTCACAAGAACAAACCTTATTGGACCATTCCACAAATTGAGATGTTATGTAAAGTTCTTTGAAGACCAGGGTATAGACCCTTGGGATACTATGGCCTTGCACGTATTTACTCGAATCTAACACATCTTTTCTGGCTACATAATCTTGCCAAAATTGTGTTTTTCCTGCACAGTATTGAATGGTTTGGCTATGTTTCATTTTGTATTAGGCATATACTTCTTTTGACAGGATAGTTGATTTTAATTTTTGTTTTTCTCCAAATGACTAGATTCACGTTACACTATAATTTTGCTGTGAATTTGCTAAAGTTCATGCATGGCCAATGTTTTCAGGTCATATCTGTTACACTGAACATTTGGTGCCACTCTGTATTCCTCTGAGAATTTGCTAAAGTTTATTCTTCACGTATGGCTAACATTCTCATGTCTTACTTGGTGACATGTCATTAAAATTTCTAGTTTTTTATTCAAGGGTGTAGTGTGTTATGGCTCCCATCACCTCTCATTATAGCTTGTGTGATTCACAGGCACTAAGAAGAAGAAGAAGGACAAGTTGCTTACCTGAAATTATATTTCTTTGAGTGGTCATCTGAGTATTCACCCAACCCACCCATTCTCCCCACTAGTGTCATACCATCCTTGGTCACATTGCGTACAGCTGGTAACCGCCTCCTTTTTTGCCCTTGAGAGAGTAGATTGGGTTCATACTAAAATCATTCCAAAGAGGCTCGGTGCAAATGCAGAATACCCAGTGGTGTGAATTCACAGATGACCACACAAGGAAAGACAGTTACAGGTAAGCAACCTATTATTCTTGTCAGTCCGTTCACCACAAATATCTTGGACTTTCATTCCACCTTTGCTTGCTCTTCACCACTTGTGAGGTCAGCAGGCTTTTAATTTGAGTGTTGTTTTCCATCTCCTCTTTCTCCTTTTAGCCTCTGCCAGCCCTTGAGGAGGCTGTTGTGTGGCTCTCTGAGAAGGAGTGGAGTGCCCTGGTGGGCTTGGTGTGTAGAAGATACAGTGGAGACTGGTGAGAACATGGCACCCAGGTAAGGTTTTCCTAGCTTTAAAAAATGGGTTGGTCACATCTCTCTTGGGATGCCAGTTGAATGCAGGTCATGTGCCTTTGCCCAAACTGTGCCAGACCTGAGCTTGTGGGAAACTGCTCAGTGTAAAGCTACTGTTTTGCCAGGTGTGAATCTTGCACAGTTCATCCACAGTAATTGGTTGTGAATGTGGTCCCTCCCTCTCTTCCTTTTCAGACCCTGGGGTCTGACCCATGGAGAGATGCTGGTCAAACTAAGCATTTGAATCTCATTCCTAAACAGGGAGTAGATACTGAAGCATCTCAGTGTGGAACAGGGCTGTGCAGAGCCTCCCACTGCTCCTCGCAATCTATCCTTGGGCCACCCAGAGCTGGAAATTCCATATTTATTTATTTACGACATTTATATGCTGCCCTTCCCACCCCCAAGGGGACACAGAGCGGCTGAATATATATACACACACACACACACACACACACACACACACATACATACATACATTATATTCTATTATTAGCATAGTACGATATCAGTATTAAATATTACTATATTGTATTATACCATTATATTGTAATATTATTAGTAATATTACATGTAATATCAATATATAATTATAATATAATATTAGTATTATACTGCATTACATTATAATATTATAAATATTATATGTATATACAATATATTATATTACATTATATTATATTATTAACATAGCAGCCCGCCGAGGGCATTTATCCGGCCCGCCTGGGCTGGCCTCGCACAAAGCCCCTCAGCGCTTGCGTTGGCAGCGTTTCTCTCCCCCTCCGGAACGGCTTCGGGTGAGGTTGCGCCGGGCCAGGCTTCTTCCACCCATGTGCCGCAACGGCCCGGCTCCAGGCGCCTGTAGTAAAAAGGGGTGGGGCCTCCGGGCCAGGGAAGCCGGCATTGCCTGGCCACGGCCACCCGGTGCTGCCTCCGCCAATCACAGACTTTGCTCGAGGCCAGGCCACGCGGTGGAAGTTACCTGCCTCGCACTGCCTCTCATGTGACCCGCGCGGCCTGTTCTCGCATGAATCCCTCGCCACTTTAATTGCTGCATGCACCTCAGGGACAGCATCTGGCTCGCACGAGGGGCAGCATGAGGCAGGTAAGTTGCACCGTGCGGCTTGGCCTCGTGCAAAGAGCTTTAAAACTTTGAAATGAAATATTATTTTACTTATTTATTTCCTATATTTATACCCCGCCCTTCTCCCCCTGAAAGGGGACTCATGCATACATATTCCAAAAACCACTTTTAAAAAGACAGAAAATAGATTTTTTTCCCCCTCATTTTCATTAGAAATATTTTATATTGCTTTCAGCATCCCATGGTTGGGTGTGCCTGCTTTTATTTATGGCGGCCCCATAGATTTAATAAGGTTTTCTTTGAGAGGAAATACTCAAATATAGTTTTGTCAGTTTCTTTCTCTGAAATATAGCACCTGCTATTCATTTGTGGCTTCCCATCCAAATACTAACCAGAACTGGCCCTGCTTAGCATTCAAGATCAGAGACATTTAATCTTTCATTGACTTTGCCAGGTGTTATTTTTCTGTACAGTAGTATCTGTTACCCCTGTGACCCAACTTGTACCCAAGTTACAAACAAATTATGTATGTTTGTTTTCACTGTAAGTTGAGTTTGGTTCAATTTCATTGTTGGAGTTCAGAATGCTCTTGCTTGGCAGGGGAACTGTTCATCCCAGCAACTCCCAAATGCCAAAGTCTATTTTCCCCAAGCCTCTCCAGTATTTTCTGTTGGTGATGGGAGTCCGTCTGATAGGCTGATCAGTAAACATATTCATGGGTTCCCTGCTGTCATATTAAGATGGTTACCCACGCTGTGACATGCTTGAAATCAAAATTTCATTTATTTGTAATTAGAAATACATATTTCACAATATATAATTACATATTGTTTTTGTGATTCACCACTATGCTTTAGGTTCATATTGTAACAATAAAAATACATCATGCATATCAGATATTTACATTATGATTCATAACAGTAACAAAATAAGACATGTGCAGTGTGCATAGGAATTTGGTCATTTAAAAAAAATATAGTCTGGCCCTCCAACGGTCTGAGGGACAGTAATCTGGCCCCCTGTTTAAAAAAAGTTTGAGGACCCCTGCTTTAGAGTAAGGGAATCCCAATTAAAAGAGAAGACTAGAGGAAAAGAGAGAACTCAGATGGGAAAAACTTCTAACTCTCCAGAGAAGAGGTTTCCTAATGCCAGACCCAGGACTCAGGGTGGAGGATTCCAGTTGGAACACAGAAGGACAGGATGTGGTCCTCATGAGACAGAGGAGAAAAGTGGGCAACACTCATTCAGAAGCCAGGAGCCCACAAACGAGAAGCAAGGGCTAATTTCATAGACTCAATGGCTCTATCTCAGGCTTTATGAGAGTGCCGTTTAAAAAACAAAATTCCGTCGATACGCCAGGAATGGCGTTTTTATGAAAGAGTGCGCAGTTAGCTCATGGCGATGTGGAGAAACTCAGTACCAAGAACTAACTGTATTTGCATTGGAGCAGGGGCTCTTTCTGAGGGAGGATTCCTATTCAGGAAGGAGTTTTGCTCTTCTCCAGCTATCCTTGCTTCACTTCTCAAATGCAAATGGAAAGCACTGCTATATCACCAGAAGAGAGGAGGACATGGATCTGCTTCTCAGGCAATGCTATTGATGTTAGCGGCTGAGAGGAGCATATTGATCCCACATTTCAGTATGTTGGCATGTTAAATAGATTAACGAGACTCTAGGGGATAAGTCTCTTATTTGGTCTCTGATTTCTGTCATTTTGTCTAAAGGATTGTTCTTCTTTTTTCTCAAAAAAGAAATTGGCAGAAGAAACACAAGAAGCCAGCTGTAACAAAGCCTGGTGCGGAAAAACAGGTGTCTGGAAAGCAAAAGAGAACGAAAACAGGGGAGAAGCCATATAAATGCATGGAATGTGGAAAGGGCTTCAGCCAGAAAGCAGGTCTACGTGTACATCAAAGAATACACACAGGAGAGAAGCCATACAAATGCATGGAATGCGGAAAGAGCTTCAGCGATGGTGGATCATATAAGAAACATCTAAAGGCTCACACAGGAGAAAAACCATATAAATGTATAGAATGTGGAAAGAGCTTTGGTGACCGTACACAACTTTGTACACATCAAAGAACACACACAGGGGAGAAACCATACGAATGCATGGAATGTGGAAAGGGCTTCAGTCAGAACGGAAATGTACTTAAACATCAAAGGACACACACAGGAGAGAAGCCATATGAATGCATGGAATGTGGAAGGAGCTTCAATTGCAATGAGACTCTACGTTCCCATCAAAGAACCCACACAGGAGAGAAACCCTATGAATGCATGGAATGTGGAAAGGGCTTCAGTCAGAGCGGAAGTCTACTTATACATCAAAGAACACACACAGGAGAGAAGCCATACAAATGCATGGAATGTGGAAGGAGCTTCAGTACTGGTGGAAGTCTACGTTTGCACCAAAGAACCCACACAGGAGAGAAACCCTATGAATGCATGGAATGTGGAAAGGGCTTCAGTGATAGAGGAGGATATAATCAACATCAAAAGATTCACTCAGGCGAGAAGCCCTACAAATGCATAGAATGTGATAAAACCTTCAGGTGCCGTTCAAATCTGCTGACACATCAAAAAACACACAGAGGAGAGAAACCATACAAATGCATAGTGTGTGGAAAGGGCTTCAGTAGAACTGATCATCTGCGCGTACATGAAAGAACGCATTCTGGAGACAAACCCTATAAATGCACGGAATGTGGAAAGAGCTTCAGTCAGATGGCAAATCTACGTGTCCATGAAAGGACACACACAGGGGAGAGACCATATGAATGCACAGTATGTGGAATGAGCTTCCGTGATAAAGGCTCATGTAATAAACATCTAAGGACCCACACAAGGGAGAAACCATATGAATGTGTGGAATGTGGAAAGAGTTTCAGTTGCAGTGGAAATCTACATATACATCAAAGAACTCACACAGGGGAGAAACCGCATGAATGCAAGGAATGCGGGATGAGTTTCTCTACTAGTAGCAGTTTGCGGTCGCATCAAAGAACCCACACTGGGGAGAAACCTTATGAATGCATGGAGTGTGGAAAGAGCTTCAGTTGCAGTGGAAGTCTACATTCCCATCAAAGAATCCACACAGGAGAGAAACCATATCAATGCCTGGAATGTGGAAAGTGTTTCAGGGACAGAGGACATTTGCGATCTCATCATACGACCCACACAGGGGAAAAGCCATATAAATGCATGGAATGTGGAAAGGCCTTCAGCAAAAGTGACCGTTTACATGCCCATCATAAGGCCCACATGAGAAAAACCACATAAATGCAAGTATGTATGATGTATGTATGATGTTAGAAAAAGAAATTCACGATCAAAATGATGATGAAATTAGAGCTTTCCTTGCTGGGATGCTGGATGATCTATTAGAGAGGAAATACAAAGACTGTTATTGTACATAATGTCTGCAGCGAGGATCATCTATGCCCAGAGATGGCTAGAACCAGCTATCCTGATTCAAAAGGACTGGGTAACAAAGATGTGCAGATTAGCTGAGATGGATTAACTAACCATGTTGATGCAGGAGAAATCCTTGACTAGTTTTAGGAAACATTGGGACTCGGTCATTTTTTTGCAGGAAAGATGGGAACAAGTGTCAGATTTCTGATATAGTCGTATAGGGTTGCAGACTGATTGTTTCAGACTGAGTTCTGTTAGTTGTTGCACAGTTCTTTTTGTTTTATGTTTGTGGGGATACACATTCTTGCTCAATGTAACTTTTTTCTATACCTGTTTATGTTTTCACTCTTGTATTTCTGTTCCTTGGAATAAAAATTATTAATACATCTTACAATCACATGTGTGGATTTAGATACGAATCTCTCTAGGAGGGGAGGAGTCCAAAAGTCTTCACCGTCTCTGAGGTTCACCCTTGAAGGTCACTGAGAAGACGTTGTCCATCCAACTGCTGGACAGATCAGCCCCAGTCAGCTTAGTAAATGGGCAGGTAACACTGGGTTCTTTGCCAGGTTGAATATGAATTAGGCAGATCATGAGTCAGTCAACGTTGGCCATGTTGGGTATGTGTGCCAAGTTTGGTCCAGATCCATCATTGGCTGAATTTGACCTAAGCTTGGCATCTCCCCCACTCCAACATGACCAACTTCGGATACTGAGAGTTTGGGGGGAAATGAGCCACCATTTTGGGAATTGTAGTACACCCACAGTCAAAGAACACTGTGAACCCAAATGACAGTGGATCTGGACCAAACTTGACACATGGCCAACATGATCAACAGAAAAGAATGGTGGGATTGGAGGGGGGTTGACCCACAATGTTGGAAACTAGTGCACCCAAAATCAAAAAACACTGAAGAGTGCTTTGTCGGACCATTTTGTCTTTTAACAGCACCTCCGTTGCTTCCACTTTCTTTTTATTTGGGTCTGAAATGGGCTGCCTTTCTCCTCAGGCACCAAGGCTGGTTTTTTCCCCTCCATGGGATAGAGCAGCTTAGTGGGACACATTTCCAGTTCCTCATGGTCCCCAGTTTCTGATTGCGGTGTTGTCTTGAGCAAGACACACCCTCTTGACTTGAGTCACACTCCCTCAACCCAAAGGATGATGCAGAAAATCCATGTGCAAATAGTCTTAATAAACAGTTGTCTTGAGCAACTCACATTCCACCACAGACAGTGCATGGGGAGTGACCTGGGAGTGCCATAAAGCCTCCACCGCAGACAATGGGGAGTGCAGTTGCCTCCATCACATGGACTGAACTAGAGGTTTCTTGAGTGGGTTGAAACCAGCCATCTTGCAAGATACAGCACCATATTGTCCTCTGCAGGATATGTTCCCACTTTCTTCCCACTTTCACCAATGTCACTGGTCATTCGATGGTAGGCAGCCATCGTCCTCTGGTTCAGCTGTTGAGGGTCCCTCCCACTTCCACCAATGACACTCCAGTGGCCACAGGGTGGGAGGCAGCCATCCAGCAAAACAAAGCCCCATTGTGTCATCTGCAGTAGAATTTAAATGTCCTTCCCAGTATCACAAACTGACATTCCGGTGGCCATAGGGTGGAAGGGAGTCATCCAGCAAGACATCGCACCATTGTGTCCTCTCCAGTAGCTGATGGGAGTCTCTCCCACTATCACCAGCAGACATTCTGGTGGCCACTGAGTGAATAGCCGTGAAGGTGGACGAAGGCTGCAACAGGTAAGAGGCCACCAATCATCAGGGTATCCATGCCATTGGATTAGAACCTCGTTCTATGAAGGCTGTGTGTTGATCACTGTGCACCGGTATCTCCACACATAAAATGAATCCACACCCAAGCATCTTCCAAGCAGACCCTAAACCAACCAAGTCCCATAGGGGGAGGACTGTGAAATCTGGAAACCTGTAATTATGGGCAGGTTCATGACGGTGAGGTTCATTAGGTGATTAATACAGGGATAAATGGAGAGTGCACTTGGACTCTGCAGCACCTAAAGTCATTTTACTCAACGGGAGT
>NW_026845477.1:310127851-310215566 GCF_025583915.1 Anolis sagrei ordinatus | reverse complement strand
ACTCCCGTTGAGTAAAATGACTTTAGGTGCTGCAGAGTCCAAGTGCACTCTCCATTTATCCCTGTATTAATCACCTAATGAACCTCACCGTCATGAACCTGCCCATAATTACAGGTTTCCAGATTTCACAGTCCTCCCCCTATGGGACTTGGTTGGTTTAGGGTCTGCTTGGAAGATGCTTGGGTGTGGATTCATTTTATGTGTGGAGATACCGGTGCACAGTGATCAACACACAGCCTTCATAGAACGAGGTTCTAATCCAATGGCATGGATACCCTGATGATTGGTGGCCTCTTACCTGTTGCAGCCTTCGTCCACCTTCACGGCTATTCACTCAGTGGCCACCAGAATGTCTGCTGGTGATAGTGGGAGAGACTCCCATCAGCTACTGGAGAGGACACAATGGTGCGATGTCTTGCTGGATGACTCCCTTCCACCCTATGGCCACCGGAATGTCAGTTTGTGATACTGGGAAGGACATTTAAATTCTACTGCAGATGACACAATGGGGCTTTGTTTTGCTGGATGGCTGCCTCCCACCCTGTGGCCACTGGAGTGTCATTGGTGGAAGTGGGAGGGACCCTCAACAGCTGAACCAGAGGACGATGGCTGCCTACCATCGAATGACCAGTGACATTGGTGAAAGTGGGAAGAAAGTGGGAACATATCCTGCAGAGGACAATATGGTGCTGTATCTTGCAAGATGGCTGGTTTCAACCCACTCAAGAAACCTCTAGTTCAGTCCATGTGATGGAGGCAACTGCACTCCCCATTGTCTGCGGTGGAGGCTTTATGGCACTCCCAGGTCACTCCCCATGCACTGTCTGTGGTGGAATGTGAGTTGCTCAAGACAACTGTTTATTAAGACTATTTGCACATGGATTTTCTGCATCATCCTTTGGGTTGAGGGAGTGTGACTCAAGTCAAGAGGGTGTGTCTTGCTCAAGACAACACCGCAATCAGAAACTGGGGACCATGAGGAACTGGAAATGTGTCCCACTAAGCTGCTCTATCCCATGGAGGGGAAAAAACCAGCCTTGGTGCCTGAGGAGAAAGGCAGCCCATTTCAGACCCAAATAAAAAGAAAGTGGAAGCAACGGAGGTGCTGTTAAAAGACAAAATGGTCCGACAAAGCACTCTTCAGTGTTTTTTGATTTTGGGTGCACTAGTTTCCAACATTGTGGGTCAACCCCCCTCCAATCCCACCATTCTTTTCTGTTGATCATGTTGGCCATGTGTCAAGTTTGGTCCAGATCCACTGTCATTTGGGTTCACAGTGTTCTTTGACTGTGGGTGTACTACAATTCCCAAAATGGTGGCTCATTTCCCCCCAAACTCTCAGTATCCGAAGTTGGTCATGTTGGAGTGGGGGAGATGCCAAGCTTAGGTCAAATTCAGCCAATGATGGATCTGGACCAAACTTGGCACACATACCCAACATGGCCAACGTTGACTGACTCATGATCTGCCTAATTCATATTCAACCTGGCAAAGAACCCAGTGTTACCTGCCCATTTACTAAGCTGACTGGGGCTGATCTGTCCAGCAGTTGGATGGACAACGTCTTCTCAGTGACCTTCAAGGGTGAACCTCAGAGACGGTGAAGACTTTTGGACTCCTCCCCTCCTAGAGAGATTCGTATCTAAATCCACACATGTGATTGTAAGATGTATTAATAATTTTTATTCCAAGGAACAGAAATACAAGAGTGAAAACATAAACAGGTATAGAAAAAAGTTACATTGAGCAAGAATGTGTATCCCCACAAACATAAAACAAAAAGAACTGTGCAACAACTAACAGAACTCAGTCTGAAACAATCAGTCTGCAACCCTATACGACTATATCAGAAATCTGACACTTGTTCCCATCTTTCCTGCAAAAAAATGACCGAGTCCCAATGTTTCCTAAAACTAGTCAAGGATTTCTCCTGCATCAACATGGTTAGTTAATCCATCTCAGCTAATCTGCACATCTTTGTTACCCAGTCCTTTTGAATCAGGATAGCTGGTTCTAGCCATCTCTGGGCATAGATGATCCTCGCTGCAGACATTATGTACAATAACAGTCTTTGTATTTCCTCTCTAATAGATCATCCAGCATCCCAGCAAGGAAAGCTCTAATTTCATCATCATTTTGATCGTGAATTTCTTTTTCTAACATCATACATACATCATACATACTTGCATTTATGTGGTTTTTCTCATGTGGGCCTTATGATGGGCATGTAAACGGTCACTTTTGCTGAAGGCCTTTCCACATTCCATGCATTTATATGGCTTTTCCCCTGTGTGGGTCGTATGATGAGATCGCAAATGTCCTCTGTCCCTGAAACACTTTCCACATTCCAGGCATTGATATGGTTTCTCTCCTGTGTGGATTCTTTGATGGGAATGTAGACTTCCACTGCAACTGAAGCTCTTTCCACACTCCATGCATTCATAAGGTTTCTCCCCAGTGTGGGTTCTTTGATGCGACCGCAAACTGCTACTAGTAGAGAAACTCATCCCGCATTCCTTGCATTCATGCGGTTTCTCCCCTGTGTGAGTTCTTTGATGTATATGTAGATTTCCACTGCAACTGAAACTCTTTCCACATTCCACACATTCATATGGTTTCTCCCTTGTGTGGGTCCTTAGATGTTTATTACATGAGCCTTTATCACGGAAGCTCATTCCACATACTGTGCATTCATATGGTCTCTCCCCTGTGTGTGTCCTTTCATGGACACGTAGATTTGCCATCTGACTGAAGCTCTTTCCACATTCCGTGCATTTATAGGGTTTGTCTCCAGAATGCGTTCTTTCATGTACGCGCAGATGATCAGTTCTACTGAAGCCCTTTCCACACACTATGCATTTGTATGGTTTCTCTCCTCTGTGTGTTTTTTGATGTGTCAGCAGATTTGAACGGCACCTGAAGGTTTTATCACATTCTATGCATTTGTAGGGCTTCTCGCCTGAGTGAATCCTTTGATGTTGATTATATCCTCCTCTATCACTGAAGCCCTTTCCACATTCCATGCATTCATAGGGTTTCTCTTCTGTGTGGGTTCTTTGGTGCAAACGTAGACTTCCACCAGTACTGAAGCTCCTTCCACATTCCATGCATTTGTATGGCTTCTCTCCTGTGTGTGTTCTTTGATGTATAAGTAGACTTCCGCTCTGACTGAAGCCCTTTCCACATTCCATGCATTCATAGGGTTTCTCTCCTGTGTGGGTTCTTTGATGGGAACGTAGAGTCTCATTGCAATTGAAGCTCCTTCCACATTCCATGCATTCATATGGCTTCTCTCCTGTGTGTGTCCTTTGATGTTTAAGTACATTTCCGTTCTGACTGAAGCCCTTTCCACATTCCATGCATTCGTATGGTTTCTCCCCTGTGTGTGTTCTTTGATGTGTACAAAGTTGTGTACGGTCACCAAAGCTCTTTCCACATTCTATACATTTATATGGTTTTTCTCCTGTGTGAGCCTTTAGATGTTTCTTATATGATCCACCATCGCTGAAGCTCTTTCCGCATTCCATGCATTTGTATGGCTTCTCTCCTGTGTGTATTCTTTGATGTACACGTAGACTTGCTTTCTGGCTGAAGCCCTTTCCACATTCCATGCATTTATATGGTTTCTCCCCTGTTTTCGTTCTCTTTTGCTTTCCAGACACCTGTTTTTCCGCACCAGGCTTTGTTACAGCTGGCTTCTTGTGTTTCTTCTGCTGATTTCTTTTTTGAGAAAGAAGAAAACAATCCTTTAGACAAAATGACAGAAATCAGAGACCAAATAAGAGACTTATCCCCTAGAGTCTTGTTAATCTGTTTAACATGCCAACATACTGAAATCTAGGATCAATATGCTCCTCTCAGCCGCTAACATCAATAGCATTGCCTGTCTAATTCTAAGAGAAGCAGATCCATGTCCTTCTCTCTTCTGGTGACATAGCAATGCTTTCCATTTGCATTTGAGAAGTGAAGCAAGGATAGCTGGAGAAGAGCAAAACTCCTTCCTGAATAGGAATCCTCCCTCAGAAAGAGCCCCTGCTCCAATGCAAATACAGTTAGTTCTTGGTACTGAGTTTCTCCACATCGCCATGAGCTAACTGCGCACTCTTTCTTAAAAACGCCATTCCTGGCGTATCGACGGAATTTTGTTTTTTAAACGGCACTCTCATAAAGCCTGAGATAGAGCCATTGAGTCTATGAAATTAGCCCTTGCTTCTCGTTTGTGGGCTCCTGGCTTCTGAATGAGTGTTGCCCACTTTTCTCCTCTGTCTCATGAGGACCACATCCTGTCCTTCTGTGTTCCAACTGGAATCCTCCACCCTGAGTCCTGGGTCTGGCATTAGGAAACCTCTTTTCTGGAGAGTTAGAAGTTTTTCCCCTTCTGAGTTCTCTCTTTTCCTCTAGTCTTCTCTTTTAATTGGGATTCCCTTACTCTAAAGCTGGGGTCCTCAAACTTTTTTTAAACAGGGGGCCAGATTACTGTCCCTCAGACCGTTGGAGGGCCAGACTATATTTTTTTTTAAATGACCAAATTCCTATGCACACTGCACATGTCTTATTTTGTTACTGTTATGAATCATAATGTAAATATCTGATATGCATGATGTATTTTTATTGTTACAATATGAACCTAAAGCATAGTGGTGAATCACAAAAACAATATGTAATTATATATTGTGAAATATGTATTTCTAATTACAAATAAATGAAATTTTGATTTCAAGCATGTCACAGCGTGGGTAACCATCTTAATATGACAGCAGGGAACCCATGAATATGTTTACTGATCAGCCTATCAGACGGACTCCCATCACCAACAGAAAATACTGGAGAGGCTTGGGGAAAATAGACTTTGGCATTTGGGAGTTGCTGGGATGAACAGTTCCCCTGCCAAGCAAGAGCATTCTGAACTCCAACAATGAAATTGAACCAAACTCAACTTACAGTGAAAACAAACATACATAATT
Source organism: Anolis sagrei ordinatus (assembly GCF_025583915.1). Classification (NCBI taxonomy): domain Eukaryota; kingdom Metazoa; phylum Chordata; class Lepidosauria; order Squamata; family Anolidae; genus Anolis; species Anolis sagrei. The sequence goes on along the minus strand of NW_026845477.1, from coordinate 310,210,602 downwards.
TGTTTGTAACTTGGGTACAAGTTGGGTCACAGGGGTAACAGATACTACTGTACAGAAGAATAATACCTGGAAAAGTCAATGAAAGATTAAATGTCTCTGATCTTGAATGCTAAGCAGGGCCAGTTCTGGTTAGTATTTGGATGGGAAGCCACAAATGAATAGCAGGTGCTATATTTCAGAGAAAGAAACTGACAAAACTATTTTTGAGTATTTCCTCTCAAAGAAAACCTTATTAAATTTATGGGGGCGCCATAAGTAAAAGGAGACCTGAAGGCACATACATTCACACACACCCAACCATGGGATGCTGAAAGCAATATAAAATATTTCTAATGAAAATGAGGGGGAAAAAAATCTATTTTCTGTCTTTTTAAAAGTGGTTTTTGGAATATGTATGCATGAGTCCCCTTTCAGGGGGAGAAGGGCGGGGTATAAATATAGGAAATAAATAAGTAAATAATATTTCATTTCAAAGTTTTAAAGCTCTTTGCACGAGGCCAAGCCGCACGGTGCAACTTACCTGCCTCATGCTGCCCCTCGTGCGAGCCAGATGCTGTCCCTGAGGTGCATGCAGCAATTAAAGTGGCGAGGGATTCATGCGAGAACAGGCCGCGCGGGTCACATGAGAGGCAGTGCGAGGCAGGTAACTTCCACCGCGTGGCCTGGCCTCGAGCAAAGTCTGTGATTGGCGGAGGCAGCACCGGGTGGCCGTGGCCAGGCAATGCCGGCTTCCCTGGCCCGGAGGCCCCACCCCTTTTTACTACAGGCGCCTGGAGCCGGGCCGTTGCGGCACATGGGTGGAAGAAGCCTGGCCCGGCGCAACCTCACCCGAAGCCGTTCCGGAGGGGGAGAGAAACGCTGCCAACGCAAGCGCTGAGGGGCTTTGTGCGAGGCCAGCCCAGGCGGGCCGGATAAATGCCCTCGGCGGGCTGCTATGTTAATAATATAATATAATGTAATATAATATATTGTATATACATATAATATTTATAATATTATAATGTAATGCAGTATAATACTAATATTATATTATAATTATATATTGATATTACATGTAATATTACTAATAATATTACAATATAATGGTATAATACAATATAGTAATATTTAATACTGATATCGTACTATGCTAATAATAGAATATAATGTATGTATGTATGTGTGTGTGTGTGTGTGTGTGTGTGTGTGTGTATATATATTCAGCCGCTCTGTGTCCCCTTGGGGGTGGGAAGGGCAGCATATAAATGTCGTAAATAAATAAATATGGAATTTCCAGCTCTGGGTGGCCCAAGGATAGATTGCGAGGAGCAGTGGGAGGCTCTGCACAGCCCTGTTCCACACTGAGATGCTTCAGTATCTACTCCCTGTTTAGGAATGAGATTCAAATGCTTAGTTTGACCAGCATCTCTCCATGGGTCAGACCCCAGGGTCTGAAAAGGAAGAGAGGGAGGGACCACATTCACAACCAATTACTGTGGATGAACTGTGCAAGATTCACACCTGGCAAAACAGTAGCTTTACACTGAGCAGTTTCCCACAAGCTCAGGTCTGGCACAGTTTGGGCAAAGGCACATGACCTGCATTCAACTGGCATCCCAAGAGAGATGTGATCAACCCATTTTTTAAAGCTAGGAAAACCTTACCTGGGTGCCATGTTCTCACCAGTCTCCACTGTATCTTCTACACACCAAGCCCACCAGGGCACTCCACTCCTTCTCAGAGAGCCACACAACAGCCTCCTCAAGGGCTGGCAGAGGCTAAAAGGAGAAAGAGGAGATGGAAAACAACACTCAAATTAAAAGCCCGCTGACCTCACAAGTGGTGAAGAGCAAGCAAAGGTGGAATGAAAGTCCAAGATATTTGTGGTGAACGGACTGACAAGAATAATAGGTTGCTTACCTGTAACTGTCTTTCCTTGTGTGGTCATCTGTGAATTCACACCACTGGGTATTCTGCATTTGCACCGAGCCTCTTTGGAATGATTTTAGTATGAACCCAATCTACTCTCTCAAGGGCAAAAAAGGAGGCGGTTACCAGCTGTACGCAATGTGACCAAGGATGGTATGACACTAGTGGGGAGAATGGGTGGGTTGGGTGAATACTCAGATGACCACTCAAAGAAATATAATTTCAGGTAAGCAACTTGTCCTTCTTCTTCTTCTTAGTGCCTGTGAATCACACAAGCTATAATGAGAGGTGATGGGAGCCATAACACACTACACCCTTGAATAAAAAACTAGAAATTTTAATGACATGTCACCAAGTAAGACATGAGAATGTTAGCCATACGTGAAGAATAAACTTTAGCAAATTCTCAGAGGAATACAGAGTGGCACCAAATGTTCAGTGTAACAGATATGACCTGAAAACATTGGCCATGCATGAACTTTAGCAAATTCACAGCAAAATTATAGTGTAACGTGAATCTAGTCATTTGGAGAAAAACAAAAATTAAAATCAACTATCCTGTCAAAAGAAGTATATGCCTAATACAAAATGAAACATAGCCAAACCATTCAATACTGTGCAGGAAAAACACAATTTTGGCAAGATTATGTAGCCAGAAAAGATGTGTTAGATTCGAGTAAATAAGTACAAGGCCATAGCATCCCAAGGGTCTATATCCTGGTCTTCAAAGAACTTTACATAACATCTCCATTTGTGGAATGGTCCAAAAAGGTTTGTTCTTGTAACTTGGCTTGAGTTGGAGAGTGTTGGTATCAAAAACACCCTGGGAGTCATGGCCAAGCCAAAGGCAGGCACATGGAAGAGAAAAGCTCAGCTGCCTACACAAAAATGAGGAAACATTAATACTATGGTTGAACTGCAATGTGGAACTAAGCATCTTTTAAGTCAATTGTGACAAACCAATCTCCTCAATTAAACAAAGGAAGGATGGAAAACAGTCACTATCCAGAAGTGACGAACAGTGATGAAAATCTTCCCAATTCTGAGATCCGGCATCGGATGAAGAACAACATCTTTCTTCAGAACCAGAAAGTATAGTGGAAAAAAACAACCAGGTGCCAAATTGTGCCAAATTCACGGGGTACCACTACAACACAAGATACAACACAACAAACGAGTTAAATGTGAGCTAGGCAATGCTACTGTTAGGTGGATCTGTAATTGGTTAAGTGACCAAACCAAAAAGGTGCTTCTTCCTCTGCATCCTGGGAAGAAGTGACTAGTGGAGTGCCATAGGGTTTGCTCCTGGGCCAAGTACTGTTCAACATGAAACATAGCCAAATCATTCAATATTCTGCAGGAAAAACATAATTTTGGCAAGATTATTTAGCCATCCATCCAAAATACACAACTATAATATCATACCATTAACATTACCGGTATTAGAAGAAAACATCAGAATCAAGACAGTAAATAAGGAGCACCACTCAGAAACAGGGGAACCTTAGGAAGCAAGCAATGAAGGACCAGTGAACACCTCCCAAACAGAGGGTGCCTCCAGGCAACAAAGGCCAGGCCACCTCTATGCAGAGACCCTCACTGACTGACTTTGCAAGCTTCATGGCTACTCAATGCTATTCAAGATGGCTCATTGCTACATCCACAATTGCTTCAAACAGACAAGGGTCCTTCTTTTCCCCATCCTGGACATTATTCCACAGGGATGGATGGATAGATGGATGGATGGATAGATAGATAGATAGATAGATATCTGGATGCTCTGTTCATTTTGAGTGACATCATAACCCAAAATCCGCTTGATGAATTGTTGCCAAATTTGGCCACAAGGTACCTACTAACCCAAGGAGTGACCATCACTCAAAAATGATTTTATTTGGGAGTTGTAGTTTCTGGGATTACTAGTTAACCTACAATCAAAGAGCATTCTGACCTCCACCAGCGATGGAACTGAACTAAATTTGGCCCACAGGACTCCCATAAACAACAGAAAACACTAGATGAGTTTGGTGGGCATGACCTTGAGTTTGGGAGTTGTAGTTCACCTACATCCAGAGAGCACTGTGGACTCAACAATGAAATGGATCTGGACCAAACTTGGCACAAATATTCCATTTGCCCAAATACACAGATGGAGTTTGGGGAAAATAGAATCTTGACATTTGGGAGTTGTAGTTGCTGGGATTTGTAGTTTACCTACAATCACAGAGCATTCTGAACCCCACCAACGATGGAATTGGGCCAAACCTCCCACATAGAACCACCTTGACCAACAGAAATTACTGTGTTTTCTGTTGGTCTTTGGCGACCCCTCTCACACACACCCCACAAACCCCCTCAGGGGTCCCAACTCCCAGGTTGAAAAATGCTGCCTTAAGGCTATCCAGTCCAACTCCTTTCTCCAGGGCAAGAAAACATAACCAAAGCCCTCATGACAAAGAGCCAATCAGCCACAGATATAGATAGATTTAGGAGAGTAGCCATATTATCATACACAGTTGCTCCCCCTCAATGGTTTCTGTCCCCAGAGTATATTTCCCCACCTGTATGAAGGTCTATATTTATCACCCTGTTCCTTTATGAGTTTCTCCCCCACAAACAATCTGCTCAATCCCTATCTCATCCTGATTTTAGTATTTTTTAGTATCTTAGTTTTTATCTTGCACATGCGGCCCGCTCATTGTTATGTTATTTTAATCATTTTAAAGAGAGTAAAATGATCAAGGGTCTGGAGAACAAGCCCTATGAGGAGCGGCTTAAGGAGCTGGGCATGTTTAGCTTGAAGAAGAGAAGGCTGAGAGGAGATATGATAGCCATGTATAAATATGTGAGAGGAAGTCACAGGGAGGAGGGAGCAAGCTTGTTTTCTGCTTCCCTGGAGACTAGGACATGGAACAATGGCTTCAAACTACAAGAAAGGAGATTCCATCTGAACATGAGGAAGAATTTCCTGACTGTGAGAGCCGTTCAGTAGTGGAACTCTCTGCCCCGGAATGTGGTGGAGGCTCTTTGAGGTCTCTTCCAACTCTATGATTCTATCTATGATACTATATCTGTCATATATGTGTGTGTGTGTGTGTGTGTGCGCGCGTGTGAATCATATCTGTCTATAATAATAACTAGCCAGCCCTTGCCACATGTTGCTGTGGCCCATATGGGGGTTCTGTGTGGGAGGTTTGGCCCAATTCTATCATTGATGGGGTTCAGAATGCTCTGTGATTGTAAGTGAACTATAAACCCCAGCAACTGCAACTCCCAAATGTCAAGATTCTATTTTCCCCAAACTCCACCAGTGTTCACATTTGGGCATATTGAGTATTTGTGTAGAGTTTGGCCCAGATCCATCATTGTTTGAGTCCGGATGTAGGTGAACCAAACCAAAGGACCCTGCCCACCAAACCCTTCCAGTATTTTCTGTTGGTCATGGGAGAACTGTTTGCCAAGTTTGGTTCAATTGAATCGTTGGTGGGAATCAGAATGCTCTTTGATTGTGGGTGAACTATAAATCCCAGTAACTACAACTCCCAAATGTCAAGGTCAATTTCCCCCAAACTCCATCTGTGTTTATATTTACATCTGTGTATTGAGTACTTGTGCCAAGTTTGGTCCAGATCTATCATTGTTTGAGTCCACAGTGCTCTCTGGATGTAGGTGAACTACAACTCCAAAACTCAAGGTCAAGTCCCAAATGCTTCTAGTATTTTTTGTTGGTCATGGGAGGCCTGTGTGCCAAGTTTGGTTCAATTCCATCGTTGGTGGAGTTCAGAATGAATGCTCTTTGATTGTAGGTGAACTATAAATCCCAGCAACTACAACTCCCAAATGACAAAATCATAATTTTTTGAGTGATGGTCACTCCTTGTGTAGTGAGACGTTTTCGTTGCCAAATTTGGTGTGATTTCGTTCATTGGTTCTTTTGTTTTTAAGGTACTCATTATGCACAGAGCATTTTTATATAGATAGATAGATAGATAGATAATATCATAGATTTGAAAGGGGCCCCTAAAGAAGGACAATGATATGCAGGTTCCAGAGTAGGCAAACCAGACACTCTCCACATCAACACTGACAAAGAAACAACAAGAAATACTGTTTACCCACAAACAGAAAGACATTACATATATTAGAAACCAACACTTTCTCATTACTTTATTTTCCAGATCACCAGACTGGGCCACAGCAACGCCTGGCAGGGGACGGCTAGCACTTTCCCCTTGCCTCACTGCCAACAGAACTTCTGAGCTTGCCAGGCACAGGTGCAGGCGAAACGTCAGCAGGGAATGCTGCTGGAACATGTCCAGTGACACTGTGACGCTGTTTTGGGAAGCCATGGCTCGAGGTTGAAAGGAGAAGGCCTAGCTGGGCCCCCTCCCTCCCCCCCCGGCATCCCATAATAGACCCCCCCTCCCTCCTTCTTCTCCCTCAAAATACCTTCTTCCCCCATTCAGGGTAGGCCCAAGGCGCTCCCGCTCTCCCACACCGGAAATGGGCTCAGGGGAAATGACGTCCCCCGTCCCCGCCCCCTCATGAGCATCCCTCCCCTCTCTCTCCCTCTCAGGAGTCCTCAGTGTTTTGGACTCCATTTCCCAGGATCCTTGCCCGCCCTCCGAAGCAGCCGAGGCTTCTGGGAGTTGGAGTCCAAAGACAAGGACTGGCGGCCTCGTGTGGCCGGAAGAAGGAAATGCAGGCAGGAAGGAGGCGCAGCTTCTGACGTCACTTGAGGGAAGGAGGGAGGGAGGGGCCCTCTTGCTCTCTCTTGGCGGGAAGGAGAGGAGGGGGAGGGTCAAGAGAGGCAGGTGGAGGCAGGCACAGCACAGCTGAAGAGGAGAAGGAGCCCACAACAGGCTTTGGCCTACTCATTCTCCTCAGGAAGACACTGGCTTTGAACCCACTCACTCTAACAGGCTTTGGCCTACTCATTCTCCTCAGGAAGACACTGGCTTTGAACCCACTCACTCTAACAGGCTTTGGCCTACTCATTCTCCTCAGGAAGACACTGGCTTTGAACCCACTCACTCTAACAGGCTTCGGCCTACTCATTCTCCTCAGGATGACACTGGCTTTGAGCCCACTCACTCTGACAGGCTTCGGCCTACTCATTCTCCTCAGGACGACACTAACTTTGGCCCACTCACTCTAACAGGCTTCGGCCTACTCATTCTCCTCAGGACGACACTAACTTTGGCCCACTCACTCTAACAGGCTTTGGCCTACTCATTCCCCTCAGGACGACACTAGCTTTGAGCCCACTGACAATAAAAGGCTCCGGCCTACTCATTCTCCTCATAGAATCCTAGAGTTGGAAGAGACCTCCTGGGCCTTTATCTAGTCCAACCCCATTCTGCCAAGAAGCAGAAATATTGCATTCAAATCACCCCTGACATGGCCATCCAGCCTCTGTTTAAAAGCTTCCAAAGAAGGAGCCTCCACCACACTCCGGGGCAGAGAGTTCCACTGCTGAACGGCTCTCACAGACAGAAAGTTCTTCCTCATGTTCAGATGGAATCTCCTTTCTTGTAGCAGAAAACAGGGGAGCAGAAAACAAGCTTGCTCCGTCCTCTCTGTGGTTTCCTCTCACATATTTATACATGGCTATCATGTCTCTTCTCAGCCTTCTCTTCAGGCTAAACATGCCCAGCTCTTTAAGCCGCTCCTCATAGGGCTTGTTCTCCAGACCCTTGATCATTTTAGTCCCTCCTCTGGACACATTCCAGCTTGTCTATATCTCTCTTCAATTGTGGTGCCCAGAATTGGACACAATATTCCAGGTGTGGTCTAACCAAAGCAGAATAGAGGGGTAGCATTACTTCCCTAGATCTAGACACTATGCTCCTATTGATGCAGGCCAAAATCCCATTGGCTTTTTTTGCCACAACATCACATTGTTGGCTCATGTTTAACTTGTTGTCCACGAGGACTCCAAGATCTTTTTCACACGTACTGCTCTCGAGCCAGGCATTGTCCCCCATTCTGTATCTTTGCACTCGTTTAGAGTGGCCAGGTATTCCTGGACAACTTGTTCCCCTATTTGACATTGGATTTCCCCTATTCCTTCATCCATTCCATGTTGCTGAGGTTGAGGATGGCTTTCTTTTTGTGAGAAGACAGGCAAAGAAGGCATTAAGTATTTCTGCCTTTTCCCCATCTATCCCATCAGCATTTTCCCATCCTCTCCTCACAGAGGCCCCGTCGCCTCCTTATTCTTCCTTTTTCTACCGACATAAGCAAAGAAGCCCTTTTTATTGTTTTTAATGTCCCTGGCAAGCCTGAGCTCGTTTTGCGCTTTAGCCTTGCAAACCTTCTCCTTACAGGGGTTGGTTATTCTTTTGTGGTGGAGTGTGAGTTGCTCAAGACAATAATTGTGACTCGCTAATAACCTAATTCTACGTATTGGTGCCGAGGCCCCTCCGCCTTTGATTGGTCTGCACTGCGGCAGGGAGTTCCGCAGTTCCTAGTTGTCACAATTGGAGAAAACTAAGGAAATGTGCCCCAGCAAGCAGCTCAAGAATAAGGTTGCACTCAGCCTCTATTATATTATTATATTTACAGAACAGGTCCCTGAAGTGGACTCGTAGAGCACTCCCGTTGAGTAAAATGACTTTAGGTGCTGCAGAGTCCAAGTGCACTCTCCATTTATCCCTGTATTAATCACCTAATGAACCTCACCGTCATGAACCTGCCCATAATTACAGGTTTCCAGATTTCACAGTCCTCCCCCTATGGGACTTGGTTGGTTTAGGGTCTGCTTGGAAGATGCTTGGGTGTGGATTCATTTTATGTGTGGAGATACCGGTGCACAGTGATCAACACACAGCCTTCATAGAACGAGGTTCTAATCCAATGGCATGGATACCCTGATGATTGGTGGCCTCTTACCTGTTGCAGCCTTCGTCCACCTTCACGGCTATTCACTCAGTGGCCACCAGAATGTCTGCTGGTGATAGTGGGAGAGACTCCCATCAGCTACTGGAGAGGACACAATGGTGCGATGTCTTGCTGGATGACTCCCTTCCACCCTATGGCCACCGGAATGTCAGTTTGTGATACTGGGAAGGACATTTAAATTCTACTGCAGATGACACAATGGGGCTTTGTTTTGCTGGATGGCTGCCTCCCACCCTGTGGCCACTGGAGTGTCATTGGTGGAAGTGGGAGGGACCCTCAACAGCTGAACCAGAGGACGATGGCTGCCTACCATCGAATGACCAGTGACATTGGTGAAAGTGGGAAGAAAGTGGGAACATATCCTGCAGAGGACAATATGGTGCTGTATCTTGCAAGATGGCTGGTTTCAACCCACTCAAGAAACCTCTAGTTCAGTCCATGTGATGGAGGCAACTGCACTCCCCATTGTCTGCGGTGGAGGCTTTATGGCACTCCCAGGTCACTCCCCATGCACTGTCTGTGGTGGAATGTGAGTTGCTCAAGACAACTGTTTATTAAGACTATTTGCACATGGATTTTCTGCATCATCCTTTGGGTTGAGGGAGTGTGACTCAAGTCAAGAGGGTGTGTCTTGCTCAAGACAACACCGCAATCAGAAACTGGGGACCATGAGGAACTGGAAATGTGTCCCACTAAGCTGCTCTATCCCATGGAGGGGAAAAAACCAGCCTTGGTGCCTGAGGAGAAAGGCAGCCCATTTCAGACCCAAATAAAAAGAAAGTGGAAGCAACGGAGGTGCTGTTAAAAGACAAAATGGTCCGACAAAGCACTCTTCAGTGTTTTTTGATTTTGGGTGCACTAGTTTCCAACATTGTGGGTCAACCCCCCTCCAATCCCACCATTCTTTTCTGTTGATCATGTTGGCCATGTGTCAAGTTTGGTCCAGATCCACTGTCATTTGGGTTCACAGTGTTCTTTGACTGTGGGTGTACTACAATTCCCAAAATGGTGGCTCATTTCCCCCCAAACTCTCAGTATCCGAAGTTGGTCATGTTGGAGTGGGGGAGATGCCAAGCTTAGGTCAAATTCAGCCAATGATGGATCTGGACCAAACTTGGCACACATACCCAACATGGCCAACGTTGACTGACTCATGATCTGCCTAATTCATATTCAACCTGGCAAAGAACCCAGTGTTACCTGCCCATTTACTAAGCTGACTGGGGCTGATCTGTCCAGCAGTTGGATGGACAACGTCTTCTCAGTGACCTTCAAGGGTGAACCTCAGAGACGGTGAAGACTTTTGGACTCCTCCCCTCCTAGAGAGATTCGTATCTAAATCCACACATGTGATTGTAAGATGTATTAATAATTTTTATTCCAAGGAACAGAAATACAAGAGTGAAAACATAAACAGGTATAGAAAAAAGTTACATTGAGCAAGAATGTGTATCCCCACAAACATAAAACAAAAAGAACTGTGCAACAACTAACAGAACTCAGTCTGAAACAATCAGTCTGCAACCCTATACGACTATATCAGAAATCTGACACTTGTTCCCATCTTTCCTGCAAAAAAATGACCGAGTCCCAATGTTTCCTAAAACTAGTCAAGGATTTCTCCTGCATCAACATGGTTAGTTAATCCATCTCAGCTAATCTGCACATCTTTGTTACCCAGTCCTTTTGAATCAGGATAGCTGGTTCTAGCCATCTCTGGGCATAGATGATCCTCGCTGCAGACATTATGTACAATAACAGTCTTTGTATTTCCTCTCTAATAGATCATCCAGCATCCCAGCAAGGAAAGCTCTAATTTCATCATCATTTTGATCGTGAATTTCTTTTTCTAACATCATACATACATCATACATACTTGCATTTATGTGGTTTTTCTCATGTGGGCCTTATGATGGGCATGTAAACGGTCACTTTTGCTGAAGGCCTTTCCACATTCCATGCATTTATATGGCTTTTCCCCTGTGTGGGTCGTATGATGAGATCGCAAATGTCCTCTGTCCCTGAAACACTTTCCACATTCCAGGCATTGATATGGTTTCTCTCCTGTGTGGATTCTTTGATGGGAATGTAGACTTCCACTGCAACTGAAGCTCTTTCCACACTCCATGCATTCATAAGGTTTCTCCCCAGTGTGGGTTCTTTGATGCGACCGCAAACTGCTACTAGTAGAGAAACTCATCCCGCATTCCTTGCATTCATGCGGTTTCTCCCCTGTGTGAGTTCTTTGATGTATATGTAGATTTCCACTGCAACTGAAACTCTTTCCACATTCCACACATTCATATGGTTTCTCCCTTGTGTGGGTCCTTAGATGTTTATTACATGAGCCTTTATCACGGAAGCTCATTCCACATACTGTGCATTCATATGGTCTCTCCCCTGTGTGTGTCCTTTCATGGACACGTAGATTTGCCATCTGACTGAAGCTCTTTCCACATTCCGTGCATTTATAGGGTTTGTCTCCGGAATGCGTTCTTTCATGTACGCGCAGATGATCAGTTCTACTGAAGCCCTTTCCACACACTATGCATTTGTATGGTTTCTCTCCTCTGTGTGTTTTTTGATGTGTCAGCAGATTTGAACGGCACCTGAAGGTTTTATCACATTCTATGCATTTGTAGGGCTTCTCGCCTGAGTGAATCTTTTGATGTTGATTATATCCTCCTCTATCACTGAAGCCCTTTCCACATTCCATGCATTCATAGGGTTTCTCTCCTGTGTGGGTTCTTTGGTGCAAACGTAGACTTCCACCAGTACTGAAGCTCCTTCCACATTCCATGCATTTGTATGGCTTCTCTCCTGTGTGTGTTCTTTGATGTATAAGTAGACTTCCGCTCTGACTGAAGCCCTTTCCACATTCCATGCATTCATAGGGTTTCTCTCCTGTGTGGGTTCTTTGATGGGAACGTAGAGTCTCATTGCAATTGAAGCTCCTTCCACATTCCATGCATTCATGTGGCTTCTCTCCTGTGTGTGTCCTTTGATGTACACGGAGACCTGCTTTCTGAGTGAAGCTCTTTCCACATTCCATGCATTTGTATGGTTTCTCCCCTGTGTGTGTTCTTTGATGTGTACAAAGTTGTGTACGGTCACCAAAGCTCTTTCCACATTCTATACATTTATATGGTTTTTCTCCTGTGTGAGCCTTTAGATGTTTCTTATATGATCCACTATCGCTGAAGCTCTTTCCGCATTCCATACATCTGTATGGCTTCTCTCCTGTGTGTATTCTTTGATGCACCTGTAGATTTACTTTCTGACTGAAGCCCTTTCCACATTCCATGCATTTATATGGTTTCTCCCCTGTTTTCGTTCTCTTTTGCTTTCCAGACACCTGTTTTTCCGCACCAGGCTTTGTTACAGCTGGCTTCTTGTGTTTCTTCTGCCGATTTCTTTTTTGAGAAAAAAGAAAAAAATCCTTTAGACAAAATGACAGAAATCAGAGACCAAATAAGAGACTTATCCCCTAGAGTCTCGTTAATCTATTTAACATGCCAACATACTGAAATGTAGGATCAATATGCTCCTCTCAGCCGCTAACATCAATAGCATTGCCTGTCTAATTCTAAGAGAAGCAGATCCATGTCCTTCTCTCTTCTGGTGACATAGCAATGCTTTCCATTTGCATTTGAGAAGTGAAGCAAGGATAGCTGGAGAAGAGCAAAACTCCTTCCTGAATAGGAATCCTCCCTCAGAAAGAGCCCCTGCTCCAATGCAAATACTGTTAGTTCTTGGTACTGAGTTTCTCCACATCGCCATGAGCTAACTGTGCACTCTTTCTTAAAAACGCCATTCCTGGCGTATCGACGGAATTTTCTTTTTTGAACGGCACTCTCATAAAGCCTGAAATAGAGCCCTTGAATCTATCAGATTAGCCCTTGCTTCTCGTTCATGGGCTCCTGGCTTCTGAATGAGCGTTGCCCACTTTTCTTCTCTGTCTCATGAGGACCACATCCTGTCCTTCTGTGTTCCAACTGGAATCCTCTACCCTGAGTCCTGGGTCTGGCATTAGGAAACCTCTTCTCTGGAGAGTTAGAAGTTTTTCCCATCTGAGTTCTCTCTTTTCCTCTAGTCTTCTCTTTTAATTGGGATTCCCTTACTCTAAAGCAGGGGTCCTCAAACTTTTTTTAAACAGGGGGCCAGATTACTGTCCCTCAGACCGTTGGAGGGCCAGACTATATTTTTTTTTAAATGACCAAATTCCTATGCACACTGCACATGTCTTATTTTGTTACTGTTATGAATCATAATGTAAATATCTGATATGCATGATGTATTTTTATTGTTACAATATGAACCTAAAGCATAGTGGTGAATCACAAAAACAATATGTAATTATATATTGTGAAATATGTATTTCTAATTACAAATAAATGAAATTTTGATTTCAAGCATGTCACAGCGTGGGTAACCATCTTAATATGACAGCAGGGAACCCATGAATATGTTTACTGATCAGCCTATCAGACGGACTCCCATCACCAACAGAAAATACTGGAGAGGCTTGGGGAAAATAGACTTTGGCATTTGGGAGTTGCTGGGATGAACAGTTCCCCTGCCAAGCAAGAGCATTCTGAACTCCAACAATGAAATTGAACCAAACTCAACTTACAGTGAAAACAAACATACATAATTTGTTTGTAACTTGGGTACAAGTTGAGTCACAGGGGTAACAGATACTACTGTACAGAAAAATAATACCTGGCAAAGTCAATGAAAGATTAAATGTCTCTGATCTTGAATGCTAAGCAGGGCCAGTTCTGGTTAGTATTTGGATGGGAAGCCACAAATGAATAGCAGGTGCTATATTTCAGAGAAAGAAACTGACAAAACTATATTTGAGTATTTCCTCTCAAAGAAAACCTTATTAAATCTATGGGGCCGCCATAAATAAAAGCAGGCACACCCAACCATGGGATGCTGAAAGCAATATAAAATATTTCTAATGAAAATGAGGGGGAAAAAAATCTATTTTCTGTCTTTTTAAAAGTGGTTTTTGGAATATGTATGCATGAGTCCCCTTTCAGGGGGAGAAGGGCGGGGTATAAATATAGGAAATAAATAAGTAAAATAATATTTCATTTCAAAGTTTTAAAGCTCTTTGCACGAGGCCAAGCCGCACGGTGCAACTTACCTGCCTCATGCTGCCCCTCGTGCGAGCCAGATGCTGTCCCTGAGGTGCATGCAGCAATTAAAGTGGCGAGGGATTCATGCGAGAACAGGCCGCGCGGGTCACATGAGAGGCAGTGCGAGGCAGGTAACTTCCACCGCGTGGCCTGGCCTCGAGCAAAGTCTGTGATTGGCGGAGGCAGCACCGGGTGGCCGTGGCCAGGCAATGCCGGCTTCCCTGGCCCGGAGGCCCCACCCCTTTTTACTACAGGCGCCTGGAGCCGGGCCGTTGCGGCACATGGGTGGAAGAAGCCTGGCCCGGCGCAACCTCACCCGAAGCCGTTCCGGAGGGGGAGAGAAACGCTGCCAACGCAAGCGCTGAGGGGCTTTGTGCGAGGCCAGCCCAGGCGGGCCGGATAAATGCCCTCGGCGGGCTGCTATGTTAATAATATAATATAATGTAATATAATATATTGTATATACATATAATATTTATAATATTATAATGTAATGCAGTATAATACTAATATTATATTATAATTATATATTGATATTACATGTAATATTACTAATAATATTACAATATAATGGTATAATACAATATAGTAATATTTAATACTGATATCGTACTATGCTAATAATAGAATATAATGTATGTATGTATGTGTGTGTGTGTGTGTGTGTGTGTGTGTGTGTATATATATTCAGCCGCTCTGTGTCCCCTTGGGGGTGGGAAGGGCAGCATATAAATGTCGTAAATAAATAAATATGGAATTTCCAGCTCTGGGTGGCCCAAGGATAGATTGCGAGGAGCAGTGGGAGGCTCTGCACAGCCCTGTTCCACACTGAGATGCTTCAGTATCTACTCCCTGTTTAGGAATGAGATTCAAATGCTTAGTTTGACCAGCATCTCTCCATGGGTCAGACCCCAGGGTCTGAAAAGGAAGAGAGGGAGGGACCACATTCACAACCAATTACTGTGGATGAACTGTGCAAGATTCACACCTGGCAAAACAGTAGCTTTACACTGAGCAGTTTCCCACAAGCTCAGGTCTGGCACAGTTTGGGCAAAGGCACATGACCTGCATTCAACTGGCATCCCAAGAGAGATGTGACCAACCCATTTTTTAAAGCTAGGAAAACCTTACCTGGGTGCCATGTTCTCACCAGTCTCCACTGTATCTTCTACACACCAAGCCCACCAGGGCACTCCACTCCTTCTCAGAGAGCCACACAACAGCCTCCTCAAGGGCTGGCAGAGGCTAAAAGGAGAAAGAGGAGATGGAAAACAACACTGAAATGAAAATCCTGCTGACCTCACAAGTGGTGAAGAGCAAGCAAAGGTGGAATGAAAGTCCAAGATATTTGTGGTGAACGGACTGGCAAGAATAATAGGTTGCTTACCTGTAACTGTCTTTCCTTGTGTGGTCATCTGTGAATTCACACCACTGGGTATTCTGCATTTGCACCGAGCCTCTTTGGAATGATTTTAGTATGAACCCAATCTACTCTCTCAAGGGCAAAAAAGGAGGCGGTTACCAGCTGTACGCAATGTGACCAAGGATGGTATGACACTAGTGGGGAGAATGGGTGGGTTGGGTGTGAATTCTCAGATGACCACTCAAAGAAATATAATTACAGGTAAGCAACTTGTCCTTCTTCTTCTTCTTAGTGCCTGTGAATCACACAAGCTATAATGAGAGGTGATGGGAGCCATAACACACTACACCCTTGAATAAAAAACTAGAAATTTTAATGACATGTCACCAAGTAAGACATGAGAATGTTAGACATACGTGAAGAATAAACTTTAGCAAATTCTCAGAGGAATACAGAGTGGCACCAAATGTTCAGTGTAACAGATATGACCTGAAAACATTGGCCATGCATGAACTTTAGCAAATTCACAGCAAAATTATAGTGTAACGTGAATCTAGTCATTTGGAGAAAAACAAAAATTAAAATCAACTATCCTGTCAAAAGAAGTATATGCCTAATACAAAATGAAACATAGCCAAACCATTCAATACTGTGCAGGAAAAACACAATTTTGGCAAGATTATGTAGCCAGAAAAGATGTGTTAGATTCGAGTAAATACGTGCAAGGCCATAGTATCCCAAGGGTCTATACCCTGGTCTTCAAAGAACTTTACATAACATCTCAATTTGTGGAATGGTCCAATAAGGTTTGTTCTTGTGACTTGGTTT
This sequence comes from Anolis sagrei ordinatus, assembly GCF_025583915.1. Classification (NCBI taxonomy): domain Eukaryota; kingdom Metazoa; phylum Chordata; class Lepidosauria; order Squamata; family Anolidae; genus Anolis; species Anolis sagrei. The sequence goes on along the minus strand of NW_026845477.1, from coordinate 310,194,453 downwards.
GAGTTGGAGAGTTCGGATATCAAAAACACCCTGGGAGTCATGGCCAAGCCAAAGGCAGGCACATGGAAGAGAAAAGCTCAGCTGCCTACACAAAAATGAGGAAACATTAATACTATGGTTGAACTGCAATGTGGAACTAAGCATCTTTTAAGTCAATTGTGGCAAACCAATCTCCTCAATTAAACAAAGGAAGGATGGAAAACAGTCACTATCCAGAAGTGACGAACAGTGATGAAAGTCTTCCCAATTCTGAGACCCGGCATCGGATCAAGAACAACATCTTTCTTCAGAACCAGAAAGTATAGTGGGAAAAAACAACCAGGGGCCAAATTGTGCCAAACTCACAGGGTACCACTACAACACAAGATACAACACAACAAACGAGTTAAATGTGAGCTAGGCCATGCTACTGTTAGGTGGATCTGTAATTGGTTAAGTGACCGAACCCAACAGGTGCTTCTTCCCCTGCATCCTGGGAAGAAGTGACTAGTGGAGTGCCATAGGGTTTGCTCCTGGGCCAAGTACTGTTCAACATGAAACATAGCCAAACCATTCAATATTCTGCAGGAAAAACACAATTTTGGCAAAATTATTTAGCCAGAAAAGATGAGGTCACTTCAAGGTCAAGCCGGTCACTTCAAGGATGCCAACCATCTATCCATGATACACAACTATAATATCATACCATTACCGGTATTAGAAGAAAACATCAGAATCAAGACAGAAAATAAGGAGCACCACTCAGAAACAGGGGAACCTCAGGAAGCAAGCAATCCAGGACCAGTGAACACCTCCCAAACAGAGGGTGCCTCCAGGCAACAGAGGCCAGGCCACCTCTATGCAGAGACCCTCACTGACTGACTTTGCAAGCTTCATGGCTACTCAATGCTATTCAAGATGGCTCATTGCTACATCCACAATTGCTTCAAACAGACAAGGGTCCTTCTTTTCCCCATCCTGGACATTATTCCACAGGGATGGATGGATGGATAGATGGATGGATAGATGGATAGATAGATGGATGGATGGATGGATGCTCTGTTCATTTTTAGTGACATCATAACCCAAAATCCGCTGGATGAATTGTTGCCAAATTTGGCCACAAGGTACCTACTAACCCAAGGAGTGACAATCACAAAAAAAAAAAAAAAATGATTTTGTTATTTGGGAGTTGTAGTTTCTGGGATTAATAGTTAACCTACAACCAAAGAGCATTCTGACCTCCACCAGTGATGGAACTGAACTAAATTTGGCCCACGGAATTCCCATGATCAACAGAAAACACTAGAAGGGTTTTGTGGGCACTTTACTTTACTTGTATACCACTCTTCTCAGCCATCAGGCGACTCATAAAGGCAACTCATAATGGAAGGGGGTCATAAATATAGACCTTCATACAGGTGGGGAATATACTCTGGGGACAGAAACCGTTGAGGGGGAGCAACTGTGTATGATAATATGGCTACTCTCCAAAATCTATATCTATAGCTGATTGGCTCTTTGTCAGGAGGGCTTTGGTTATGTTTTCTTGCCCTGGGGAAAGGAGTTGGTCTGGATGGCCTTAAGGCAGCATTTCTCGACCTGGCAGTCTGGACCCATGGGGGGGGGGGGTCCAGGGGGTGTCAGAGGGGTCGCCAAAGACCATCAGAAAACAGTATTTTCAGTTGGTCATGGAGGTTCTGTGTGGAAAGTTTGGACCAATTCTGTCGTTGGTGGGGTTCAGAATGCTCTTTGATTGTAGGTGAACTATAAATCCCAGCAACTTCAACTCCCTAATGTCAAGGTCTATTTCTCCCAAACTCTGTGTTCATATTTGGGCATATGGAGTTTGGCACTGACCTTGAATTTGGGAGTTGTAGTTCACCTACATCCAGAGAGCACTGTGGACTCAAACAATGATCTAGACCAAACTTGGCACAAAAACTCCATATGTCCAAATATGAATACAGAGGTCTCTTCCAACTCTATGATTCTATCTATGATACTATATCTGTCGTATATATGTGTGTGTGTGTGTGACTCATATTTGTCTATAATAATAATAATAATAATAATAATTTGAAAGGGACCCCTAAAGAAGGACAATGATGTGTTGGAAAGGTTTGGTTGACATTGACCTTGAGTTTGGGAATTATAGTTATAGAATTATAGTTCACCCACATCCAGAGAGCACTGTGGACTCAAACAATGATGGATCTGGACCAAACTTGGCACAAATATTCAATATGCCCAAATATCAACACAGATGGAGTTTGGGGGAAAGAGACCTTGACATTTGGGAGTTGTAGTTACTGTGATTTATAGTTCACTACAATTAAAGAGCATTCTGAAACCCACAAACGACAGAAATGGGGCAAACTTCCCACACAGAACCCCCATGACCAACAGAAAATACTTAAGGCCATCCAGTCCAACTCTCTTCACCAGGGCAAGAAAATGTAATCAGAGCCCTCCTGACAAAGAGCCATCCAGTCAGAAATATAGATAGATAGGATTCTCTCTCACACACACAGATATAGTATCATAGATTTGAAAGAGACCCTTAAAGAAGGACTATGATATGTTGCATATTCCAGAGTAAGCAAACCAGACACTCTCCACATCAACACTGACAAAGAAACAACAAGAAATACTGTTTACTCACAAGCATAAAGAATGACATAGATTAGAAACCAACACTTTCTCATTACTTTATTTTCCAGATCACCAGACTGGGCCACAGCAACGCCTGGCAGGGGACGGCTGGCACCTTCCCCTTGCCTCACTGCCAACAGAACTTCTGAGCATGCCAGGCACAGGTGCAGGCGAAACGTCAGGAGGGAATGCTGCTGGGACATGGCCAGTGACACTGAGAGGCTGTTTTGGGAAGCCATGACTCAAGCTGGAAGGGGAAGGCCTAGTTGGGCCCCTCCATTCCTCCCTCCTTCCCCTGACATCCCATAATAGACACCCCCCTTCCCTCCTTTCCCTCAAAATACCTTCTATCCTCATTCAGAGCAGGCCCAAGGCGCTCCCGCTCTCCCACACCGGAAATGGGCTCAGGGGAAATGACGTCAATCCGTCCCTTCATTAGCATCCCTTTCCTCTCTCTCTCTCCCTCTCAGGAGGCCTCAGTGTCTTGGACTCCATCTCCCAGGATTCCTGCCCGCCCTCCGAAGCAGCCGAGGCTTCTGGGAGTTGGAGTCCAAAGGCAGGCCTGGAGGCCTCCTGTGGCCGGAAAAAGGAAACGCAGGTAAGGAGGCGCAGCTTCTGACGTCACTTGTGGGAAGGAAAAAGGGAGGGGTCCTCTTGCTCTCTCTTGGCGGGAAGGAGAGGAGGGGGAGGGTCAAGAGAGGCAGAAGGAGGCAGGCAGAGCACAGATGAGCAGGAGGAGGAGGAGCCCACGCACTCAGACAGGCTTCGGCCTACTCATTCTCCTCAGGGCGACACTAGCTTTGAGCCCACACTCTAACAGGCTTCGGCCTACTCATTCTCCTCAGGACGACACTAGCTTTGAGCCCACTGACTCTAACAGGCTTTGGCAGACTCATTCTCCTCAGGACGACACTAGCTTTGAACCCACTCCGTCAAAGAGGCTTCGGCCTACTCATTCTCAGGAGTCTATTTATTGTCAATACTCTTCCTCTTTGGACCTGGATTCTTCATAGAATCATAGAATCAAAGAGTTGGAAGAGACCTCATGGGCCATCCAGTCCAACCCCATTCTGCCAAGAAGCAGGAATATTGCATTCAAATCACCCCTGACAGATGGCCATCCAGCCTCTGTTTAAAAGCTTCCAAAGAAGGAGCCTCCACCAGACTCCGGGCAGAGAGTTCCACTGCTGAATGGCTCTCACAGTCAGGAAGTTCAGATGGAATCTCCTTTCTTGTAGTTTGAAGCCATTGTTCCGCGTCCTAGTCTCCAGCGCTGAGACAACAAAAGAAACACGCCACTGCTGAACGGCTCTCACAGTCAGGAAGTTCTTCCTCATGTTCAGATGGAATCTCCTTTCTTGTAGTTTGAAGCCATTGTTCCACGTCCTAGTCTCCAGGGCAGCAGAAAACAAGCTTGCTCCCTCCTCCCTGTGACTTCCCTCACATATTTATACATGGCCCTCATCATGTCTCCTCTCAGCCTTCTCTTCTGCAGGCTAAACATGCCCAGCTCTTTAAGCTGCTCCTCATAGGGCTTGTTCTCCAGACCCTTGATCATTTTAGTCACCCTCCTCTGGACACATTCCAGCTTGTCAATATCTCTCTTCAATTGTGGTGCCCAGAATTGGACACAATATTCCAGGTGTGGTCTAACCAAGGCAGAATAGAGCAGTAGCATGACTTCTCTGGACCTAGACACTATACTCCTATTGATGTAGGCCAAAATCCCATTGGCTTTTTTTGGCTCACATTGTTGGCTCATGTTTAACTTGTTGTCCACGAGGACTCCAAGATCTTTTTCACACGTACTGCTCTCGAGCCAGGCATTGTCCCCCATTCTGTATCTTTGCATTTCGTTTTTTTCTTGCCAAAGTGGAGTATCTTGCATTTGTCACTGTTGAACTTCATTTTGTTAGTTTTGGCCTTTCATCTCTCTAATCTGTCAAGATCGTTTTGAATCCTGCTCCTGTCCTCTGGAGTCTTGGCTCTCCCTCCCAATTTGGTGTCGTCTGCAAACTTGATGATCCTGCCTTCTAACCCTTCATCTAATTCATTAATATAGATGTTGAACAGGACCGGACCCAGGACGGAACCCGGCTGATGGCACTCCACTCATCACTTCTTTCCAGGATGAAGAGGAAGCATTGGAGAGCACCCTCTGGGTTCGTCCATTTAACCAATTACAGATCCACCTCACCGTAGTTTTGTCTAGCCCACATTGGACTAGTTTCCTTGCCAGAAGGTCATGGGGGACCTTGTCGAAGGCCTTACTGAAATCCAGGTACGCCACATCCATGGCATTCCCTGCATCTACCCAGCTTGTAACTATCAAAAAAAGAGATGAGTTGAGTCTGGAATGACTTGTTTTTGACAAATTCATGTTGACTATTAGTGATGACCACATTCCTTTCTAAGTGTTTGCAGACCACTGCCTTAACAGTCTTTTCCAGAATCTTGCATGGTATCGACGTGAGGCTGACCGGATGGTAATTGTTTGGGTTGTCCTCGTCCTTTTTCCCCTTCTTGAAGATTGGGACTTCATTGGCCCTCCTCCAATCTGCTGGGTCTTCTCCCGTTCTCCAAGAACTCTCAAAGATGGTTGCCAATGGTTCTGAAATGACTTCCGCTAGTTCCAGGTAGTAGGTAGCGGCTAGGTAGTCCTGGATGACTTGTTTCCCTATTTGACGTTGGATTTCCCCTCTTCCTTCATCCATTCCATGTTGCTGAGGTTGGGGACGGCTTTCTTTTTGTGAGAAGACAGGCAAATGAGGCCTTAAGTAGTTCTGCCTTTTCCCCATCTATCCCCCATCAGCATTTCCCCATCTTCTCCTCACAAAGGCCCTGTTGCCTCCTTATTCTTCCTTTTTCTACCAACATAAGCAAAGAAGCCTTTTTTATTGATTTTAATGTCCCTGACAAGCCTGAGCTCATTTTGCACTTTAGCCTTGTGAACCTTCTCCCTACAGGAGTGGATTATTCGTTTCTGGTGGAGTGTGAGTTGCTAAGACAATGGTTGTGACTCGCTAATAACCTAATTCTACATATGATCATTGTCCTCCTTTATAGCATAAACAACAAAAGTGGGGTGTTTACAGAAGAGGCCTCGGAGGTGGACTTGTAGAGCAAGTCTCCTTGAGGGACCTTGAACGGAAAAGGCCTCCACCTGATGGGCAGACTGGGCCTGAGTCTCACTAAGAACTAGCTGGATGAAGCCATGGATCGAGGTGCCAAGCACAATGTGTAATTTCTCCACTCACATCTCACCTGGCAGGCACAGACTTGGAGATCCTTAGGGAAATTGGCTTACAAATGGGTGGGCCAGACTTCCTCAACATGGACAGGGCAGAAGGATGGAGTCTACTGAACAGCATGACATAGATGCATTCCAGGGTTTGCTCAGCAGCAAGAGATAGCCACTCCCGTTGAATAAAATGACTTTAGGTGCAGCAGAGGCCAAGTGCACTCTCCATTTATTCCATGTATTCATCACCACAAGGTATTCCATTCCAAAGGTGAGTCCTTGCAATGGGTTAGAACACCCGAATACATATCCACTGCTCATGAACCTGCCCATAATTACGGGCTTCCAGATTTCACAGTCCTCCCCCCATGGGACTTGGTTGGTTTGGGGTCTGCTTGGAAGATGCTTGGATGTGGATTCATTTTATGTGTGGAGATCGGTGCAGTGACCAACACACAGCCTTCATAGAAAGAGGTTCTAATCCAGTGGCATGGATACCCTGATGATTGGTGGCCTCCTACCTGTTGCAGCCTTCGTACACCTTCACAGCTATTTATTTATTTATTTACTTTGCTTATATACAGCTGTATCTCAAGCCCGAAGGCGACTCACAGCGGTTCACAAACAGTAAAAACAGTAGAAACAGCAGTGGTTCCATACAACATATAACAATTGACTTAACACATTATCCATAAATTACCAATAAGCAATTACAATGCACAATTATTACAAAAACAACCGTACCCAATCTTCTCATCATCCAAGCGTAGTCCAGGTTCGTCGTCCATTGTTCCATTCCTATGTTCCATTACCAGATTGCACTAAATTACTCAAACGCCTGCACAAACATCCAGGTCTTCACCTTTTTGAGGAATACCATTAGAGATGGTGCTAGTCTAATGTCCGTAGGAAGGGCGTTCCACAGCCGAGGAGCCACCACCGAGAAGGCCCTATCTCTCGTCCCGCCAGCCGAGCTTGAGAAGCAGGCGGGATCGAGAGCAGGGTCTCCCCGGAAGATCTCAAACTCCTGGTGGGTTCATAGGAAGAGATGCGGTCAGATAGGTAGCTTGGGCCGGAACCGTTTAGGGCTTTAAAGGCCAACGCCAGCACTTTGAATTCAGCCCGGTAGCAGATCGGTAGCCAGTGGAGTTGGCGCAACAGGGGGGTTGTATGCTCCCTGCGCTCCACTCCTGTTAAAATCAGTGGCCACCAGAATGTCCGCTGGTGATAGTGGGAGACTCCCAACACAGCTACTGCAGAGGACACAATGGTGCTGTGTCTTGCTGGATGACTCCCTTCCCTATGGCCACCGGAATGTCAGTTTGTGATACTGGGAAGGACATTTAAATTCTACTGCAGATGACACAATGGGGCTTTGTTTTGCTGGATGGCTGCCTCCCACCCTGTGGCCACTGGAGTGTCATTGGTGGAAGTGGGAGGGACCCTCAAYAGCTGAASCAGAGGACGATGGCTGCCTACCATCGAATGACCACCAGAGTGGCATTGGTGAAAGTGGGAAGGGCTCTCAACAGTTCCTGCAGAGGACAATATGGTGCGGCGTCTTGCAAGATGGCTGCCTTCAACCCACTCAAGAAACCTCCAGTTCAGTCCATGTGATGGAGGCAACTGCACTCCCCATTGTCTGCGGTGGAGGCTTCATGGCACTCCGAGATCACTTCCCATGCATTGTATGTGATGGACTGAGTTGCTCAGGACAACCATTTATTAGGACTTTATTTACACAGGGATTTTCCGCATCATCCTTTGGGTTGAGGGAGTGTGACTCAAGCCAAGAGAGTGYGACTTGCTCAAGACGACACCGCAATCAGAAACTGGGGACCATGAGTAACTGGAAATGTGTCCCAGKGAGCTGCTCTATCCTACGGAGGGGGAAAAATCCAGCCTTGGTGTCCGGGGAGAAAGGAGACCCACCTCAGACCCAAATAAAAAGCAAGTAGAAGTAACGGGGGTGCTATTAAAAGACAAAATGGTAAGTGCACTGGTGAACATTATAGGTTTTATTTCAGAATATCCCTCAACTTTGCTTATCCTGCTTTAAAGCCCTGAGCGCATATTGTTGTGAGCATTAACAACACACATCATTGAAACACCACACTCTTCAGTGTTTTTTGATTTTGGGTGCACTACAGTTTCCAACATTGTGGGTCAACACCCCTCCAATCCCACCATTATTTTCTGTTGATCATGTTGGCCATGTGTCAAGTTTGGTCCAGATCCACTGTCATTTGGGTTCAGTGTTCTTTGACTGTGGGTGTACTACAATTGCCAAAATGGTGCTTCATTTCCCCCGAAACTCTCAGTATCCGAAGTTGGTCATGTTGGGGTGAGGGRGAGGCCAAGCTTAGGTCAAATTCAGCCAATGATGGATCTGGACCAAACTTGGCACACATACCTAACATGGCCAACTTTGAATACGGAGAGGGKTTTTTTGGGGACTGACCCATGATCTGCCTAATTCATATTCMACCTGGCAAAGAWCCCAGTGTTACCTGCCCATTTACTAAGCTGACTGGGGCTGATCTGTCCAGCAGTTGGATGGGCAACGTCTTCTCAGTGACCTTCAAGGGTGAACCTCAGAGRCAGTGAAGACTTTTGGACTCCTCCCCTCCTAGAGAGATTCCTATCTAAATCCACACATGTGATTGTAAGATGTATTAATAATTTTTATTCCAAGGAACAGAAATACAAGTGTGAAAACAGAAACAGGTATAGAAAATAGTTACATTGAGCAAGAATGTCTCCCTACACACACAAAACAAAAAGAATTGTTGAACAACTAACAGAACTCAGTCTGAAACAATCATCCTAACCTATACAACCCTATACGACTATATCAGAAACTGGACAGCTGAAATTTGTTCCCATTTTTCTTGCAGAAAAACGATCAATGAGTTCCAGTGTTTCAGGATTTCTCCTGCATCAGCAGGATTAGTTTGTCTATCTCAGCTAATGTGCACATCTTTGTCACCCAGTCCTCTTGCATCAGGATAGTTGGTTCTAGCCATCTCTGGACAGAGATTATCCTCACTGCAGACATTATGTACAACAGTAGTCTTTGTATTTTCCCTCTAACAGATCATCCCGCATCCCAGCAAGGAAAACTCTAGTTTTGTCATCATTTTGATCTTAACATTTTTTTCTAACATCATACATACTTGTGTCCAATACTTCTGGGCCTTTTTACAAACACATATGGTAAAAGGTCCCAACATTTTACAAATTATCAGTGCAATTTGCTGGCCAACTTGCTTCTTATCATCCAGTTAACTGACTTCAGACACAGTTGTTTCTGCTTCAGTAGCGGCTCTAATCTTTATTTACATTCCATTCATTGCAATGACACTTCCTCGTTAGCATGGTCAGATGCAATTGAGAAGAGACAAGAGACAGAGCAATGGCGTCTGCTGTATTTTTACTCCACTGTTATAAGCTCATTAATTCAATGTCCTGCCTCCTAGTCTATTGCAACATCTTTTCTGATTTACACATGCTTCATTATGTTCCAAAGATTAACTTTCAGAAAAAAGTCAAAAGACACTCCTAGAATCATAGAATCCTAGAGTTGGAAGAGACCTCATAAGCCATCCAGTCCAACCCCATTTCTTCCAAGAAGCAGGAAAATTGGATTCAAAGCACCCCCAACAGATGGCCACCCAGCCCCCCCCCCCCACACACACACGCCAGGGCAGAGTTCCACTGCTGTATGGCTCTCACTGTCAGGAAGTTCTTCCTCATGTTCAGATGGAATCTCCTGTCTTGTACTTTGAAGCCATTGTTCCACGTCCCAGTCTCCAGCAGTCTTGCCAGCCGCAYGACCRGGAGGTGACAATGCTGGCTCCTCAGCTTGAAAATGGAGAAAAGCAACCCCCCCAAAGCCAGAGATGAGCATTGCTTTCAGAAGCTGGAAATGAAAGGAGAAGCCTTTGCCTTATAAAATTACCTTATGTTACCTTATGAAATATAATAGGTACCGCTTTGGCAGGAAAAGGCAAAAGACACTCCAAGCAGYCTTGCCGGCCACACAACTGGGAGATGACAATGTTTSTCCCATRTTTCTCCCCTATGTGGGCTCTTTAATGGCTCCTCGGATCGAAAATGGAGAAAAACACCTCTCCCAGAGCGAGAAATGAGCATTGCCTTCAGAAGTCGGAAATGAAAGGAGAAGCCTTTGCCTTTGTCTGTGTGTCTCATTTTATGTGACTGTAAAGGCATTGAATGTTTGCCTATGTCTGCTGTAAATGCAGCAGGAGGAGGGGACTCTGTTTTGAGTACCCTCGGGGAGAAGTGCGGAATATACATATTGAATTATTATTATGATTAAGGTAAATCCAAAAATATATACATAGGGAGATATTTATTATATGAGCAACTTTTGCTGAAGGCCTTTCCACATTCYATGCATTTATGTGGTTTTTCTCGTGTGGGTCTTACGATGGGCAYGTAAATTTCTACTTTTGCTGAAGGCCTTTCCACATTCCATGCATTTATATGGTTTTTTCCCTGTGTGRGTCCTACAATGGGAATGCAAATCTCGTCTGTCTCTGAAGCTCTTTCCACATTCCAGGCATTGATATGGTTTCTCTCCTGTGTGGGTGTTATGATGGGCACGTAAATCTCCACTTTTGCTGAAGGCCTTTCCACATTCCATGCATTTATATGGCTTTTCCCCTGTGTGGGTCCTACGATGGGAATGCAAATCCCGTCTGCCCCTGAAGCTCTTTCCACATTCCAGGCATTGATATGGTTTCTCTCCTGTGTGGATTCTTTGATGGGAATGTAGACTTTCACTGCAACTGAAGCTCTTTCCACACTCCATGCATTCATAAGGTTTCTCCCCAGTGTGGGTTCTTTGATGCGACCGCAAACTGCTACTAGTAGAGAAGCTCTTTCCGCATTCCTTGCATTCATGCGGTTTCTCCCCTGTGTGGGTTCTTTGATGTGTACGCAGATTAGAACTGCAACTGAAGCTCTTTCCACATTCCACGCATTCATATGGTTTCTCCCCTGTGTGGGTCCTTAGATGTTTGTTACATGAGCCTTTATCACAGAAGCCCATTCCACACACTGTGCATTTGTATGGTCTCTCCCCTGTGTGTGTCCTTTCATGGACACGTAGATTTGAGGTCTGACTGAAGCTCTTTCCACATTCCATGCATTTATAGGGTTTCTCTCCAGAATGCGTTCTTTCATGTACACGCAGATGATAAGCCTTACTGAAGCCCTTTCCACACACCTATGCATTTGTGTGGTTTCTCTCCTCTGTGGGTTTTTTGATGTGTCAACAGATCTGAACGGCACCTGAATGTTTTATCGCATTCCATGCATTTGTAGGGCTTCTCACCTGAGTGAATCCTTTGATGTCGATTATATCCTCCCCTATCACTGAAACTCTTTCCACATTCCATGCATTCAAAGGGCTTCTCGCCTGTGTGGGTTCTTTGGTGCAAACGTAGACTTCCACCGCTACTGAAGCTCCTTCCACATTCCATGCATTTGTATGGCTTCTCTCCTGTGTGTATTCTTTGATGTACCCGTAGACCTGCTTTCTGACTGAAGCCCTTTCCACATTCCATGCATTCATAGGGTTTCTCTCCTGTGTGGGTTCTTTGGTGCAAACGTAGACTTCCGCTGCAACTGAAGCTCCTTCCACATGCCATGCATTCATATGGCTTCTCTCCTGTGTGTGTTCTTTGATGTACCTGTAGACCTGCTTTCTGAGTGAAGCTCTTTCCACATTCCATGCATTTGTATGGTTTCTCCCCTGTGTGTGTTCTTTGATGTGTACAAAGTTGTGTACGGTCACCAAAGCTCTTTCCACATTCTATACATTTATATGGTTTTTCTCCTGTGTGAGCCTTTAGATGTTTCTTATATGATCCACTATCGCTGAAGCTCTTTTCGCATTCCATACATCTGTATGGCTTCTCTCCTGTGTGTATTCTTTGATGCACCTGTAGATTTCCTTTCTGGCTGAAGCCCTTTCCACATTCCATGCATTCAAAGGGTTTCTCCCTTGTGTGTGTTCTTCGATGTTTACAAAGTTGTGCCCCATTACCAAAGCTCCTTCCACATTCCATGCATTCGTGTGGCTTCTCTCCTGTGTGTGTTCTTTGATGTCGAAGTAGACTTCCGTTCTGACTGAAGCTCTTTCCACATTCCATGCATTCATAGGGTTTCTCTCCTGTATGGGTTCTTTGATGGGAACGTAGAGTCTCATTGCAACTGAAGCTCCTTCCACATTCCATGCATTCGTATGGCTTCTCTCCTGTGTGTGTTCTTTGATGTCGAAGTAGACTTCCCTTCTGACTGAAGCTCTTTCCACATTCCATGCATTCATAGGGTTTCTCTCCTGTATGGGTTCTTTGATGGGAACGTAGAGTCTCATTGCAACTGAAGCTCCTTCCACATTCCATGCATTTGTATGGCTTCTCCCCTGTGTGTGTTCTTTGGTGTATACAAAGGTGTCTCCCGTTACTAAAGCTCTTTCCACATTCCATACATTTGTATGGCTTCTCTCCTGTGTGTATTCTTTGGTGTACACGTAGACCTGCTTTCTGGCTGAAGCCCTTTCCACATTCCATGCATTTATATGGCTTCTCCCCTGTTTTCGTTCTCTTTTGCTTTCCAGACACCTGTTTTTCCGCACCAGGCTTTGTTACAGCTGGCTTCTTGTGTTTCTTCTGCCGATTTCTTTTTTGAGAAAAAAGAAAAAAAATCCTTTAGACAAAATGACAGAAATCAGAGACCAAATAAGATACTTATCCCCTAGAGCAGTGGTTCTCAACCTTCCTTATGCCGCGACCCCTTCATACAATTCCTCATGTTGTGGTGACCCCCAACTATAAAACTACTTTAGTTGCTACATCATAACGTGCACCTACAATCAAAGAGCATCCTGAACTCCCCAAATAAAGTTCCTTCTGTTGTGGTGACCCCCAACCATATTTTCGTTGCTACTTCATAAATAATTTTGCTACTCTTATGAATTCTAATGCAAATATCTAATATGCAGGATGTATTTTCATTGTTACAAATTGAACATAATTAAAGCATAGGGACTAATCACAAAAACAATATCTTTGGGGGAGTATGGACAACGGATGATGGGATTTGCAGTACCTTCAACCAATTCAGCTCTGACTTCCACAGACCACTGAGATCCCCCACAAATTACAGACCTGGACCAAACTTGGCACATAGAACTCCCATGACCAACAGAAAATACTGGAGGAGTTTGGGAGGAATTGACAGTAATTTATGGGAGATGTAGTTCACCTACGTCCGGAAAGCACTGAGAACCCAAATGACTATGGATCTGGACCAAACTTGGCATGAATACTCAATATGCCCAAATTTGAACAATGGTGGAGTTTGGGGGAAATGGAAAGGACTGGTGTACATAGACCTTGGCATTTTGGAGCTGCTGAGATATATAGTTCTCTCCCATCCAAAAGCATTCTGAACTCATGCAAACGGGGAATGCACTCACACTTGGCACAGAGAACTCTGGCGGACAGAAAATACTGGAGAGGATTGGGGTACATAGACCTTGGCATTTTGGAGCTGCTGGGATATATAGTTCCCTCCCATCCAAAAGCATTCTGAACTCATGCAACCATGGAATGCACTCAAACTTGGCACAGAGAACTCCTTCCGCCCGTCTCTCACCCTCTTCTGAGCTCGGAAGGAGGCAAAGGCCGGGTGGTGAAGGCTCCTGGGATGGCCAGGCATTGAGGACGGCAGGAATAAGTTTACTCACCTTGCGGGTCTGAACACAGGTTGAGTCTTCTTCCCCCGTGCCTTTGCCTCCAAAGCTCCTCCTGCTGACTACCCACAGGTCTGTGGGAAGAGCAGGAGGAGGAGCCTGCCAGGAGTGAAAATGTGGCTGGCTCAGGGGGTTGGCAGCCATTTTGGAGGGGGTGGGGCCAGCCAAGGCAGCTTCGCGACCCCCAGAAAATGGCCTAACGACCCACCTTTGGGTCGCGACCCCCAGGTTGAGAACCGCTGATAGAGGGTTAGGAGAAAGGCCTGTGATTGGCCAGAGTTGCTAGCAGGGAAAGCTAGTGAGGAGTTTACAGCTATTAGGAAGGTAGCTGGGAAACAGAGATAGATCCAGGTTAGGACTATCTGTGCTGGTGGAGAATTACTGTCAGAGAAACTATCCTGTCAGGATTCTTGTTTGGAGGGAGAAAGAAGTATTTCTTGTGTGACAAAGTCAGAACACGCTTTCTAGACAAATTTCTGTAACAGCCAAGCTTAAACCTACACTGTTCCTGTTCTTGTAAATAAACTTTACTGTTTATGGTTCATTACATCTGACTCAAGTGTGCCTCTGTGCTTAAAGGTTTAAAAGCAGCTTTAAGCAGAAATCAAGCACTTAATTAGTGGCAGTGTATGTTTTAAAGAACCATCTTTAAAGGCTACCTCAGAAACTCAAGCCTGAGGGCTAACACCATCACACTCTTTCACAAGTTACCTCAAGTAAGCCAAGGGCTTATCAGCACTGCTAAGTGGGTGGGTGCCAGTGTGCTTTCAAAAAGGGTTTTTCAGCCAGGAAGAAAGTGCCAGCTTTCTATCACAGCCTTTTGGGTTTTGGAGCTTGGAAACGCAGAAGCTTTTGTCCAATACAAGTGGTTTTCAGTTGTGGGATTATTTTATTTCCCAAACAAAGTCACGCTACATCTTTTATATTTTTTACATATGTCTTTTATATCTTTTACATATGTCATCAGTTGGTGACCCCTCCCCCCAGCACCAACTGCCGCTCTGGGCCAGAGTGAAGAGAGAGGGGTGTCTCCTGTGCTATGTTAATAATATAATAAAATATAATATATTGTATATCCATATAATATTTGTAATATTATAATTACAATGCAATATAATACTAAAAATATGATATTATAATATATATTTATATTACATGTAATATTACTAATATTACAATATAATGGTATAATACAATATAGTAATATTTAATACTGATATTGTACTTTGGTAATAATATAATATATTGTATGTATATATATATTGTAAGCTGATCTGAGTCCCCTTGGGGGTGAGAAGGGCGGGATATAAATGTCGTAAATAAACAAATATGGAATCTCCAGCTCTGGGTGGCCCAAGGATAGATGGTGAGGAGCAGTGGGAGGCTCTGCACAGCCCTCCATAGCCTGTTCCACACTGAGGTGCATCAATATCTACTCCCTGTTTAGGAATGAGATTCAACTGCTTAGTTTGACCAGCATCTCTCCATGGATCGGACCCCTGGGTCTGGAAAGGAAGAGAGGGAGGGACCACATTCACAACTGAACACTGAACAAACTTAGGTCTGGCACAGTTTGGGCAAAGGCACATGACCTGCATTCAACTGGCATCCCAAGAGAGATGTGATCAACCCATTTTTTTTAAAGCTAGGAAAACCTTACCTAGGTGCCATGTTCTCACCAGTCTCCACTGTACCTTCTACACACCAAGCCCACCAGGGCACTCCTCTCCTCCTCAGGGAGCCACACAACGGCCTCCTCAAGGGCTGGCAGAGGCTAAAAGGAGAAAGAGGAGATGGAAAACAACACTCAAATTAAAAGCCTGCTGACCTCACAAGTGGTGAAGAGCAAGCAAAGGTGGAATGAAAGTCCAAGATATTTGTGGTGAACGGACTGACAAGAATAATAGGTTGCTTACCTGTAACTGTCTTTCCTTGTGTGGTCATCTGTGAATTCACACCACTGGGTATTCTGCATTTGCACCGAGCCTCTTTGGAATGATTTTAGTATGAACCCAATCTACTCTCTCAAGGGCAAAAAAGGAGGCGGTTACCAGCTGCACTCAATGCGACCAAGGGTGGCATGACACTAGTGGGGAGAATGGGTGGGGTGGGGTGAATTCTCAGATGACCACTCAAAGAAATATAATTACAGGTAAGCAACTTGTCCTTCTTCTTCTTAGTGCTTGTGAATCACACAAGCTATAATGTGAGGTGATGGGAGCCATGACACACTACACACTTAATTTTAATGAAATTTTAATGAAATGTCACCAAGTAAAACATGAGAATGTTAGCCATACGTGAAGAATAAACTTTAGCAAATTCTCAGAGTGGCACCAAATTTTCAGTGTAACAGATATGACCTGAAAACATTGGCCATGCATGAACTTTAGCAAATTCACTGTCAAATTATAGTGTAATGTGAATCTAGTCATTTGGAAAAAAACAAAAATTAAAATCAACTATCCTATCAAAACAAGTATGTGCCTACTACAAAGTGAAACATAGCAAAACCACTCAATATTCTGCCGGAAAAACACCATTTTGGCAAGGTGATTTGGCAGAAAAGGTGAGCATTAGATTCGAGTAAATATGGTGAGTGCAAGGTCATAGCATCCCAAGGGTCTATACCCTGGTCTTCAAAGAAATTTACATAACATCTCCATTTGTGTAACGGTCCAAAAGGGTTTGTTCTTGTGACTTGGTTTGAGTTGGAGAATGTTGATATCCAAAAACACCCTGGGAGTCATGGCCAAGCCAAAGGCAGGCACATGAAAGCAAAAATCTCAGCTGCCTACACAAAAATGAGGAAGCATTAATATTATGAATTGCAACGTGGAACTAAGCATCTTCCAAGTCAATGGTGGCAAACCAATCTCCTTGATGAAACAAGGGAAGGATGGAAAACAGTCACCATACAGAAGTGACAAATAGTGATGGAAGTCTTCACAATTCTGAGATCTAGTATCGGAAGAAGACCAACATCCTTCTTCAAAACCACAAAGTATAGGGGAAAAAACAACCAGGGGCCAGTCTTGTGCTTCAACCTGTTCTACCACTCCCTTCTGGAGTACAGAAATGATCTTTTTAAGATGGAACCCAAAGGAGGTATTCAACAGACATTCACTGTGGGCGATAAGTAATTGAACTCTATAGTGTGACCCAGGTGTTGTTTGTTATGTTTGACCAAACCCGAGTGTAACGAGAGGTGATCGTCAAAGGGAGGTCTTTCAACGTTAGAGATGCCAAATTCACAAGTTACAACTACAACACAAGATACAACACAACAATCGAGTTGAATGTGAGCTAGGCAATGCTACTGTTAACTGGATCTGTAACTGGTTACGTAACCAAACCCAAAGGGTGCTTTTCCCCAATGGTTCCTCTTCATCCTGGGAAGAAGTGACTAGTAGCGTTCCATAGGGCTCTCTCCTGGGCCCAGTACTGAGCCAAACTAACAAAATGAATGTCAACAAGGACAAACGTAGATACTCCACTTAGGCAGAAAAAAATGAAATGCAAACATACAGAAAGTGTGACGTCTGTCTCAACAACAGTCAATGTGAAGAAGATCTTGGGGTCTTCGTGGACAGGAAGGTGAACATGAGCCAACAATAGGATGCAGCAGCTTAAATGTGATGCAGCAGCCAGAGGGTGAGAACTCTACCTTAGAACTCCTGCCTGGGGCCAGCCTTTCCAAACATACTGGGCGTGGCCCCCACAGGTGCGCCATCTCATCTGATGCCAGCAGCAGATAAAACAGCCAGTACTGGACCCAGAGCCTGCTTTGCAATCCAAATATGTTAAGCCAATCAATAAGATCTCGGCACTATAGGACTTTTACCAACATGGATAGAGACACCTTATCATCATGAGAACCCCCCCCCCCATCTGCCTCCTCAAGGAACTCATACCACAGTTTATCCCCCCATGAAGAGCTGGGTTGCATTCCTGTCCTTAAACAGTATTCAGAGGACTCCTTAATTGTGAGGATCTGGGAATCTCCGGGAGAGCATAAAGAATGGAGGCGGATATTATGGGGAGACGGGTGTGGGAGGGGGATGGTAACTAGACCCCTATCGGTCATTTTTAATTTGTGGAATTGTGCAATATAATAATTTTATTCAGCCAGCACCTTAATCACTCTTGGACACCACCTGACTTGGACACCACCTCAGCCCTGTTGTCTTGTAAATGCCTTTTTACTTTTAATGTTTTGACTGTTGGCTATTATTAGATCTAGTAGTAAACATGTTCTAAATGGTTGATTTATATATTTAAATGTCTACATTTGTTATTTTTGAGTTGTTCTATAAGTACACCTAATGTTGTTTATTTTATTGTTTATGATTTGTTTGTTACGTTATGCCGGCATTGAATAATAATAATAATAATAATAATAATAATAATAATAATAAAAACTTTATTTATACCCCGCTACTATCTCCCCAAGGGACTCGGTGCGGCTTACATGAGGCCGAGCCCACAATACAACAATAAACAATAACAATAATACAATACAAGCAATTAAAATCAAACAAAACAATAAAACAATAACATAAGCATTAACAGTCGGACAACACACTTTAAAATCAATGAGTAGGCTGAATGTAATTAAAAATTTAAAAAATAATGCTGAACATGGGCAAAAAAGTGTGAAAACATACAAGCAGACCTAACAATTAAAGTGCTATGTTTAATGTTTGCCAATTTTCTGTTGTAAACCTCCCTGAGTCACCTCGGGGAGATAGGGCGGTATAGAAATAAAGTTTCTATTGGTCCACGCTCTTGTTACATCCCGATTGGATTACTGCAACGCACTCTACGCGGGGTTGCCTTTGAAGACTGCTCGGAAACTCCAACTAGTCCAGCGGGAGGCAGCCAGATTGCTCACCGGAGCGACATACAGGGAGCACACCACCCCCCTTTGTGTCAGCTCCACTGGCTGCCCATCCAATTCCGAGCACAATTCAAAGTGCTGGTTTTGACCTACAAAACCCTATACGGTTCCGGCCCAGTGTATCTGTTCGAACGGATCCCCCTCTACGTCCCACCTCGGAGTTTAAGATCTTCTGGGGAGGCCCTGCTCTCGACCCTGCCTCTATCACAAGTGAGGCTGGCGGGGAACGAAGAGCAGGGCCTTCTCGGTGGTGCCCCCTCACCTGTGGAACTCACTCCCCGGGGAGATTAGATCGGCGACTTCCCTTCCTTCATTTAGGAAAAAGTTGAAGACCTGGATATGGGACCAGGCATTTGGACATTCTGGCAGCTAAAGAAAGACTTGATGATGAGCAGGAATTTGACGAAACGGAATGGATTCACGGAACTCTGAACGCTGAGCTCAGGATAAGTTTACAATAAGCGTTATTGTATTGTCTGTGCTGATGATTTTAATTTTAATTTGTAACTGTTTAATTGCTTTATATATGTATGTATAGGTGATAAAGGCATCGAATTGTGCCTTCTTCTGTAAGCCGCCCTGAGTCCCCCCTCGGAGGTGAGAAGGGCGGGGTAAAAGTAACGGAAATAAATAAATAAATAAATAATAAAGCCTATGGGATTTTGAGCTGCATCCAAAGGAGCCTACAGTCTGGAGCAAGGGAAGTAGTAGTGCCTCTCTATTCTACTTTGGTTAGACCTCTTCACCTGGAATACTGTGTCCAGTTCTGGGCACCACAGTTTAAAAGAGGTATCGACAAGCTGGAAGGTATCCAGAGGAAGAGTGCGACTAAAATCATCATCATCATCATCATCATCATCTTTATTGATACCCTACCACCATCTCCCAAATGGGGACTTGGGGCAGCTGACATGGAGACCATACATTTCTATGAGGAGTGTTTTAAAGAGTTGGGTATGTTTAACCTGCAGAAGAGAAGGTTGGGAAGGACATGTATAATGTTCTTTTTCATGGCAGGAGCGACTTGAGAAACTGCAAGTCACTTCTGGTGTGAGAGAATTGGCCATCTGCAAGGATGTTGCCCAGGGGACTCCCGGATGTTTTGATGTTTTATCATCCTTGTGGGAGGCTTCTCTCATGTCCCCGCATGGGGAGCCGGAGCTCATCCCCGCTCTCCCTGGATTCGAACCTCCAACCTGTCAGTCTTCTGTCCTGCCAGCACAAGGGTTTCATCCATTGCGGTACCAAATGTCATAAGGAAGAGGGAGAAGGTTTGTTTTCTGCTTCCCTGGAAACTAAGACTCGGAGTAATGGGACACAGGGTTATTCCAGGTGATCTAGACCAGGGGTCCTCAAACTACAGCCCGAGGCCCGGATACCTCTGAATAGAGTCACAGAGTTGGAAAAGAGCACAGGGGGCATCTGGACTAACCCCCATGAGGGGAGGTCCAATCCATGACCCAGTTCACTGAGATGGGTTTCCTGTTTCAGAGAAACTCTAGATTGACCAGTCCTTGAATGGAAGGGAGGGAAGCCCTCTTGCTTTGTGCTAAAGCCGCCTGGCACAAGGGGCCTATTCACAAGCCCAGCAGAAGTGCATGAGGACAATCCTCCTGTGGATCACTGGCTCAGAACTCCATGAACCCCCAAGAGTGGTTGGAAGGCACCAGCATTAGACATGGGAAGACCTTCAGAGAAGGGCAACTGAAGTGCTTACCCAGATCCTTCTTCCTTCCTGGCCTCCTTGGAGAGAACCCTGAGGCCTGGATCCAGGAAAACTCTCTTGCTTTTGGGTGGAATTATGCAGCCTCCTCCTCAAAGTAGAGCCAGAGCTGAAACAGACGAATAGCACAACATGTAAGTCAAGGCAAACAATCCCTCCTCCTCTCTCTCCCTTTCTGAATCCTGTTTTAAGGGGGGTGGGAAAGGACAACCAGTGTACGGGTTCCAGCTCTGCGTAGGGTCCCAGAACTAAATCTGGCTACCGGTATTATTCTATCCCGCCCTTCTCAACCCCCGAGGGGGGACTCAGGGCGGCTTACAAAAGGCACAATTCGATGCCAGCACAACGACAAAGTAAGAAATAAAACATATATAAACAGCAATTAAGTCAATTAAATACAATGCACTTATACATCACAGTCCCTAAAAAACCAATCTAATGCTCAACGTTTACGAACTCAGAGTTAATAAATTCAATTTCACATTGTCGAATCCATCCGTTCTAGTCGTTGCTTGTCCTTTTATCTGCCAGATTCCTCAAAAGCCTGGTCCCAGATCCATGTTTTCAATTTCCTTCTAAACGAGAGGAGGGATGTTGATGACCTAATTTCCCCGGGGAGTGAATTTCTCAGGTGAGGGGCCACCACCAAGAAGGCCCTGCTCCTCGTCCCCGCCAACCTCACTTGCGATAGAGGCGGGGCCGAGAGCAGGGCCTCCCCAGAAGATCTTATTCAAAGAAAACACCAGAATCAAGACAGGAAATAAGGGATGCCACTCAGAAACAGGGGAACCCCAGGCAGCAAGCAATCCAGGGCCAGTAAGCACCTCCCAAACAGAGGGTGCCTCCAGGCAACAGTGGCCAGGCCACCTCTATGCAGAGACCCTCACTGACTGACTTTGAAAGCTTCATGGCTACTCAATGCTATTCAAGATGGCTCATTGCAGCATCCACAATTGCTTCAAACTGTTCTGCCTCCAGAGGCAGGATTTATAATCTGCTCCCTGTGCTTTTAAGGAAAAGGGGGGGGGGGAGAGAGGGAGGGAGAGAGGAGCTCAAGTCTCTGCTGCAGAATGGCAGTTTCGACAGACTTAGGAACTACAAATGGAATAGGGAGTTAGAAAGAGTACAGGATTTCACATCACGTTGGAGATACACTGATAGTAAAATAATAGCAGTAACAGTCCGCAAACACATATATACACAAATATACACAGATATATGCACAAAGCACACATACACAGACTGGGCCACAGCACACATGCACAAAACCACATATATACACAAACACACAAATATACACAGATATATGCACACAAAGCACACATACACAGACTGGGCCACAGCACACATGCACAAAACCACATATATACACAAACACACAAATATACACAGATATATGCACACAAAGCACACATACACAGACTGGGCCACAGCACACATGCACAAAACCACATATATACACAAACACACAAATATACACAGATATATGCACACAAAGCACACATACACAGACTGGGCCACAGCACACATGCACAAAACCACATATATACACAAACACACAAATATACACAGATATATGCACACAAAGCACACATACACAGACTGGGCCACAGCACACATGCACAAAACCACATATATACACAAACACACAAATATACACAGATATATGCACACATACACAGACTGGGCCACAGCACACATGCACAAAACCACATATATACACAAACACACAAATATACACAGATATATGCACACAAAGCACACATACACAGACTGGGCCACAGCACACATGCACAAAACCACATATATACACAAACACACACAGATATATGCACACAAAGCACACATACACAGACTGGGCCACAGCACATATGCACAAAACCACATATATACACAAACACACAAATATACACAGATATATGCACACATACACAGACTGGGCCACAGCACACATGCACAAAACCACATATATACACAAACACACAAATATACACAGATATATGCACACATACACAGACTGGGCCACAGCACACATGCACAAAACCACATATATACACAAACACACAAATATACACAGATATATGCACACATACACAGACTGGGCCACAGCACACATGCACAAAACCACATATATACACAAACACACAAATATACACATATATATGCACACATACACAGACTGGGCCACAGCACACATGCACAAAACCACATATATACACAAACACACACAGATATATGCACACAAAGCACACATACACAGACTGGGCCACAGCACATATGCACAAAACCACATATATACACAAACACACAAATATACACAGATATATGCACACATACACAGACTGGGCCACAGCACACATGCACAAAACCACATATATACACAAACACACAAATATACACAGATATATGCACACAAAGCACACATACACAGACTGGGCCACAGCACACATGCACAAAACCACATATATACACAAACACACAAATATACACAGATATATGCACACATACACAGACTGGGCCACAGCACACATGCACAAAACCACATATATACACAAACACACAAATATACACAGATATATGCACACAAAGCACACATACACAGACTGGGCCACAGCACACATGCACAAAACCACATATATACACAAACACACAAATATATACACACACAAAACACATATACACAGACTGGGCCACAGCAATGCGTGGCAGGGGGTGGCTAGTAAATTATAAATAAGCAAAATTCCTTCCAGTCCAACCAAGTAACACAGAGGCAGAACATCCTCTTTTCTCCCACCCTGGACATTATTCTACAGGGATATATATGCATATGTACACACACACCCTCCACTTGCCCCACTGCCAACAGAACTTCTGAGCACGCCAGGCACAGGTGCAGGCGAAATGTCAGGAGGGGATGCTGCTGGAACATGGTCAGTGACACTGAGACGCTGTTTTGGGAAGCCATGGCTCAGGCTGAAAGAGGAAGGCCTAGCTGGACCCCCTGGCATCCCATAATAGACCCCCCCCCCCTCCTTCCTCTCCCTCAAAATACCTTCTTTCTCCATTCAGGGCAGACCTAAGGCGCTCCCGCTCTCCCACACCGGAAATGGGCTCAGGGGAAATGACATCAAACCGTCCCCGCCCCCTCATTAGCATCCCTCTCCTCTCTCTCCCTCTGAGGAGGCCTCAGCGTTGTGGACTCCATCTCCCAGGATCCCCGCCCGCCCTCCGAAGCAGCCGAGGCTTCTGGGAGTTGGAGTCCAAAGGCAGGCCTGGAGCCCTCGTGTGGCCGGAAAAAGGAAACGCAGGCAGGAAGGAGGCGCAGCTTCTGACGTCACTTCTGTGAGGGAGGGAGGGGTACTTTTGAACTCTTGGCGGGAAGGAGAGGAGGGGGAGGGTCAAGAGAGGCAGAAGGAGGCAGGCAGAGCACAGACGAGCAGGAGGAGGAGGAACCCACAACAGGCTTCGGCCTACTCATTCTCCTCAGGGCGACACTAGCTTTGAGCCCACTGTCTCTTAAGAGGCTTCGGCCTACTCATTCTCCCCAGGATGATACTAGCGTTGGGCCCACTGACTCTGACAGGCTTCGGCCTACTCCTTCTCCTCAGGATGACACTAGCTTTGAGCCCACTGTCTCTTAAGAGGCTTCGGCCTACTCATTCTCCCCAGGATGATACTAGCGTTGGGCCCACTGACTCTGACAGGCTTCGGCCTACTCCTTCTCCTCAGGGCGACACTAGCTTTGAGCCCACTGTCTCTTAAGAGGCTTCGGCCTACTCATTCTCCCCAGGATGATACTAGCGTTGGGCCCACTGACTCTGACAGGCTTCGGCCTACTCCTTCTCCTCAGGATGACACTAGCTTTGAACCCACTCACTCAAACAGGCTTCGGCCTACTCATTCTCCTCAGGATGACATTAGCTTTGAGCCCATTGACTCTAACAGGCTTCGACCTATTCATTCACCTCGGGACGACACTAGTTTTGAGCTCACTGACAATAACAGGCTTCGACCTATTCATTCACCTCAGGACGACACTAGTTTTGAGCTCACTCGCAATAACAGGCTTCGGCCTACTCATTTTCCTCCGGACGACACTAGCTTTGAGCCCACTGACAATAACAGGCTTCGGCCTACTCATTCTCCTCAGGATGACATTAGCTTTGAGCCCAATGACTCTAACAGGCTTCGACCTATTCATTCACCTCAGGACGACACTAGTTTTGAGCTCACTGACAATAACAGGCTTCGGCCTACTCATTTTCCTCAGGACAACACTAGCTTTGAGCCCACTGACAATAACATGCTTCGGCCTACTCCTTCTCCTCAGGATGACACTAGCTTTGAACCCACTCACTCAAACAGGCTTCGGCCTACTCATTCTCCTCAGGACAACACTAGCTTTGAGCCCACTGTCTCTTAAGAGGCTTCGGCCTACTCATTCTCCTCAGGATGATACTAGCGTTGGGCCCACTGACTCTGAAAGGCTTCGGCCTACTCATTTTTCTCAGGACGACACTAGTGTTGAGCCCACTGACAATAAAAGGTATCAGCCTACTCATTCTCCTCAGGATGACATTAGCTTTGAGCCCACTGACTCTAACAGGCTTCGACCTATTCATTCACCTCGGGACGACACTAGTTTTGAGCTCACTGACAATAACAGGCTTCGACCTATTCATTCACCTCAGGACGACACTAGTTTTGAGCTCACTCACAATAACAGGCTTCGGCCTACTCATTCTCAGGACGACACTAGCTTTGAGGCCACTGATTCTAACAGGCTTCGGCCTACTCATTCTCCTCAGGACGACACTAGCTTTGAGACCACTGACTCTAACAGGTTTGGCCTACTCATTTTCCTCACGACAACACTAGCTTCGAGCCCACTGACTCTAACGGGTTTGGCCTAATAATTCTCCTCAGGACGACACTAGCTTTGAGCCCACTGACTAACAGGCTTCGACCTACTCATTCTCCTCTGTTGACAAATGACTCACCTTTCTCATTTCAATGCTGGAATGAAACGTGAGACTGTACTTTGGATTACTTTCAGATTTCTGAATACTTCCATATCCTTAAGGAGATGGTGTCCAAGTCTGAACAGGTAATTCAGTGAGATTTGACGTACCCTTTATGCTCGTCGCCTTAAGAACCGTTGCATACACAAAATACTTCATAATTTAGTGTGCAAAACTGAGTTTGATTACCTTGAAACAGCAGAAAGCAAAGGCCACACATTTGTACAACTCCAGATTTTTGGACTGAGAATAGAGAAGCTTGATCTGTATCAGTTTATGTACTTCCAAAACGCCCCTTTGTGTTTTCAGCATGTGTGAGTAGCCTACGCTTCTGCAAATCTGCTCTTCCACAAGAGAAACAACAGGAAAAATGCCCTTTGAACAAGTGAGCTTTGGCTGCTTCCTTCGTTGCATCCATCCACCCTCCAAAGGGATATCGTTTTGTGGACTATGGGCTGGGAATGCCAATTTTTTCTAACATCTTTCTTTATTATATTAGCCTTCCTCTGCCATGTATTGCTGTGGCCCAGCCTGTGGATATGTGTGTTGTGTGTGTGTATAGATTTGTGTATATGTGTGTTTGTGTTGTGTTGTGGGGGAGGGGTGTTGGCTTTTTAAGTCTTCTGCTGTGTTTTTGTTTTTTTTTATGAGTGATGGTCACTTGTTGGCCCGATACGTGTATTGTGTCCAAATTTGGTGTCAATTCATCCAGTGGTTTTTGAGTTACATTAATCCCACAAATGAACATTACATTTTTTAAAATATATGGATCATATTACAAGCTGTACCCGGCCACATGTTGCTGTGGCCCAGTCTGGTAAAATGGAAAAGAGAAAGAGCTGGTTTCTAATATATGTTATTTCATAATGCTTGTGGATATACAATATTTTTTGTTGTTCCATTGTCTGTGAAATAATAATGAACATAATAATAATAATAATAATAATAATAATAATAATAATAATAATGGTGTAAATACTAATAACAGCATATATAATAATGGTGATGATGATGATGAGACTGGTCTTTATAATAATGATCAGTGTGTTTGGGGGATAATCCTTTCCTTCCCTCCTATCTATTTCTCTGTTCCTACCATTCAATCCTTTCTGCCTTCTAAGCCTTTTTGGAGGTGAGTGCTTGAGGTGCCGGGTAATACTGGGCAGGGCGTGTGACTACAGGATCCTGGGGCTTGGGCTGGACCTACCTCCTTTGCTCCCTCCCCTGGGCCCATGCCCCACCCTGGATTTCCCTACCTGCCAGGATGCCTTTTCCCACACTTCTTCTCCCAGTTCTACTCTGGTGGGAGGCAGGCAGGCAGGCAGGGCCAGGTGGGGGCGACCAGACCGTGGATCCCGAATGGCAGCTCAGGTCCTGACAGGGTTGCTTCGTGATGTTTTTCTTGGACGTCCAGCAGATGGCAATGTTTTGATGCAAAGCATGTTTTTACCTGTCAGAGGTGTGACATCTACATAATAGTGGGCATGTAAAAAACATTTGTCTGTCCAAACGCTACGCTGTCCAAGTTTCGAAGCAATCGGTGAAGTATTTTGGGAGATTTGAGGTCATTCACAAATGAACATTTTTATTTATATAGATAAGTTGGAATATTTGGTGGTGATATTCACTCCCAAAAATGTGAGCTTTTGAGCAACCCGGAAGCCCGGTTTTTCACTCAAGGTTTTAAATTCCGTTTTAGTGGAATTCCCAATCAAAACAGTTGTTTTCTCTTTGTAGATGTTAAATCTTGACAACTCTTCACATTCTTACAGAATAACCCCGCCTGTATACTGCGATGGTGCAATGGGTTAAATGCTGGTGCTGCTGAACTGCTGACCTAAAAATCCACAAGTCGAATCTGGATGACCGCCTCCCACTCAGTGGCCAGCAGAAGGTCAGTTGGTGAGTGTCAGTTCCTGAGGGCCCCTCCCACTGTCACCAACTGACCTCCTCTGACCACAGGATGGGAAGCAGCCATCTTGCAAGACATTGCAGCATTATGCTCTCTGGAGCAGCTCTTGAAATCCCCTCCCACTATCACCACTGAGCACACGGCTGCAAAGGTAGATGATGGCTGCAACAGATAAGAGGCCACTAATCATCGTGGTGGGCTCCCTGGTGGTGCAGTGGGTTAAATCACTGAGCTGCTGAACTTGCTGACCGAAAGGTTGGCGGTTCGAATCCGGGGAGTGGGATGAGTTCCCATCTGTCAGCTCCAGCTCCTACCAACCTAGCAATTTGAAAACATGTTAATATGAGAAGATCAATAGGTACCGCTTTGGCAGGAAAAGTCAAAAGACACTCCTAGAATCATAGAATCCGAGAGTTGGAAGAGACCTCATGGGCCATCCAGTCCAACCCCATTCTGCCAAGAAGCAGGAATATTGCATTCAAAGCACCCCCAATAGATGGCCATAAGCCTCTGTTTAAAAGCTTCCAAAGAAGGAGCCTCCACCACACGCCAGGGCAGAGAGTTCCACTGCTGAATGGCTCTCACAGTCAGGAAGTTCTTCCTCATGTTCAGATGGAATCTCCTGTCTTGTAGTTTGAAGCCACTGTTCCACGTCCCAGTCTCCAGCAGTCTTGCCAGCCACATGACCGGGAGGTGACAATGCAGGCTCCTCAGCTTGAAAATGGAGAAAAACAACTCCCCCAGAGCCAGAGATGAGCATCATCTTCAGAAGCCGGAAATGAAAGAAGAAGCCTTTGACTTATAAAATATAACCTACTTTACCTTATAAAATATAATAGTTACCGCTTTGGCAGGAAAAGGCAAAAGAAACTCCAAGTAGTCTTGCTGGGCACACAACTGGGAGGTGACAATTTCTACTCAAAAACATCATTATGGATCTCACCCTTAGAAGCCAACCATCGGAGACTGCTAGGCTGGACCGAATGGCCCACATAAAAGACATTAAGAAAGAAGGAAGGACGGGAAATTTCAAATTAAACCACAAGAAGAGATAACAAAAGAATACAAGAATATATTTTGGTTTCAAATGCTTCAAATAAGGGAACACTTCAGTAAAGATTCACTGATAGGATTTGCTGAGAAGGAAGATTTTTGGGAAACATTAATACAAAAGGAAAAGGTCATAACTTCTTGCATCAATAGGAGCATAGCATCTAGATCTAGGGAAGTAATGCTACCGCTCTATTCTGCTTTGGTTAGACCACACCTGGAATATTGTGTCCAATATTCAAGATATTGACAAGCTGGAATGTGTCCAGAGGAGGGCGACTAAAATGATCAAGGGTCTGGAGAACAAGCCCTATGAGGAGCGGCTTAAGGAGCTGGGCATGTTTAGCCTGAAGAAGAGAAGGCTGAGAGGAGATATGATAGCCATGTATAAATATGTGAGAGGAAGCCACAGGGAGGAGGGAGAAAGCTTGTTTACTGCTTCGATGGAGATTAGGACAAGGAACAATGGTTTCAAACTACAAGAAAGGAGATTCCATCTGAACATGAGGAAGAACTTCCTGACAGTGAGAGCCGTTCAGCAGTGGAACTCTCTGCCCCGGAGTGTGGTGGAGGCTCCTTCTTTGGAAGCTTTTAAACAGAGGCTGGATGGCCATCTGTCAGGGGTGATTTGAATGCAATATTCCTGCTTCTTGGCAGAATGGGGTTGGACTGGATGGCCCATGAGGTCTCTTTCAACTCTTTGATTCTATGATTCTATAACCAAAATATATCTGAAGTTACTAGAGTGGTCCACTGAGATTGAAATAATAAAGGAATGTATGGTGAAATGGGCCAGAAATATAGGGAGACCAATAAATTTGAGGGAATGGGACCAGATGTGGAAAGTGAAATTGAAATATATGTACGCAAGCGAGCTGAAGGGGAATTGGTATAAGATGTTCTTCCGTTGGTACATGACTCCACAGAAACTGGGTTTAATGTATAAGGAGCCCCAAAACAAATGCCAGAAATGCTAAGCACAGGTGGGAACATTATATCACATGTGGTGGACTTGCCCTATTGCAAGAAAGTACTGGAAAATTATACAAGAAGCTTCACAGAAGATTCAACAAACGACAGTGCAATTAAAACCAGAATACTTTCTCCTGGGAATTATGGATGGAGACATTGACCTTGATAAAAATAAAGACAAAGTGTTTATCTACATAACAACAGCTGCCAGAATTACATACGCAAAGAAATGGAAAATAAAAGAACAAGCAACCAAAGAAGAATGGGAAAATAAACTTTGGGAAATAATGGACATGGATATACTAACATTCGACCTGAAAGACCCAAAAGGTAAACCATTAACACCCCCTGACTGGACACCATGCAAGGACTACCTGAAGAGGCAGCAGAACCTACAATACTTTTGCACTCCTTAACGAGGATAAAAATCATAGACTATAACAGAGAAGTGACCATGTATTACCCAAATAAAGGATCCAAGAGTACAAAAGAACACGACCCAGGGAAAAAGAAGGTGGAAGCCAACATACAGTTTTGCATTTTTATTCTCTATTTGTATATATTTCCTCTTTCTTTTCTTTTTTCTCCTTTTCTCTTCCGGTCTTCTTATTTTCCTTTTCCTAGATGATTTTCCCCTTTCTCCCCCACGCATCCCCTAGCTCCTACACTCATATTCCAGAGCACCACCTGTCCCAACCCGTCCCAGTCTTCCCAAGCCCTTCCAGTCCCTTTTCTCCCTTACATTTAACAGTTGTATATAAAATTTCTAATAAAGATAATTTAAAAATAAAGAAAGAAAAGAAAATTGAGAAAAGCACCTCTCTGTTGGGAATCAAGAGCTGTTAGGCTCAAATATAACCCTCTCTGGCGTTGATTCCACCAAAAATATAGCAGATTGCAGGATGCACAGTAAATAAGCAGCAGAAACTTACATGTAGTGAGCAAGGATTGACTTCCATTCAGCAGGACGGAACAGGATTGCAGATCCACAACTCATAGGATCAAAAATAATATGTTTATTAAAGATAAAAGAAATCCATTCTAGATAGGAAAGGTTCTTGGAGCTAACTAGCTTCACTGAGCTATCTTCTAAGGTAAAAGGAAAAGGAAAAATAATAAAAGTAACTATGTCTACTACATCTTTGCCTAGACAATGGCAAGATGCTTCCTCACTCTAGAGAAGACAAAAGGGAAGAGACCTGAAAATGGAGACAGGCCACATGGCCAGCCCAGGGCAATAAAAATACCTTTAAAAGAGGAAGTTATGTTTCCCTATAGGATTACATTCCTAGGTATTCAAATGGGGAGGAGATAGTACCATGCAAAGATAAGTGAGACAATTCCCCCTTTTAACCCCTTCTTAACCATCCTAGAATAAAGGAAATTGGGGAGGAATCCCTAAGTCTATCTAGGCTATCTACTCATTGAGAGCTGGAGACTTGTGCAGTCAGGGATGAAACCCAACACTCTCCCAGAGCGAGAAATGAGCATTGCCTTCAGAAGCCGGAAATGAAAGGAGAAGCCTTTGTCTGTGTGTCTCATTTTATGTGACTGTAAAGGCATTGAATGTTTGCCTATGTCTGCTGTAAATGCCGTGATCTGTTTTGAGTCCCCTCGGGGAGAAGTGCAGAATATAAATAGTGAATTATTATTATGATTAAGGTAAATCCAAATATATATACATAGGGAAAAAAATACCAAGAACTCCAAAGAGACTTACTGGAGGAACATTTGCCTAATATAAGGAATAGAAGAAATTGGTTTGCCATTATTAAGAAGTGAACAAATATTTCCATGGAATTTCATTCCACATTTTATGCATTCACATGGTCTCACCCATGTGAGTCCTTAGATATTTATTATATGAGCAACTTCTGTTGAAGGCCTTTCCACATTCCATGCATTTATGTGGTTTTTCTCGTGTGGGTCTTACGATGGGTACATAAATTTCTACTTTGGCTGAAGGCCTTTCCACATTCCATGCATTTATATGGCTTTTCCCCTGTGTGGGTCCTATGATGGGCATGTAAACGGTCACTTTTGCTGAAGGCCTTTCCACATTCCATGCATTTATATGGCTTTTCCCCTGTGTGGGTCCTATGATGAGTTTGCAAATGTCCGCTGCAACTGAAGCTCTTTCCACATTCCAGGCATTGATATGGTTTCTCTCCTGTGTGGGTTCTTTGATGTGCTCGCAACCCGTGACGATGAGAGAAGCTCTTTCCACACTCCATGCATTCATAAGGTTTCTCCCCAGTGTGGGTTCTTTGATGCGACTGCAAACTGCTACTAGTAGGGAAGCTCTTTCCGCATTCCTTGCATTCATGCGGTTTTTCCCCTGTGTGGGTTCTTTGATGTGTACGTAGATTAGAACTGCAACTGAAACTCTTTCCACATTCCACGCACTCATATGGTTTCTCCCCTGTGTGGGTCTTTAGATGTTTGTTACATGAGCCTTTATCACAGAAGCCCATTCCACACACTGTGCATTTGTATGGTCTCTCCCCTGTGTGTGTCCTTTCATGGACACGTAGATTTGCCATCTGACTGAAGCTCTTTCCACATTCTGTGCATTTATAAGGTTTGTCTCCGGAATGCGTTCTTTCATGTACGCGCAGATGAGAAGTCCGACTGAATTGTTTATCACACACCATGCATTTGTATGGTTTCTCTCCTCTGTGATTTTTTTGATGTGCCATTAGATTTGAAATGTACCCAAAGGTTTTATCGCATTCCATGCATTTGTATGGCTTCTCACCTGAGTGACTCCTTTCATGTACAGTCAATGCTCTCCTATCACTGAAACTCTTTCCACATTCCATGCATTCATGTCGCTTCTTCCGTGTATGGGTGCACTGATGTAGATGTAAATGTTGTCTTCCAATGAAGCTCTTCCCACATTCCATGCATTTACATGATTCCTCCCCTGTGTGTCTTTTCTGATGTACACGAAGAGCTGAATTCTGAGTGAAGCTCTTTCCACATTCCATGCATTCATAGGGTTTCTCTCCTGTGTGGGTTCTTTGATGGGAACGTAGACTTCCACTGCAACTGAAGCTCCTTCCACATTCCATGCATTCGTATGGCTTCTCTCCTGTGTGTATTCTTTTATGTACCTGTAGACCTGCTTTCTGAGTGAAGCTCTTTCCACATTCCATGCATTTGTATGGTTTCTCCCCTGTGTGTGTTCTTTGATGTATACAAAGGTGTGCCCCATTAGCAAAGCTCTTTCCACATTCCATACATTTATATGGTTTATCTCCTGTGTGAGCCTTTAGATGTTTCTTATATGATCCACTATCACTGAAACTCTTTCCGCATTCCATGCACTTGTATGGCTTCTCTCCTGTGTGTATTCTTTGATGCACCTGCAGATTTGCTTTCCGTCTGAAGCCCTTTCCACATTCCATGCATTTATGTGGTTTCTCCCTTGCTTTTGTTCTCTTTTGCTTTCCCGACACCTGTTTTTCCGCACCAGGCTTTGTTACAGCTGGCTTCTTGTGTTTCTTCTGCCGATTTCTTTTTTGAGAAAAAAGAAAAAAAATCCTTTAGACAAAATGACAGAAATCAGAGACCAAATAAGAGACTTATCCCATAGATAAGTCCACAAACCTTTTAAACAGAGTCCCTCAAACTGTTGGAGGGCCGGATTATAATTTGAAAAAAAAAAAACATGAATGAATTCCTATGCACACTGCACGTATCTTATAAACAATACAATAATTAAAATTAAGAACAACGTTAAAAATATTCCTGCTTCTTGGCAGAATGGGGTTGGACTGGATGGCCCATGAGGTCTCTTCCAACTCTATGATTCTATGAAATATAAACTTATTAGTATTTCAATGGGAAGTGTGGGCCTGCTTTTGGCTGATGAGATAGGACTGTTGTTGTTGTTGTTTGCTTTCAAGTCGTTTTAGACTTAGGTTGACCCCAAGTGAGGGCCGGGTAAATGACCTTGGAGGGCCGTATCCGACCCTCGGGCCTTAGTTTGAGGACCCCTGTCCTAGACTCTCGTTAATCTATTTAACATGCCATACTGAAATCTACAGGGTGAGGCAGCAAAACTTGATAAAACCCATTGTATGAATCAGAATTTTTTATTTTTTTTATAAGGTAGGCTCATACCTAAAGTTTTGCTTTACGTAGTTTTGTAGATCAAATTTGGTAGGTTACGCCCCCTGTTCCCCATACACTGAGTAAACCGATTTCTGGCATTTGTCATTACTCTTGCCAGCATAGCAGCCGTTATGTTGGCAATTTCTTCCTGGATGTTGGTCTTCAAATCTTGTAGGGTCCTTGGACGGTTCACATAAACACGGGATTTCATAAAAACCCCATAGAAAAAAATCAGAAGGGGTCAAATCTGGAGAGCAGGCCGGCCACTCTAAATCCGCTCGAAAAGTAGGCCTCAACGGCAAAAGCACGTTCCTCACTGTTCCAACGCAGGATGGTAACTGAACTGTGTCAGGACAAAACTTTATACTCCCACCTCTCGAACGAGACCACTAGCGACTGAATGGTGCATATCTCAAAAAAGGAAGTTATGCTGCCTCACCCTGTATGATCAATATGCTCCTCTCAGCCGCTAAGATCAATAGCATTGCCTGTCTAATTCTGAGAGGAACAGATTCATGCCCTTCTCTCTTCGGGTGATATAGCAGTGCTTTCCATTTGCATCTGAGAAGTGAAGGATAACCCAGAGCTGTAGCAAGGATAAATGGAGAAGAGTAAAACTCCTTGCTGAATAGGAATCCTCCGTCAGAAAGAGCCCCTGCTCCAATGCAAATACTGTTAGTGATTGGTACTGAGCTTTTCCACATTGTAATGGGCCCAATTCAAAGTGCTGGCTTTGGCCTATAAAGCCCTAAACGGTTCTGGCCCAACTTACCTGTCTGAACGTGTCTCCCCTTATGAACCATCAAGGACACTAAGATCGTCTGGGGAGGCCCTGCTCTCGGTCCCGCCTTCGTCTCAAGTATGTTTGGCAGGGACGAGAGACAAGGCCTTCTCAGTGGTGGCCCCTCGGCTATGGAGCAACCTCCCTAGGGAGATTAGATCTGCTCCCTCCCTCTTAACGTTTCGGAGGCAAGTTAAAACATGTCTGTTCGAGCGAGCGTTTACAAATGCAGAGTAGCTAATATAGGAAATCGAACGATTTGACAATGGAACTGGACAATGCTTGATAATAATGAGATGCTAATGATGTTGTTTTTATTGTTTTTGTGGAGTTTTATATTGTTTAATGTTTTAATCTGTATTATGTTTTTATATGTACTGATTTGTTGGAAATTGCCTTGAGTCACCGATTGGCTGAGACAGGCAGTAAATAAATAATAAATAAATAAACTGTGCATTCTTTCCAAAAAATGCCATTCCTGGCGTATCGACAGAATTTTCGTTTTTGAACGGCACTCTCATAAACCTGAGAGAGAGCCCTTGAATCTATCAGATTAGCCCTTGCTTCTCGTTCGTGGGCTCCTGGCTTCTGAATGAGCGTTGAGCACTTTTCTCCTCTGTCTCATGAGGACCACATCCTGTTCTTCTGTGTTCCAACTGGAATCCTCTACCCTGAGTCCTGGGTCTGGCATTAGGAAACCTCTTCTCTGGAGAGTTAGAAGTTTTTCCCATCTGAGTTCTCTTTTTTCCTCTAGTCTTCTCTTTTATTATTATTATTATTATTATTATTATTATTATTATTATTATGACTTTATTTGTACCCCGCTAGCATCTCCCGAAGGATTCGGTGCGGCTCGCACAACAGGCCGAAGCCCACACAATACAACAATACAATACCTAGCAAATAAAAACAGATTAAGCAGAAAAACAATACAATAGCAATACAACAAGACATTATTAAAAACTGAGCCGGCCGGAGTAGGGGTACAGGATTAAAAGTGCTGATGTGTCGGAGGGATATGGGGTTATACTATAAATGCGATGTGCAGTGTGAGGTGGTCTTGGTTCTGACTAAAGTGCTTCTGGGATTTGGTCCTGGGATTCCTAGTCTGAGAAGGCACATGGGGTTCCTAGTCTGAGAAGGCACATTTGAACATTTTAGTTGGGATTCCCTTACTCTAAGGCAGGGGTCCACAAACTAAGCCCTGCGGGCCATATGCAGCCCTCCAAGGTCATTTACCCGGCCCTTGCTTAGGGTTAACCTAAGTCTGTAATGACTTGAAAGCACACAACAACAACAACAACAATCCTGTCTCATCAGCCAAAAGCAGGCCCACACTTCCCATTGAAATACTAATAAATTTATATTTGTTAAAATTGTTCTTCATTTTAATTATTGTATTGTTTTAAAGTGTTTTTTGCACTACAAATAAGATATGTGCAGTGTGCATAGGAATTCACTCAAAAAAACAGAGCATGCATTGAAAGAACACCCTCAACCCGCCCTTCCCTCCTGCACGAGGGGAAAAAACTCAACAGCTGAGAGAGAGGCGGCTTGAGAGAGGGAGGGAGGGTGTTCTTTTAAGGCATGCTCTGATAGTCATTTAAGCTTGTGGGAGTTTAAGTTCTTTTCGGTTAATTTTTGTTTTTGTTTTTGTTTTTTGAGTGAGGGACATAGATTTCTTTAGTTGTTGTCTTATGTTCAAATTTGTTGTCAATTCGTCCAGCGGTTTCTGAGTTCTGTTGAACCAAATTGGCACACAGAACTCCCATGACTGACAGAAAATACTGGAAGGGTTTGGTGGGAATTGACCTTGAGTTTGGGAGTTGTAGTTCACCTACATCGAGAGAGCACTGTGGATTCAAGCAATGATGGATCTGGACCAAACTTGACATGAATACTCAATATGCCCAAATGTGGACACTGGTGGAGTTTGGGGAAAATAGACCTTGACGTTTGGGAGTTGTAGTTGCTGGGATTTATAGTTCACCTACAGTCAAAGAGCATTCTGAACCCCACCAATTATAGAATTGGGCCAAACTTCCCACACAGAACCCCACGACCAACAAAAAATACTGTGTTTTCTGATGGCCTTTGACGACCCCTCTGACACCCCCTTGAGACCCCCCCAGGGGTCCCAACCCCAGGTTGAGAAACACTGGTATAATACAATATAGTAATATTTAATACTGATATTGAACTATGCTAATAATATAATATATTGTGTGTATGTATGTGTTTATTTATGTGTGTGTGTGTGTGTGTATATATATATATAGTAAGCCGATCTGAGTCCCCTTGGTGGTGAGAAGGGCAGCATATAAATGTCGTAAATAAATAAATATGGAATCATCAGCTCCTCAAGGATATATGCTGAGGAGCAGTGGGACGCTCTGCACAGCCCTCCATAGCCTGTTCTATACTGAGGTGCATCAATATCTACTCCCTGTTTAGGAATGAGATTCAACTGCTTAGTTCAGGGGTCCTCAAACTTTTTAAACAGGGGGCCAGTTCACTGTCCCTCAGACCATTGGAGGGCCGGACTATAGTTAAAGTAATACATGTAATAGTTAAAGTAATACATGTAATAACAATAGAGAAAAGACTGACTGGGGAAGGGGGTGAGAGAGAAAGAATGGGAAGGGGTGTTAGAAAAAGTGGGAAAATGAGGTGAAAGGGGGATATCTGGAAAAGCAGGACAGATTGGGATGGGAAGGGGGCAACTGGGGAAGGAGGAAAGATTGAGATGGAAAAGGGGGTCTGGAAACTGGGAAAGGTTGGGATGGAAAGGGAGGCTGGAACCTGGGAGAGGCTGGGATGGAAAGTGGAGAGAGAGGGAATGGGGAATGGGGGTAGTAAAGACTGGGATAGGAAGGGGAAACTAGAAAAAGGGAATACTGGGGTGGGAAAGGGGTGCTAGAAAAGTGGGGGGGGGGGGCTGAGGTGGGAAGGGAGGAAGGTGTTGCCTGGCTCAGCCAAGGAGAGAAAAGCCTGGGGTTGCCTCCTCCTCCTCTCCCCCATCCCCAGAAGGGAGACCTGAAAAGCAGGGAGGAGAATGGAAGCAGGGGGGCAGCTGCTTGATTGTGGGAGGGGGCTCTCCTCCGCACTTCCATTCCCAACTGGAACAGGAGGAGGAAGAAGAGGAGGAGAAGGGGCGCTGCTGCGTTTCTTCTCTTCTTCCTCCTCTTCCTCTTCAATGGCCAGTTGGAGGAGGGGGAGGAGAAAGGCAGCAGCGGCCCTTCTCCTCTTCCTCCTCCTTCCTCCAACTGGCCATCGAAGAGGAAAAGGAGGAAGAAGAGAAGAAACTGCAGCAACACCCCTTCTCCTCTTCTTCCTCCTCCTCCTTGATGGCCAGCTGGAACAGGAGGAGGAAGAAGAAGAAGAGGAGAAGGGGCGCTGCTGCGTTTCTTCTCTTCGTCCTCCTCTTCCTCTTCAATGGCCAGTTGGAGGAGTGGAAGGAGAAAGGCAGCAGCGGCCCTTCTCCTCTTCTTTCTCCTCCTTCCTCCAACTGGCCATTGAAGAGGAAGAGGGGGAAGAAGAGAAGAAACTGCAGCAACACCCCTTCTCCTTTTCCTCCTCCTCCTCGATGGCCAGCTGGAGAAGGAAGAGGAAGAAGAGAAGGGGCGCTGCTGCCTGGGCAGCGTAGATAAGCGACTGCTCCAACTCCCAGAGCAGGCAATGCTGCTAGACCAGCCCTGCGTGAGCTGCCTACCGGAAGCTAAAGCCAGGAGGGCCGAGTGGAGAAGGGGAGCCCAGCTCTGCTTCTTCCTCCTCTCCAGCCTCCTGCTCCTGCTCCTCCTCCAGACACCGGTGCCCAGCTCTCCCCCGGCTCTGACGGCGCCTATTTATCCGGCCCTTTCTTGCTGCCCTTGGGAGGGGCAGCCCTTCAGGGCACGGTGACCCAGCGCGGGCCGGATAAATGCCCCTGGGGGGCCGGATATGGCCCACGGGCCTTAGTTTGGGGACCCCTGACTTAGTTTGACCAGCATCTCTACATGGATCAGACCCCTGGGTCTGAAAAGGAAGACAGGGAGGGACCACATTCACAACCAATTACTGTGGATGAACTGTGCAAGATTCACACCTGGCAAAACAGTAGCTTTACACTGAACACTTTCACACAAGCTCAGGTCTGGCACAGTTTGGGCCAAGGTACATGGCCTGCATTCAACCGGCATCCCAAGTGAATTGTGATCAACCCATTTTTTAAAGCTAGGAAAATCTTACCTGGGTGCCATGTTCTCGCCAGTCTCCACTATATCTTCCACA
This sequence comes from Anolis sagrei ordinatus, assembly GCF_025583915.1. NCBI lineage: Eukaryota > Metazoa > Chordata > Lepidosauria > Squamata > Anolidae > Anolis > Anolis sagrei. Next base: position 310,156,045 of record NW_026845477.1, on the reverse strand, counting down.
CACCAAGCCCACCAGGGCACTCCACTCCTTCTCAGAGAGCCACACAACAGCCTCCTCAAGAGCTGGCAGAGGCTAAAAGGAGAAAGACGAGATGGAAAAAAAACACCAAAATGAAAATCCTGCTGACCTCACAAGTGGTGAAGAGCAAGGAAAGGTGGAATGAAAGTCCAAGATATTTGTGGTGAATGGACTGACAAGAATAATACGTAACATGAGAATGTTAGACATACATGAAGAGTAAATGTTAGCTAAGTCTCAGAGGAATACAGAGTGGCACCAAATTTTCAGTGTAACAGATATGACCTGAAAACATTGGCCATGAATGAACTTTAGCAAATTCACAGGAAAATTATTGTGTAACATGAATCTAGTCATTTGGAGAAAAACAAAAATTGGAATCAACTATCCTATCAAAACAAGTATGTGCCTACTACAAAATGAAACATAGCAAAACCATTCAATATTCTACAGGAAAAGCACAATTCTGGCAAAGTGATTTAGCCAGAAAAGGTGAGTGTTAGATTTGAGTAAATATGCTAAGTGCAAGGTCATATCTGTAATTTAATGACTGTTATGATTTTTTTTGGTCGTGTCAGGAGTGACTTGAGAAACTGCAGGTCGCTTCTGTTGTGAGAGAATTGACCGTCTGCAAGGACGTTGCCCAGGGGACGCCCGGATGTTTTGATGTTTTATCATCCTTGTGGGAGGCTTCTCTCATGTCCCTGCATGAGGAGCTGGAGCTGATAGAGGGAGCTCATCCGCCTCTCCCCGGATTCGAACCTGCGACCTGTCGGTCGTCAGTCCTGCCGGCACAGGGCTTTAACCCACTGCGCCACCGGGGGCACTGTTATGATAATTTGGTTATAATTAATTGTTATTGTTTTAACTCTGTATGTATTTATGATTTTATACTGTGTTATTGATTTGTGGCATCGAATTGCTGCCTTTGTTAACCGCTCAGAGTCCGTCCCCTCCGGGGGTTGAGAAGGGTGGGGTAAAAATGCTGAAAATAAATAAAAAAAATAAAAATATCACTCCAAGGGTCTATACCCTTCAAAGAACTTTACATAACATCTTCATTTGTGGAACGGTCCAATTTGTTTTGGTCGTGTGACCTGGTTTGAGTTGGAAAGTTTGGATATCCAAAAACACCCTGGGAGTCATAGCCAAACCAAAGGCAGGCACATGGAAGTAAAAAGCTCAGCTGCCATCGTACCTTAGGGACCGCCTCTCCTTCTCCCATCATCAGAGGTTGCAACAACCATCCCAACGCAACTTACTCTATATACCGGGTCCTAGAGAAGTGCACTTGGAAAGGACCAGGCGCAGATGGGCTTTTTCTCTTTCTGCCCCTGCCTTATGGAATTCCTTGCCGCCCTACTTGAGAGCCATGTGTGACTTAGGGCCTTTTACTCTAGCACTTAAGACCTGGCTTTTCACTAGAGCAATCTCTTGTTAATTTTTAATTTCTGTATGTATGTATTTTTATCTTTTACAATTTAGCTTGTAAATCGCCTAGAGCATTCTCGGATCGAGGGCGATTAATAGGTAATTAAAGATGATGATGATGATATGGTTGATACTGGTTCTATCTACTGGGAATGCTGGATACACAAACTACAACACCCAGGATTCCATGGCAATAAAAGATATGCCAAACTGTGTTGATTCTCTTATTGTTGTTATCATTCTAATCAATTGGAAAGCATCCAGAACATATTTTTGAAAATTAATTTTCTTAGGTTTTCAAAACAAATTTAAGATTAAAAGAACACATAAATAAACACTAAAATAAGAAAGAAAGGAATCTCTTATGGACGTAGTACAGGAAACTGGGAGTTTTTGGAGTGCAGTGGTATCCATCTCTATGCAAATGAGACCCAAAGCCCAGGAAACTATCCTGATCCTAAACCACTACTTATCTTCGGTAATGAACTGGATGAAGGTGAACAAACTGAAACTTAATCCAGACAAGACAGAGGTCCTCCCGGTCCGTTGGAAGGCAGATCAGGGAATCCAGCCGGTGCCAGGTGGAGTTACCCTCCCCCTAAAGACACAGGCCCACCATTTTGGGGAACTTCTGAATCCAGAGTGGGACCTGGAAGCCCAGGGTGGCCTGGAGTGCCTTATTTGAAACTTGTGTCCAGTTGCTCCAAACAGCAGTGACCAGGTCGTTAACTGGTGCTGGCTACAGGAAGCATGTAAGTTGTAACAGGATCAAGTGTGTGTGTGTTGAAGAAAAACCTTGTTGTGTGCAGCTGGTAATGTAGGTCAACTAGCAATCTTGGACCACACCTGATAGGGTATAACTGTATGGGTTTTTGGAATACAGTTCTGGAGAGCCTTTTCTCTGAGGAGATCTATGCTCAAAGGCTCTGCTCTAAGGAGCAGGTTGAAGAGAAGCCGTTAGCCTGCTCTAAAGGAGGCTATGGTGGAATAGCTGTCCTCAACATGTAAAGAATGAATGTCTGTATGCATGTAGAAGGGCAGAAGAAACAGGCATGAAGAAAACAACATGGAGTTCTCTCTCGCAAAGCATTATGTGGGACGGCCTTGGCAGTCGAAGCGAGGACGCAGCAAGGCATAACTGAATGACAATGGAGAATAAGATGTGCGGCTGAGCATGTAAGGAGTGCAGGATGCATACAGGAGGTACCCCATAAATCATGAGGCCTGGAATGCGAATGTCCTGAACTTTGGAGAGAACAAAGATTTGAGAGAACTTGAAAGAGAACAGAACAACTTGACTATTGAAATGAAGAAAAATGGATTTTGGCCTATAAATATAGGGGACCCCTGACAATCTGCACGCTTCCTGATCTGCAGCAATGGAGTGTCCATACCTTCTCGGAAAGACTGATCACCTTCGCTGGAGAAGGCCTGTGTGTGCGTGAGTATGAATGAATGTGTGTGTGCACGAGAGCTCTCCTTGATGTGATTCTGATATGATTCTGTGATGATTGTATTTCAATAAATGTTACATGAACAGTGTCAAAACCAAACGAACGAACGTATCTCAGCCTATCAGCCCACCAGGACCCTAAGATCTTCCGGAGAGTCCCTTCTCTCTGTCCCTCCAGCTTCAGAAGTGCGGCTGGCGGGAACGAGAGATAGGGCCTTCTCTGTGGTGGCCCCCCGGCTTTGGAACACCCTCCCTATAGAGGTACGATCAGCCTCTTCACTGATGGTGTTTAGGAAGAGACTCAAAACATGGCTGTTCAAACAAGCATTTGGCTAATCTGTGGCAATTCGAATCCTGATGACTAAGGACAGAAACATGGACAACGAATCCTAGACTGCGATTTCAATTCGAGGTATATGGGATTGTTATTGGTGGCCCAATAATTTGTTATTGTATGTGTATATGTTTTAAATTGGAAATTGTTTTTAATTGCTGTAAACCGCAGTGAGTCGCCGATTTGGGCTGAGATACTAGCGGTATACAAGTATATCAAATAAATAAATAAATAAATAAATAAATAAAACCAAATTTGGTCTCCAAAGTGTCTCATTGATCTAAGCTACCTTACTATTCCTTATACACTCTGCACAAAAGAACAGGAACCTCTTTGGGTTCATAACAAATCTACAGCCTGAGGCACGGATACAACCTCTGCACCCCTGAATAGAGTCACAGAGTTGGAAAAGAGTGCAGGGGCCATCTAGACTACCATCCATGAGGGGAGTTCCAATCCATGCCACAGCTCACTGAGATGGGTCTCCTGTTTAAGAGAAAGTCTAGATTGACCGGTCCTTGAATGGAAGGCCACCTTGCTTTGTGCCAAAGCCACCTAGCACAAGGGGCCCACTCACAAGCCCAGCAGAAGTGCCTGAGGACTCTCCTCCTGTAGCTCACTGGCTCCGAGCTCCATGAACCCCCGAGAGTGGTTGGAGGGCACCAGCGTTAGACATGGGAAGACCTTCAGAGAAGGGCAACTGAAGTGCTTACCCAAATCCTTCTTCCTTCTGACCTCCTTGGAGAGAACCCTGAGGCCTGGATCCAGGAAAACTCTCTTGCTTTTGGGTGGAATTATGCAGCCTCCTCCTCAAAGTAGAGCCGGAGCTGAAACAAAGGAATAGCACAACACGTAAGTCAAGGCGAACAACCCTTCCTCCTCCTATCTCTCCCTTTCTGGTTATTTATTTATTTATTTACGACATTTATATGCTGCCCTTCTCACCCTGAAGGGGACTCAGAGCGGCTTACGAGATATATATATATATATATACATACACACACACACACATACATACAATATATTATATTATTAGCACAGCACAACATCAGCACTATATATTACTATACTGCACTACACCACCGCACTGCAACACTACCACTAATATTACATGTAAAACAAAATTGTTTTGTTGTTCATTTGTTCATCGCTTCCGACTCTTCGTGACCTCATGAACCAGCCCACGCCAGAGCTCCCTGTCGGCCGTCACCACCCCCAGCTCCTTCAAGGTCAAGCCATCCATCCATCCAAAATACTCCAAAATATTCTGCAGGAAAAACACAATTTTGGCAAGATTATTTAGACAGAAAAGATGAGGTCACTTCAAGGTCAAGCCGGTCACTTCAAGGATGCCATCCATCCACCCAAAATACACAACTATAATATCATACCATTATCATTACAATATTAGAAGAAAACATCAGAATCAAGACAGTAAATAAGGAACCCCACTCAGAAACAGGGGAACCACAGGAAGCAAGCAATCCAGGACCAGTGTACATCTCCCAAACAGAGGGTGCCTCCAGGCAATAGGGAACAGGCCATCTCTATGCAGAGACCCTCACTGACTGACTTTGCAAGCTTCATGGCTACTCAATGCTATTCAAGAGTGCTCATTGCAGCATTCACAATTGCTTTAAACACACAAGGGTCCTTCTTTTCCCCACCCTGGACATTATTCCATGGGGATCTCTCTCTCTCTCTCTCTCTATATGTATATATATATATATATATATATATATATAATGCTCTGTTCAAAATCCACTGGATGAATTGTCGCCAAATTTGGCCACAAGGCACCTACTAACCCAAGGAGTGACCATAACTCAAAAAATTAATTTTGTCATTTGGGAGTTGTAGTTTCTGGGATTTATATGTAACCTACAATCAAAGAGCATTCTGAACACCAGTGATGGAAGTGAGCTAAATTTGGCACACGGAATTCCCATGATCAACAGATAACACTATTTATTTATTATTTATTTACATCATTTATACGCCGCCCTTCTCACCCCAAAGGTGAGAAGCCGGTATTGTGCAACTTGACATCCTCCGGGAAGTAGCAGCCAATAGTGAAAGGACCAAGGCAGTGACATCTCCAGCTCATCCCTTGTTTGGGTATCAGCCAGCACGTCAACGACTTAAATCAAGACATAGTTTTCTAAGTTCTACAGAGACACTCACTGGAATACCTCAGCAAGCGAGAGTCCAAAAGTGGCAGGCTCGAACCCAGAGCCTCAACCAATGGCTGATACCAAATGAGAGACTCTCCCCTGGGCACACAGAAGAGTGGGCGACTTGGAAGGCGCTGAACAGACTGCACTCTGGCACCACAAGATGCAGAGCCAACCTTCAGAAATGGGGCCACAAAGTGGAATCCACGACATGCTTGTGCGGAGAAGAGCAAACCACTGACCACCTGCTGCAATGCACCCTGAGCCCTGCCACATGCACAAGGGAGGACCTTCTTATAGTAACACCAGAGGCACTCCAAGTGGTCAGCTACTGGTCAAAGGACATTTAATCAACTACCAAGCTTGCAAACTTTGTTTTTTTTGTCTGTTTGTTTGTTTGTTTTGTTCTGTTAGAAATGTAACACAAATGTCTGGTTGCCCCTGACAAGATAAATAAATAACCCCAAAGGGTGACTCAGAGCAGCTTACAAGTCAAAAGTAAATACAAAATATTATATTATTACCATAGCACAATATTAATATTATATATTACATCGTACTATAACATTATATGGTAATATTATTAATAATATTACATTTAATAATATATATATAATTATAATATTACATTATAGCACTAGAAGGGTTTGGTGGGCATTGCCCTTGAGTTTGGGAGTTGTAGTTCACCTACATCCAGAGAGAACTGTGGACTCAAACAATGAAGGATCTAGACCAAACTTGGCACAAATACTCCATATGCCCAAATATGAACACAGACAGAGTTTGGGAGTAATAGACCTTGACATATGGGAGTTGAGGTTGCTAGGATTTATAGTTCAACTACAATCAAAGAGCATTCTGAACCCCACCAACAAATGAATTGGTCCAAACTTTTCACACAAAACCTCCATGACCAACTGAAAATACTGTGTTTTCTGATGGTTTTTGGTGACCCCTTTGACACCCCCTCGTGACCTCCCCCCCCCCCACCAATGGGTCTAGGTGCTCTGCTATGGCTGACTTCTCTGGTTGAAGTAGTCTGCAGTGCCTTTCATGTTCCTTGATTCGTGTTTGGGCAATGCTGCTGCGTTTGGTGGTCCCTGTGTAGACTTGTCCACAGCTGCATGGTATACGGTAGACTCCTGCAGAGGTGAGAGGATCCCTCTTGTCCTTTGCTGAACGTAGCATTTGTTGGATTTTCTTGGTGGGTCTGTAAGTGGTTTGTATGTTGTGTTTCCTCATCAGATTCCCTATGCGGTCAGTGGTTCCCTTGATGTATGGCAAGAACACTTTTCCTCTGGGTGGATCTTCATCTTTACTCTCTGGCTTGTTCTTGGTCTTGCAGCTCTTCTGATGTCTGAGGTGGAGTATCCATTGGCCTGTAGAGCCCAGTTGAGGTGGTTCAGTTCATCTTGGAGGAGGTGGGTTCGCAGATTCTTTTTGCACGGTCTGCCAAGGCTTTAATGGTGCTTCTTTTTTGACTTGGGTGATGGTTGGAGGTTTTTATGTAGATATCTATCTCTGTGTGTGGGTTTTCTGTAGACGGTGTGACCCAATTGTTGATCTGGTTTGCGGATGACTAGGACATCTAGAAAAGAGTGACCGTATACCATACAGCTATGTGGAGAAGTCTACAGAGGGACCACCAAATGCAGCATTGCCCAAACAAGAATCCAGGAACATGAAAGGCACTGCAGACTCATTCAACCAGAGAAGTCAGCCATAGCAGAGCACCTGATGAACCAACCTGGACACAGCATATTATTTGAGAACACAGAAATGCTGGACCACTCCAACAACCACCATGTCAGACTACACAGAGAAGCCATTGAAATCCACAAGCATGTGGACAATTTCAACAGAAAGGAGGAAACCATGAAAATGAACAAAATCTGGCTACCAGTATTAAAAAACTCTAAAATTACAACAGCAAAACAACAGAGAGGAAACAATCAGGCACATCAAATCACCTCTCAACAGGGGATTATCACAGGCTCAGCCAGGCCTTCAAATGCTAATGAAGGTGGTTAGTTGAAACATTCACACCTAGCTCCAGCAGAGAAGAGTTCTTTGCCCCACCCCAGCCATTCCACAGATATATAAACCCATTGTCCTATTTCCAACAGACCTCACTACCTCTGAGGATGCTTGCCACAGATGCAGGCGAAACGTCAGGAGAGAATGCCTCTAGAACATGGCCCTATAGCCCGAAAAAACCCACAAGAACCTATTGATTCCAGCCATGAAAGCCTTCGACAATAGCAAGAAATACTGTTGACCCACAAGCAGAAAGGAATTATATATATTAGAAACCAACACTTTCTCATGACTTTGTTTTCCAGATCACCAGGCTGGGCCACAGCAACGCCTGGCAGGGGACGGCTAGATAGATAGATAGACCCTCCACTTGCCTCACTGCCAACAGAACTTCTGAGCATGGCAGGCACAGGTGTAGGCGAAATGTCAGGAGGGAATGCTGCTGGAACATAGCCAGTGACACTGAGACGCTGTTTTGGGAAGCCATGGCTCAGGCTGAAAGGGGAAGGACTAGATAGATCCCCTGGCATCCCATAATAGACCCCCCTCTCCTTTCCCTCGAAGTACCTTCTTTCTCCATTCAGGGCAGGCCCAAGGCGCTCCCGCTCAGCCACACCGGAAATGGGCTCAGTGGAAATGACGTCAAACCGTCACCGCCCCCTCATTAGCATCCCTCTCCTCTCTCTCCCTATCAGGAGGCCTCTGCGTTTTGGACTCCATTTCCCAGGATCCCTGCCCGGCCTCCGAAGCAGCCGAGGCTTCTGGGAGTTGGAGTCCAAAGGCAAAGGCTGGAGCCCTCGTGTGGCAGGAAGAAGGAAAGGCAGGCAGGAAAATGTTGTGGTTTGGTCCTTGCTCTGCCAAAATCTTCGAGGTAGCGCAAGGGTAATACTGTAATATTATTAGTAATATCACATTTAATATAAATATATATAATTATAATTTCATATTATATCACTAGAAGGGGTTGGTGGGCATTGACCTTGAGTTTGGGAGTTGTAGTTCACCTACATCCAGAGAGCACTGTGGACTCAATGAAAGATAGGGACACAGACTATATGAACACAGACGGAGTTTGGGAGAAATAGAACCTTGACATTTGGGAGTTGGAGTTGCTGGGATTTATAGTTCACCTACAATCCAAGACCATTCTGAACTTCACCAAGGATGGAATTGAACCAAACTTGGCACACAGAACTCCCATGACCAACAGAAAATACTGGAATGGCTTGGTGGACATTGACCTTGAGTTTGGGAGTTGTAGCTCACCTACACCGAGAGAGCACTGTGGACTCAAACAATGAAGGATCGGGACCAAACTTGGCACAAATACTCCATACGCCCACATATGAACACAGACGGAGTTTGGGAGAAATAGAACCTTGACATATGGGAGTTGTGGTTGCTGGGATTTATAGTTCACCTACAATCAAAGAGCATTCTGAACCCCACCAATGACAGAATTGGTCCAAACTTTCCACACAGAAATATATAATTAAACCGCTGAGCTGCTGAATTTGCTGAGCAGAAGATTGTCAGTTTGAAGCTGCAGGATGAGGTGAGCTCCCACTGTTAACCCCAGCTCCTGCCAACCTAGTACTTTAAAAACATGCAAATGTGAGCTGATCAATAGGTACCTTCCCTGGCAGGAAGGTAACCGGCACTCCATGCAGTCATGTCATGCTTCAGACAACACAGGCTCTTTGGCTTAGAAATGGAGATGAGCACCAACCCCCAGAGCTGGAAGGGGAAGCCCAATGTACTTTTCTCTGTTTTTCTTTGTTTCTAGGCATTGAATGTTAGCCTTTGTGTTTGTATATGCTGGAATTCGTCCTGAGACCCCTCGAGGAGATAAGATGGAATAGGTATAAATAAATAAAACTGTATTCATCACCACAAGGTATCACTCGTGGCCAAGCACGAATGCTTCCAAAGATTGTCTTCCAAAGGTGAGTCCTCGCAATGGGTTAGAACACCTGAATACATACCCACTGCTCATGAACCTGCCCACTGACTCTAACAGGCTTCGACCTACTCATTCTCCTCAGGACGACACTAGCTTTGGGCCCACTGACTAACACACTTCGGCCTACTCATTCTCCTCAGGACGACACTAGCTTTGAGCGCACTGACTCTAACATGCTTCGGCCTACTCATTCTCCTCAGGACGACACTAGCTTTGAGCGCACTGACTCTAACATGCTTCGGCCTACTCATTCTCCTCAGGACGACACTAGCTTTGAGCGCACTGACTCTAACAGGCTTCGGCCTACTCATTCTCCTCAGGACGACACTAGCTTTGAGCGCACTGACTCTAACAGGCTTCGACCTACTCATTCTCCTCAGGACGACACTAGCTTTGGGCCCACTGACTAACACACTTCGGCCTACTCATTCTCAGGATGACACTAGCTTTGAGCCCATTGACTCTAACACGCTTTGGCCTACTCATTCTCCTCAGGACGACACTAGCTTTGAGCCCACTGACTCTAACATGCTTCGGCCTACTCATTCTCCTCAGGACAACACTAGCTTTGAGCCCACTGACTAACACGCTTCAGCCTACTCATTCTGCTCAGGATGACACTAGCTTTGAGCCCACTGACTCTACCATGCTTCGACCTACTCATTCTCCTCAGGACGACACTAGCTTTGAGCCCACTCACTCAAACAGGCTTCGGCCTACTCATTTTCCTCAGGACATTAGCTTTAAGCCCACTGACTAACACGCTTCGACCTACTCATTCTCCTCAGGACGACACTAGCTTTGAGCCCACTCACTCAAACAGGCTTCGGCCTACACATTCTCCTCAGAACGACACTAGCATTGAGCCCACTGACAATAAAACACTTTGGCCTACTCTTTCTCCTCAGGACGCCACTAGCTTTGAGCCCATTCACTCAAACAAGCTTCGGCCTACTCTTTCTCCTCAGGACACTAGCTTTCAGCCCACTGACAATAAAACGCTTTGGCCTACACTCTCACCTCAGGACGACACTAGCTTTGAGCCCACTTACTCAAACAAGCTCCGGCCTACTCATTCTCCTCAGGACGACACTAGTGTTGAGCCCACTGACAATAACAGTCTTCGCCCTACTAATTCTTGCTTGATTCACACTTTTGTAATAAAAATACCTAGTTAATATTTCATATTTCTGACAGGTTTGACTTGGTTCCCAACCTCTGGGTCCCCAGATGTTTTGGCCTTCAACTCCTAGAAATCCCAACAGCTGGTAAACTGGCTGGTATTTCTGGGAGTTGTAGGCCAAAACACCTGAGGACCCACAGGTTGAGAACCACTGTGTTACACTGATATACCTGGTTATCTCTTTGGACTGTTTACAGCAGAAAGTAACCAATTTATTACTGAAAATCAGGCCACAAAAGTATTTGAATTTTCCCATCTGAGGCACACCTGGGCTCCTGATGGTCCCCCATCTCACAAACAAGGAACTCTCTTTCCCCCTCATGGATATTTCCCTTTATGGACACTGGGGGAAGGTAGTTGGGTTTACTCTCTGTATTATGATTTCTATATTTTCATATTTTCTCCTGTATTTCCTTCTTTCCCTTCATGTATTGGACCTTGCCCTGACCCTTTTGCCCCCTTCCCCTCTCCTTGCGGGAAACTACAAGGAAGCTGCCCTGCCTCTGGAAAAGCAATCAGCAATGAAAAGACCCTTATCTTTGGACATTCTTTGCATGGACAATAGTAAAGGAAATCCTTTTGACTTCGGAGTTGGGCCACCATTAGGATTTCTGTTTGGCAGACTTTTTAACAATGGGGGGAATATGACCTTAGGAAAGTCCTCTTTTCCAAGCCATTTTTCTTTCACACTTCTCCACAAAGTCTTCCCCTTTGTGTCATATCTGATGGCAACAGGAAAACCCGGATTTCTTTAACATATGTTTATTGCCTTCACTCACGAACAAAATAGAATGGCTTGGCTGGCAGACCCCCCACCCGGATCTCGCTAAGCCTCAGGGATAATTTTGTCATAATCCACTCCAGAATGCATTGTCTCCCTTCATCCTGCCTCCCTCCCTTCTGATTCGCTGGAGTGTCGAGGCAGCAGAAGCCTCCTGATAGGCTGTGGTGCACCGCAAAAGCCCTGTGATTGGCCCTGATGCATGGGGGATGGCCAAGCCTCCTCTCAGCTCTTTGCGCGTCAGCTAATCCTTTTCGAGCTGGGCGGGAGGGGGGAGCGGGAATTTTGAAACTCACAACTCTGTATTTTCTATAAAAATGGCCTTTACTTCTGTAACCACATGATCTGCTTGGCAAATGATTGCCGCTCTGCATCCTTTTCAGCTGAATCGCTAATAAACCTCGGTGGCACTTCCTTCCACTTGGTGAGATCTTTTATTGGGAACAATCAGGGATTGGGTGCTTCTCTCTGTCTCGCCAGGGTAACGAACTCTTTAAAGAGTCTGATTGGTCTTTGCCTCCTGGCAAAGACCCCCTAAATTCCTGCTCCACAGCAAGATCTTCAGAAGTGTTATTTCAGTTGCCCCAAAACATCTACTCACCCATAAAATATATTTAGTTTTAAATCATGCTCTTGAGAGGCAAAAGTAAAAAAATGACATAGTTGGTTTACTTACAAACTTCATGTATTCAGCATACAGGTACATTGTATGAGAGTTGGTAAATGTGAATAAGCAGAATAAGTAGAAGCTTTACCACAGTATTTAAACCAAGGTATATCCTGCTGTATAATAAAACGTCACTCAGGCTTGTAAAACAAGTACCAGTATCTTTACTTTGGTTCAAAATTTCAAACAGGGTAACAATATATACATTGTTCCAGGCAGGGAACACAGGAATAAAACAGTCCTTTTAAAATAGTTTTTGAAATAAGCCGCATGCCTCAAAATGATCAGTCTTTAAGATAGCTGGCATCTTCACTGTCCAAAGTGAGAACAATTGCAGAATGACAGTTAGAACCGTTGGTCTCAGCAGCCAGAGGCAGCAGCCAATCAAAACCCCAATCGGCTGCTGACACATCTCTCTCCAGTTAACCCACCATATCATGGCGTTCTTTCTCAAATCTTCACACACTGCACGTCAGTTTAAAGTTTCAACAGTAAGTTCTCTAAGGTAATCTGTTGCAGTCTCTTCTCCGGAGTATCTAAAGCGTAACTCAAGCAGTCTGATGCAGTCTAATGCATAATGAACACTGACTATACAATACACAACTGACTTCTACAATGAGAGTCTCGGTTTCGATAGTCCCAGATCTGATCACATGGTTTGAAGTCCCTCCCACAAACTCAAACAACACAGAGTTAAGGGAAAACTGCATTCCAATACACACATATATAGTAAGCAATCTGAATTATATACACGACAAATAACTAGTATAGGAGGCTTGAAGAAGGTTGCTATTTCCAACCATGTCAAACAACAAGCATGATAGTCTACTTTCAAATTAGAGAGGCCCATTCCTCCTCTTTGCTTGTCATCTTGTAATATTTTGGCTTGCCAAATGGATACTGGCCATTCTTTTTGCCACTGTTTAAATGGGATGTCATTCAAACAGCATCTTGGACAATACATACACCTTGACATCTGAGATTCTACCTGTAAGCTATAAACCCTTCCACCAAAGCCAATTTTTTCTCACAACTTTTTATATTACATTATGATATAAGTTGGAATTTTTGGTGGAAATATTAACTCCCAAAAAATGTGATTGTTTGAGCAACCTGGAAGCCCAGTTCCTCACTCAAAGTTTTAAATTCCGTTTTAGTGAAATTCCAAATCAAAACACTTGTTCTCTTTGTAGATTTTAAATCTTGACATCTTTTCGTATTCTTTCGGAATAAATTTCAAACCCCACCTGTATACTATGGTGGCGCACTGGGTTAAACCCTAGTACTGCTGAACTGCTGACCTAAAAGTTAGCAGTTCGAATCAGCAAGACGGAGTATGCTCTTGTCTGTCAGCTCCAGCTCCTGCCAATCTACCAGTTGGAAAACATGAAAATGTGAGTACTGCTTTGGCAGGAAAAGGCAAACGTCACTGCAAGCAGTCTCGGTGGCTACACGAGCGGGAGGTGACAACGCAGGCTCCTTGGCTTGAAAAGGGAGAGAAGCATCTCCCCAGATCAGAGATGCGTGCCTCCAGAAGCCAGAAATGAAAGGAGAAGCCTTTGCCTTTGTTTGTGTTTGCGTGTCTTCACTGTATATGACTGTAAAGGCATTTAATGTTTGCCTATGTATGTAAATGCTGTAGTCCGCTCTGAGTACCCTCAGGAAGAAGAGCGGAATATAGATAAAGTGAATTATTGTTATCCAAAAATATATACATAGGGGAAAATATCAAGAACCCTGAAGAGACTTATTGGAAGGACATTTGCCTAATATAAGGAACAGAGGGAATTGCTTTGCCATTAGTAAGGATATTTGTAGGATTTGAAGACTCCTCCACAGACCTCAAATTCTGGGTGCTCGAAAAAAAGGCAAATCATAATGAACTAAGTAAACAAATATTTCCACTGAATTTCATTTCACATTCTATGCATTCACTTGGCCTCACCCCATTTGAGTCCTTAGATGATTTTTATATGAGCCACTTTTGCTGAAGGCTTTCCCACATTCCATGCATTTATAGGGTTTTTCCCCTGTGTGGGTCCTAAGATGGGAATGCAAATGTCCTCTGTCCCTGAAGCTCTTTCCACATTCCAGGCATTGATATGGTTTCTCTCCTGTGTGGATTCTTTGATGGGAATGTAGACTTCCACTGCAACTGAAGCTCTTTCCACACACCATGCATTCGTAAGGTTTCTCCCCAGTGTGGGTCCTATGATGAGACTTCAAATGTCCACTTTGGCTGAAGGCCTTTCCACATTCCATGCATTTGTATGGTTTTCCCCCTGTGTGGGTTCTATGATGTATAAGTAGACTTGAACTGCAACTGAAAGTCTTTCCAATTTCCATACATTTGTATGGTTTCTCCCCTGTGTGGGTCCTATGATGAGACTGCAAATATATACTCTTGTTGAAGGCCTTTCCACATTCCATGCATTTATACGCTTGGCCCCATGTAAGCTGCTCCGAGTCTCCATTGGGGAGATGGTGGCGGGGTATAAATAAAGATTATTATTATTATTATTATTATTATTATTATTATTAATATTCCCCTGTGTGGGTCCTATGATGGGAATGCAATTGTCCACTTTTCCTGAAACTCTTCCCACATTCCAGGCATTGATATGGTTTCTCTCCTGTGTGGATTCTTTGATGGGAATGTAGACTTCCACTGCAACTGAAGCTCTTTCCACACTCCATGCATTCATAAGGTTTCTCCCCAGTGTGGGTCCTATGATGAGACTTCAAATGTCCACTTTGGCTGAAGGCCTTTCCACATTCCATGCATTTGTATGGTTTTTCCCCTGTGTGGGTCCTATGATGTATAAGCAGACTTGAACTGCAACTGAAAGTCTTTCCACAGTCCATGCATTTGTATGGTTTCTCCCCTGTGTGGGTCCTATGATGTATAAGTAGACTTGAACTGCAACTGAAAGTCTTTCCAATTGCCATTACTGCTCAAGCAGGGAGCTTTGAGACTGTAGAACAGAAGCTTTCCGAAGCTCTAGGTGCTCTTACTGCCTATTACAGGGAAAACCAGCTGATCCCTAACCCATCTAAAACACAGACATGTGCCTTTCATCTCAAGAACAGAGAAGCATCCCGAGCTCTGAAGATCACCTGGGAAGGAATCCCACTGGAGCATTGCAGCGCACCCAAATACCTGGGAGTCACTCTGGACCGTGCTCTTACCTACAAGAAGCACTGCCTGAACATCAAGCAAAAAGTGGGTGCTAGAAACAATATCATACGAAAGCTGACTGGCACAACCTGGGGATCACAACCAGAACAGTGAAGACATCTGCCCTTGCGCTATGCTACTCTGCTGCTGAGTATGCATGCCCAGTGTGGAACACATCTCACCACACTAAAACAGTGGATGTGGCTCTTAATGAGACATGCCGCATTATCACGGGGTGTCTGCGCCCCACACCACTGGAGAAATTACACTGCTTAGCTGGCATTGCACCACCTGACATCCGCCAGGAAGTAGCAGCCAATAGTGAAAGGACCAAGGCAGAGACATCTCCAGCTCATCCCCTGTTTGGGTATCAGCCAGCACCAAATGACTTAAATCTAGAAATAGTTTTCTAAGATCTACAGAGACACTCGCTGGAACACCTCAGCAAGCGAGAGTCCAAAAGTGGCAGGCTCAAACCCAGAACCTCAACCAATGGCTGATACCAAATGAGAGACTCCCCCCTGGGCACACAGAAGACTGGGCGACTTGGAAGGCGCTGAACAGACTGCGCTCTGGCACCACGAGATGCAGAGCCAACCTTCAGAAATGGGGCTACAAAGTGGAATCCTCGGCATGCGAGTGTGGAGAAGAGCAAACCACTGACCACCTGCTGCGGTGCGGCCTGGGCCCTGCCACATGCACGATGGGGGACCTTCTTGCAGCAACACCAGAGGCACTCCAAGTGGCCAGATACTGGTCAAAGGACATTTAACCAACTACCAATGTGGCTTACAAGGGACATGCCCAAGATTACAATGAAAACACACATGTAAAACACTTTAACCAATTAAAACATCAGATAAAACAAATAACAACACAATTGAAAGCAATATAAAAACAATATAAAAATATATAAAAACAAGGCAAATAATCCCTCCTCCTATTTCTCCTTTTCTGGGCCCATTAGAGCCCTGTCTTACGGGAGGAAAGGGGGATCTAATTAAATAATGTCAGTAATAATAATCACAGCTCTGGTCCCCTACCTTCTCAGGTTTGTTTGGTGGGAATGAGAGGGAGAGGGCCTTCCTAGAGGCTGCTCCTAGACTTCAAAGCTTCCTCCATAGGAGAGTTCGTTCCTCGAAACCATTCCTTTTCCAACAACCTTTGAGAAATTGGGTTGTTGTAGGTTTTCCCCGCTGTACGGCCATGTCCTAGAAGCATTCTCTCCTGACGTTTCGCCTGCATCTATGGCAGGCATCCTCCAGGATGCCTGCCATAGATGCAGGCGAAACGTCAGGATGTAATGTTTGTTTGTGGGATTAACAGAACTCAAAAACCACTGGACGAATTGACACCAAATTTGGACACAAGACACCTAACAACCCAATGTATGTCCTTCACTCAAAAAAAATGGTTTTGTCATTTGGGAGTTGTAGTTGCTGGGATTTATAGTTCACCTACAATCAAAGAGCATTCTGAACTCCACCAATGATGGAATTGAACCAAACTTGGCACACAGAACTCCCATGACCAACAGAAAATACTGGAAGGGTTTGGTGGGCATTGACCTTGAATTTGGAGTTGTAGTTCACCTACATCCAGAGAGCACTGTGGACTCAAACAATGATGGATCTGGACCAAACTTGGCACGAATATTCCATATGCCCAAATATGAACACAGATGGAGTTTGGGGGAAATAGACTTTGACATTTGGGAGTTGTAGTTGCTGGGATTTATAGTTCACCTACAATCAAAGAGCATTCTGAACCCCACAAATGACAGAATTGGGGCAAACTTCCCACACAGAACCCCCATGACCAACAGAAAATACTTAAGGCCATCCAGTCCATCTCCCTTCACCAGGGCAAGAAAACATAATCAAAGCCCTCCTGATATATAAGATAGATATATATGATTCACACACAGAGATAGATATAGTATCATAGATTTGAAAGGGACCCCTAAAGAAGGACAATGATATGTTGCATATTCCAGAGTAGGCAAACCAGACAATCTCCACATCAACACTGACAAAGAAACAAGAAATACTGTTTACCCACAAGCAGAAAGACATTACATAGATTAGAAACCAACACTTTCTCATCACTTTATTTTCCAGATCAACAGACTAGGCCACAGCAACGCCTGGCAGGGGACTCACCTGCCTTCCTTCCTTTCCAACCAAGCCTTCCTCCTAGGCTCATCTCCCAGGAAATGACGCCAGAGGGAGGGGGGAGCGGCGCCTTTCTCCTCTTTCCTCATTGGCTAAGAGGACCTGGGGGGGGGGGGGCGCAAAGGAGGATTTGTGGACTCCACTTCCCAGGATGCCTCTCTCTCCGCCAAAGCAGCAGAGGCTCCTGGGAGTTGGAGTCCTTTGGCGTTTCCTCAGCAGGGAAGGAGAGAAGGGGCCTGGAGGGAGGGAGGGAGGAAAGGAAGGAGCGAGGGAAAGAAGGAAGGAAGGAAGGAAGGGAGGAAGGAAGGAGGGAAGGAAGGAGGGAGGAAGGAGGAAGAAGGAAGAAGGAGGAGGGAGGAAGGAGGGAAGGAAGGAGGAAGGAGGGAGGGAGGAAGGAGAGAAGAAGGAAGGAAGAGGAAGAAGGGAAGGGAAGGAAGGAGGAAAGGAGGGAGGGAAGGGAAGAAGGAAGAAGGGAAGGGGAGGAAGGAGGGAAGGAAGGAAGGAGGGAAGGAGGAAGGAGGGGGAGGGAGGAAGGAAAGGAAGGAAGGAAGGAAGAAGGGAGGGAAGGAAGGAAGGAGGGAGGGAAGGGAAGGAAGGAAGGAAGGGAAGGGAGGAAGGAGGGAAGGAAAGGAGGGAGGTGAGGAAGGAGAGAAGGAAGAAGGGAGGGAAGGGAGGAGGGAAGGAAGGAGGGAGGGAAGGAGGAACGAAGGAAGAAGGGAAGGGAGGAAGGAGGGAAGGAAAGGAAGGGGGAAGGAGGGAGGAAGAGAAGGGAGGAAGAGAGAGGGAAGGAAGGAAGGAGGAAAGGAAGGAGGGAGGAAGGGAAGAAGGAAGGAAGGAAGGGAGGAGGAGGAAGGAAAAAGGAGGGAGGAAGGAGGGAGGAGGAAAGGAAGAAGGAAGAAGGAAGAAGGAAGGAGGAGGAAGGAGAGGAAGAAGAAAGGAAGGGGAAAGGAAAAGGAAGGGAGAAGGAGGAAGGAAGGGAAGAAGGGTGGGAGGAAAGAAGGGAGGGAGAGGAAGGAAGGAGAAAGGAAGGGGAAGGAAGGAGGAGAAGGAGAAGGAAGGAGGAAGGAGGAAGGGAAAGGAGGGAAGGGAAGGAGGAAGAGAAGGAGAGAGGAAGGAAAGAAGGAAGAAGGGAGGAAGGAAGGAGGGAAAGGAAGGAGGAGGGAGGAAGGAGGAAGAAGGAAGAAGGAAGGAGGGAGGAAGGAGGGGAGGGAGGAAGGGAGAGAAGGAGGAAGGAAGAAGGGAGGGAAGGGAGGATGGAGGAAGGAGAAAGGAAGGAGGGAGGAAGGAGGAAGAAGAAGAAGGAAAGGGAGGAAGGGGAAGGAAAGGAGGGAGGGAGGAAGGAAGGAAGGAAAAGAAGGAGGGAAGGAAGGAGGGAAGGAAGGAAGGAGGAAAGGAAGGAGGGAGGGAAGGAGGAACGAAGGAAGAAGGGAAGGGAGGAAGGGGGGAAGGAAAGGAGGGAGGTGAGGAAGGAGAGAAGGAAGGAAGGAAGAAGGGAGGAGGAAGGGAGGAGGAAAGGAAGGGGAGGAAGGAGGAAGGAAGAGGAGGAAGAGAGAAGGAGGAAGGAAAGTGACCGATCAAGGAGAGGTCCCATTTCAGTCTCCCATGTACCACTGTCCATAAAAATGAACCAGTCTCAGAGTGTAGACATTGTTTCAGAGCAAGAAGCATGGTCGAGATAGTCTGAGCTCCAAATGGGAAAAGCCATTTCTGAGCAGAGCCAAAGCAAACATGGGAATTGTCAGAAGAAGAAGAAGCAGAGGAGGAAGAGGAAGAAGAAGAAGAAGAGGAGGAAGAGGAGAGAAGGAGGAGGAGAGGAGCAAGGGTGTACTTTGGACGGGAACGTATAGTTAGTAGGAAAAAGAGGAAGGAGAAAGAAAGGAAAGGAGGGGGGGGAAGAAAGAAAGGAGGGGGGGAAAGGGAAAGAGGAAGGAAGAAGAGGAAGGAGGAAAGAAAAGAAGAGAAGGAGAGAAGGAGAGGAGGAAGAAGGAGGAAGAAGGAAAGGAAGAGGAGAAGGAAGGAGGGAAGGAAAAGGAAGAAGGAAGGGAGGAAGGAGGGAGTGAAGGAGGAAGGAGGGAGGGAGGAAGGAGAGAAGGAAGGAAGGAAGAAGAAGGGAGGAAGGAAGGAGGAAAGGAAGGAGGGAGGGAAGAGGAAGAAGAAGAAGGGAAGGGAGGAGGAGGGAAGGAGGAAGGGGAGGGAGAGGAGGAAGGAGAGAAGGAAGGAAGAAGGGAGGGAAGGAAGGAGGAAGGAAGGAAGGAGGAAAGAAGGAGGGAGGGAAGGAGGAAGAAGGAAGAAGAAGGGAGAGGAGGAAGGAAAGGGGGAGGTGAGGAAGGAGAGAAGGGGGAAGGGAGGAGGGAAGGAAGGAGGAAAGGAAGGAGGGAGGGAAGGAGGAACGAAGGAAGAAGGGAAGGGAGGAAGGAGGGAAGGAAAGGAAGGGGGAAGGAGGAAGGAAGGAGGAGGGAAAGAAGAAGGAAGGAGGAGGGAGGAAGAAGGAGGGAGGAAGGAAGGAGAAGGGAGGGAAGGAAGGAGGAAGGGGGAAGGAAGGAAAGAAAGGAAGGAGGGAGGAAGGAAGGGGGGAGGAAAGAAGGAAGGAAGAAGGGAGGAAAGGAAGGGAAGGGAAGGGAAGGAAAGATGGAAGGAAGAAGGAGGGAAGGAAGGAAGAAGGGAGGGGAGGGAAGGAGGGAAGGAAAGAAGGAGGGAGGGAAGGAAAGAAGGAAGGAGAGGAGGAGAGGAAGGAGGAAGGAAGAAGGGAAGGGAGGAAGGAGGGAGGAAGGAAGGGAAGGAAGGTAGGAAGACATCCGCCAGGAAGTAGCAGCCAATAGTGAAAGGACCAAGGCAGAGACATCTCCAGCCCATCCCTTGTTTGGGTATCAGCCAGCACGTCAACAACTTAAATCAAGAAATAGTTTTCTAAGATCTACAGAGACACTCGCTGGAACACCTCAGCAAGCGAGAGTCCAAAAGTGGCAGGCTCAAACCCAGAACCTCAAGCAATGGCTGATACCAAATGAGAGACTCCCCCCTGGGCACACAGAGGACTGGGCGACTTGGAAGGCGCTGAACAGACTGCGCTCTGGCACCACGAGATGCAGAGCCAACCTCAAGAAATGGGGCCACAAAGTGGAATCCACGACATGTGAGTGCGGAGAAGAGCAAACCACTGACCACCTGCTGCAATGCAACCTGAGCCCTGCCACATGCACCATGGAGGACCTTCTTGCGGCAACACCAGAAGCACTCCAAGTGGCCAGATACTGGTCAAAGGACATTTAATCAACTACCAAACTCACAAATTTTGTATTTTGTCTGTTTGTTATGTTCTGTTAGAAATGTAACACAATTGACTAGTTGCCCTGACACGACAAATAAAAAAATAAAATAAATAAATCATCCAATCTTTTTCTTCTGGTATCACTTTCTTTTTCCATAATCTTGTATAGCTTAGCCTTGCCGCAGTAGTTAGTAGAAATAATAGTTTATCTTTGTTTTTGTCTATTTTTTGTTCATGTATCCCCCGTAGAAAGGTTTCCAGTTTTAATGGTAATTTTATCTCTAAAATTTCTTAAATTTTTTTCTGAATTTTTTTCCAACAATTTTTTGTTTTGCCACACGTCCACCACATGTGGAAGTATGAGCCTTTTATTTCCCTACATTTCCAGCATTTTATGTTTGTATTTTTGTAATACTTCCCAATTTTTGTGGTGTCATATGCCATCTATATACCATCTTTATCCAATTTTCTTTTAGAACTATTGCACCAGTGAGTTCAATTCTTCCTTGGGTTCGCAGCTTGGGAGTTCTCCTGGATTCATCACTGAGCCTGGAATCCCAGGTTGCAGCGGTGACCAGGGGAACATTCGCACAATTAAAACTTGTGCGCCAGCTGCACCCATACCTTGGGAAGTCAGACTTGGCCACGGTGGTCCACGCTCTCGTTACATTTAGGATAGACTACTGCAACACACTCTACATGGGGTTGCCTTTGAAGACTGCTTGAAGCTTCAAATAGTCCAACGAGAGGCAGCCAGGTTAATAACTGGGGTGGCATACAGGGAGCATACAACTCCCATGTTACGCCAGCTCCACTGGCTGCCAGTTTGCTACCAGGCGCAATTCAAAGTGCTGGATTTGGCCTATAAAGCCCTAAATGGCCCCGGCCCAAATTACCTGTCCGAATGCATCTCCCCCTATGAACCATCGCGGAGATTAAGATCCTCCTGGGAAACTCTGCTCTCCGTCCCGCCATTGCCATAGTCACGATTGGTGGGGACGAGAGACAGGGCTGTGCTGTCGCACGCTGGGCCTGTGCATATGACTGTAGACAGGACATAAATTCTGTGTGCCCAACGGGACGCCGGGGCTGCCTCAGATTAGAGGCCCTTGGACCTCCCCAAAACAAAGTTCTGTAGAGGCTTAAAGTAAGTCCAACAAAGTTCTTTATTGATGAAAACAAACAGGTACTTTAAAGCTTTCTTAACAGTCTATTGGCTCTTGCAATCTTGTTCACTGGGAACAGGCACTATCTTCATAACTGTATACTAACTAATAGGGAAATCCTTAACTTCTAATCTGGGCAGTCTGTACTTGCCTCTGTTGGTGTGGAGCCCCTGCACCCAGTACCAACTGCATCTGGCTTCCGCAAGCGACCCTTACCAAGCAGAGCTTTGTAGACTTCCAGGGGAAAAGGAGGAGTTCAGGTTTAGGTGATGGCTGGCTGAAGTCCCTCAGCAAAGGAACTATAAGGCTGCAAAATCCTCAGCCAAGCTGTGGGCCTTTTCTCCCTGGCCAAGCTGTAGGGCTGTATCTCCCTGGCCAAGCTGTAGAATACGAAGCTTTCTACAGGAGCTCTTGGTTTTATGTCCTGTGCGAAAGGCTTCTCTGTGAGAACTGACTCAAAAAGGCTCCTATTCCCTCCAAAACTCAAAAAGGGGGGGGACCAGGGAACCTAACGATAATTGACAGGTGGCTTGCCCTATGATTGCAGCCAAAAGAAGCCACCTATCTGCAGAGTCCCTGAAACTTAGGACTGCAACAAACATTTAATGCAAAGCAAACAAAATTGGAGCTCCTGGTACAGCTGTACCAGCACAATGCCCTCGGTGATTGCTCCCCGGCTATGGAACTCCCTTCCTGGTGAGATCAGGTCAGCCCCCTCCCTCCTGTCCTTTAGAAGGATGGTCAAAACTTGGCTGTGACCAAGCTTTCGGGACAGGGCAATAAAGCGGCAATAGGAAAGATGACCAGGCCAATTAGATTTGACGCGGATGACTAGGACGGTTTTAAATGGTGTATTTTAATATTTTGATAAATGTTTTTTAATGTTTATGTATGTGTATGTGAATTTGTGTCCCGGCATTGAATGTTTGCCGTGTATATGCTGTGCTCCGCCCTGAGTCCCCTTCGGGGTGAGAAGGGCGGAATATAAATGTTTTAAATAAATAATAAATAAATACACAAAATACTCTGCTTGGTATGAGCTGAATGCACAACTACTAGTATCCTGTTTGTGGTTTTGGATGCTCTGCTATTTTTGGATAGCTTTCCCTAACACAAGAACCGTGCTGGGCATTGGACTCTCAGCCTGCTCCTTCAGCAGGTAGTCGAATCTTGGCCTCAGGAGGCAGACGGGCTCTAAATGACTGATTTTATAAACCATCTTGGCAAACAGATACTCTTGACTCATTCAGAACTTGTAGAAACCAACTTTATTGTAGGTGCCATTCAGTGTCATTATAAAAATACAGACATGGGGAAAATATCAAGATTTATTAGGGGGAGCAGTAGTCCAATTCACAAAATATGAGAAATGGGTTTGCCATTTTGTGGAATATCAAAGGTGGTAAATTCTAATGAACTAGGAACTAAATGAACATTTCCCCTGAATTCCATTCCACTTTCCATACATTCACGTGGTTTCATCTAAGTGAGTCAATAGATGTTTGCAACATGAGGTAATCCTGCTGAAGGCCTTCCCACATTCGATGCACATATATGGTTTCTCCCCTGTATGAGCCATTAGATGATTACTGTATGACCCAGGATCAGTGAAACTCTTTCCACATTCCATGCATTTATATGGCTTTTCTCCCGTGTGGGATATTTGATGGCAATTCAGCTGCTTAATCCACCTGAAACTCTTTCCACATTCCATGCACATATATGGCTTCTCTCCTGTGTGTGTCATTTGATGGGACTGCACATGTGCCTTTCGACTGAATTTCTTTCCACATTCCATGCATTGGTATGGCTTCTCCCCTGTGTGGATCCTTACATGCTGCTTATATGATCCACTATCACTGAAACGTTTTCCACATTCCATGCATTGATATGGCTTCACCCCTGTGTGGGATATTTGATGGCAACGCAGTTGCCCACTCCACCTGAAACTCTTTCCACATTCAATGCATGTATATGGCTTTTCCCCTGTGTGGGTCCTTTGATGGGAACGCAGATGTTCACTCCGACGGAAACACTTCCCACATTCCATACATTGATGTGGTTTCTCCTCTACATGGGTCCTTACATGATTATTATATGATGCATTATCACTAAAGCTCTTTCCACATTCTATGCATTGACGTGGCTCCTCCCCTGTGAGGGTCTTTAGATTATTATATGATCCACTATCACTGAAGCTTTCTTCATATTCCATGTATTTAAATTGCTTCTCCTTTGTGTGGGTCTTTAGATGGTAATTATATGATCCACTAACACGGAAGCTCCTTCCACATTCAATGCATTTATATGGCTTCTCTCCTGTGTGAATCCTTAGATGTTGAGTATATGTTACACTAACACGGAAGCTCTTTCCACATTCCATGCATTTGTATGGCTTCTCTCCTGTGTGTATTCTTTGATGGAGGCGCAGAGTTCGAATCCGACTGAAACTCTTTCCACATTCTATGCATTTATATGGCTTTTCCCCAGTGTGTGTTGTTTGATGCATACGAAGTTGTGCGCCATCACCAAACCTCTTTCCACATTCTATACATTTATATGGTTTTTCTCCTGTGTGTATCCTTAGATGTTTATAATGTGTTGAAGAATCGCGGAAGCTCTTTCCACATTCCATGCATTTATATGGCTTCTCTCCTGTGTGTATTCTTTGATGGCTATGGAGATGTGCGCTCCGACGGAAATTCTTTCCACAGTCCATGCATTTATATGGCCTCTTCCCAGCATCAATACTTTTCTCCTCTGAGTGACTCTCTAGAAGGTTAATACATGTTTGATTATCACTGAAGCTCTTTTCACACTCCATGTATTTATGTGGTTTCTCTCCTGTGTGAGTCCTCTGATGGCAAGACAGATGTGCCCTCCGAATGAAGCTCTTTCCACATTCCATGCATGTATATGGTTTTTCTCCTGTGTGTGTCCTTAGATGTGTATGATATGTTCCACTATCACTGAAACTCTTTCCACACTCCATGCATTTATATGGCTTCTCCCCTGTGTGGGTCCTTTGATGGGAACGAAAACTTCCACTCTCCCTGAAGCACTTTCCACACTCCATGCATTTATATGGCTTCTCTCCTGTGTGAATCCTCTGATGGCAATGCAGTTGTGCCCTCTGAACGAAGCTCTTTCCACATTCCACGCACTTGTATGGTTTCTCCCCTGTGTGAGTCTTTAGATGGTAATTATATGGTTGACGATCACGGAAACTCTTTCCACACTCCATGCATTTATACGGCTTTTCTCCTGTGTGGGTCCTTTGATGGCTACGCAGATGTGCACTCTCCCTGAAGCACTTCCCACATTCCGTGCATTCATGTGGCTTCTTTCCCGTGTGGATCATTTGATGGCGACGCAGATTGCTGCTAAAACCGAAGGTCTTTCCACAATCCATACATTGATAAGGTTTCTCTTCTGTGTGTGTTCTCTGATGTGAATGTAGATGATCACATGGACTAAAATTGCTTCCACATTCCATGCATTTGTCTCCTTTATGTAGTTTGGCATCTATGTCTAACTGTGAATGGCATTTGCAAATTCTCCCACAGTCAGAACATTCAGTTTTCTTTGATTCTGACATAGACACCGATTCTGAGGCTAGATGTTCAGAATGATCTGCCTTCTGGAAAGAAGATATGGTCTTCGGAGTTTTCACCTGAGTTGTGTTTTCCATGACAAGCTTTGTTACAGCTGGTTCTCCGTAGTTCTCGTTCTCCTGCTGATTTCTATTTTGAAGGAAAATAAAATTCAATTAGAAAAAAGCACAGAAACCAAGGAGCAAATAAGGAGGTGATCTTAACTGCTATATTTATTTATCGTGTCAGGAGCGAACCAAAGCAGTTGTATTGCATTAAAAACAGACAAAAAAACCAAAACAAAACAAAACACAAAGTTTGCAGACTTGGTATTCTATTAAATGTCCTTTGACCAGTATCTGGCCACTTGGAGTGTCTCTGGTGTTCTCGCTCCAAAAGACAATGGAAGGGAAAGAGAGAGGGGACATGGCAGCTCCAACTCTGGGTCGGCCAATGCTATATGCTGAGGAGCAGTGGAAAGGACACATGCTTACCCAGAGGGCATGCTCTCACAGGTCTCCATTGTATCGTCTGCACATGAACCCCACTAGACCTGGTCCAGGACACACAACTCCTTCTCAGAGGAACGCACAAGCACTTCTTCAAAGGATCCCAGAGGCTGAAAGGAGAACAAAGAGATGGAGAACATCACCAAAATGCAACACCCAAAATTAGTAAGAACATCAGCCCTGGCCTTGACTTATTCAACTGCTGAGTAAGCCTGCCCTGTTGGGCGTAAGTCTGCCCATGCAAAGCAGGTGAACATAGCATTGAATTAAACATGCAGAATAATCACAGGATGTCTTAAACCTACACCTGTTGATAAATTCTACAAGCTAGCTGGCATTGCCCCCCTCCCCCAATGTGCGACGGGAAGTTGCTGCTCGTGAAAGACCATCAGAAAATGCAGCATTTTCTGTTGGTCATGTGGTTTCTGTGTGGGAAGTCTGGCCCAATTCTATCTTTGGTGGGGTTCAGAATGCTCTTTGATTGTAGGTGAACTATAAATCCCAGCAACTACAACTCCCAAATGTCAAGGTCTATTTTCCTCAAACTCACATTTGGGCATATTGAGTATTTATGCCAAGTTTGGTCTGGATGTAGGTGAACGACAAGTCTGGATGTAGGTGAACTACAAGTCTGGATGTAGGTGAACTGCAACTCCAAAATGTAAGGTCAATACCCACCAAACCCTTCCAGTATTTTCTGTTGGTCATGGAAAGTTCTGTGTGTCAAGATTGGTTCAATTCCATCGTTGGTGGAGTTCAGAATGCTCTTTGATTTTAGGTGAACTATAAATCCCAGCAACTACAACTCCCAAATGACAAAATCAACCCCCCCCCCCAACCCAACCAGTATTCAAATTTGGGCATATGGGGTATTTGTGCCAAATTTGGTCCAGTGAATGAAAATACATCCTGCATATCAGATATTTACATTACGATTCATAACAGTAGCAAAATTACAGTTATGAAGTAGCAACAAAATAATGTTATGGTTGGGGGTCACCACAACATGAGGAACTGTATTAAGGGGTCGCGGCATTATGAAGGTTGAGAATACTGCTCTACAAGCTAGCTGGCATTGCCCCCCCCCCCCCAATGTGCGACGAGAAGGTGCTGCTAAATGTGAGAGAAATAAGGTTCAACCCTGTGCAAGCCACGCACTGCATGGCTACCAGCCTCCTCCCAGTAGACTCAAATCAAGGAAAAGCTTTATGAGAACTACCACACCTCTTGGCTCCTTCTATTTTTATCAATTTTTATATTAATTTATTTTATTTTGTATCAAAAACATTGCATAAATTAATATAAAAATTGATAAAAAATAGAAGGAGCGCAGGCGGCTAAATATCTTTTGACCAAAAACGGGCAACAGCAACGGCATTGTCTGTAGCCTCCCAACAACTTTCCTATCATTGCCTTTCCTCCCAGTCTCTGGGCCCCATGGAAGAGAGAGAGAGGAAGGGGAGGGAATGCAGGCCCACTGACCCCTCTACCTCTGTTGGGGGGGGGGTCAAATGGGGTTCATGCCTTCCTACCTCCATGACACCCCTAAATTGAGAGGAAGGGGAGGGAATGCAGGCCCACTAACCTTCTACCTTTGTTGGGGGGGGGGTCTCCAAACCACCAAAGGGCCCCGTCCCCTGGCAAAAAGACCCTTCCTTAATTACTCACTCCCTCCTCCTCCTCCTTGAAACCCCTTCCCTTTCCAGAGGAGAGAACTTCCTGCCTTCCTCTCCCACCCACATGAGCCCCCTCCATTGCCCCCATCAGGGCCCCTTCCCCTGGCAAGAAGAGGCCTATTTGGGGACCCACTCTTTCCTCTGCACCCCTTGAAGGCTCCTGAATGAATGGGAAGGGAAGCATCCTGGGGGAGATGGGGCTTCCCCTTGCAGGATGCTTCCCTAAAGGGAAGGGAGGGGGGAGTTGGCACTGAGGCATCCTGCAAGGGGAAGCCCTCAAACAGAGAGACAAACACACACAAGCCAAGGCTTCCTTGGCCCTTCCCTTCTGCTCCAGCCCCAAAGAGAAAGAGAGAGACCCCAATGCAGAGAGGAGGCAGAGCCCAAGGCAGCCCCTTTGGGTGGGCCAAGGAGGCCCCCCCACAATGTCCCTCCACCCCCAGCCCTGCTCACCTTCCCCTCTGCCTGCCTTCCTTCTCTTCCCAGGAAAGGAAGTGCACCAAGGTCCACGTGGTGGAGCAGCCCTCCCTTCCGGAAATGACGTCAGGGGGAAAGGGGGCTCCTCTCCTTCCCTTTCCTTCCTCCCTTG
>NW_026845477.1:310099917-310127751 GCF_025583915.1 Anolis sagrei ordinatus | reverse complement strand
TCAGGACGACACTAGCTTTGAACCCACTCAGTCAAAGAGGCTTCGGCCTACTCATTCTCAGGACCACACTAGCTTTGAGCCCACTCACTCAAACAAGCTTCGGGCTACTCATTCTCCTCAGGATGACACTAGCTTTGAGCCCACTCACTCAAACAGGCTTCGGCCTACTCATTCTCCTAAGGACTTCACTAACTTTGGCCCACTCACTCAAACAGGCTTCGGCCTACTCATTCTCAGGACGACACTAGCTTTGAGCCCACTGACAATAAAAGGCCTAGGCCTACTCATTCTCCTCATAGAATCCTAGAGTTGGAGGAGACCTCATGGGCCATCCAGTCCAACCCCTAGATCTAGACACTAGGCTCCTATTGATGCAGGCCAAAATCCCATTGGCTTTTTTTTTTGGGTGCACTACAGTTTCCAACATTGTGGGTCAACCGCCCTCCATCCCACCATTATTTTCTATTGATCATGTTGGCCATGTGTCAAGTTTGGTCCAGATCCACTGTCATTTAGGTTCACAGAGTTCTTTGACTGTGGGTGTACTACAATTCCCAAAATGGTGGCTCATTTCCCCCCAAACTCTCAGTATCTGAAGTTGGTCATGTTGGAGTGGGGTATATTCCAAGCTTAGGTCAAATTCAGCCAATGATGGATCTGGACCAAACTTGGCACACATACCTAACATGACCAACTTTGACTAACTCATGATCTGCCTAATTCATACTCAACCTGGCAAAGAACCCAGTGTTACCTGCCCATTTACTAAGCTGACTGGGGCTAGTCTGTCCAACAGTTGGATGGGCAACATCTTCTCAGTGACCTTCAAGGGTGAACCTCAGAGGCAGTGAAGACTTTTGGACTCCTCCCCTCCTAGAGAGATCCCTATCTAAATCCACACATGTGATTGTAAGATGTATTAATAATTTTTTATTCCAAGGAACAGAAATACAAGCATGAAAACAGAAACAGGTATAGAAAATAGTTACATTGAGCAAGAATAATGTCTCCCTACAAACACAAAACAAAAAAGAATTGTGCAACAACTAACAGAACTCAGTCTGAAACAATCATCCTAATCTATGCAACTCTATAAGATTATATCTTGCATCAGGATAGTTGGTTCTAGCCATCTCTGGGCAGAGATTATCCTCACTGCAGGCATTATGTACAATAGTAGTCTTTGTATTTCCTAACAGATCATCCACCGTCCCAGCAAGGAAAACTCTAGTTTCATCATCATTTTGATCTTGACATTTTTTTCTAACATCATAAACACTTGTGTCCAATACTTCTGGGCCTTTTTACAAACACATCTGGTAAAAGGTCCCAACATTTTACAAACTATCAGTGCAATTTGCTGGCCAACTTGCTTCTTCTCATCCAACTAACTGACTTCAGACACAGTTGTTTCTGCTTCAGTAGCGGCTCTTATCTTGATTTACATTTCATTCATTGCAATGACACTTACTCGTTAGCATGGTCAGATGCAATTGAGATGAGCCAAGAGACAGAGCAATGGTGTCTCCTATATTTATACTCCACTGTTAGAAGCTCATTATTCAATGTCCAGCCTCCTAGTCTATTGCAACATCTTCCTTGTCTGTTCCACGCATGCTTCATAATGTTCCAAAGATTAACTCTTTCACAGCTAGCAGCATGGACATTTTAAACTTGTGTACAATGTATATTGACATTACATTGATTATCATACGATAACATCACACGTCCTTGAGTCCAATACTTCTGAACCCTTTTATAAAAACACATCTGGTAAAAGGTCCCGAGATTTTTCTCACATTTCTAACATTTACTAGAACTGGCTTTGTACAACTTAGAAAACCTCTCTGGCGTCAGATACTTGTATACATCACCATGTAATTTTTTTTTCTTTCAAAACATTATTCAGAGAAAATTTCAATTTTTTTTTGTCCGAACCTTTTCTTGTTGCTTCAATTGTTTTGGCCTACAAATATTTTCTGCCGCCCACTTAACCATGCAATATTTCACATGTTCTTCCTTCATTTCATATGTTTTAGCAATCAGAGGGTCATCCTCAGAACATAACAAGGTTTTGAATTCTGGTTGATCAGACATCCAAATACATTTTTTTTCTAACTGAAACMGKTCTGCAATTTCTTTTCRAGSAAACCGTTCTGTCGTCATCCCCTCTGTCATCAATTCCTCCCTTGTCTTTAACCTATAYACCTCATTATGCAATAGAAACAAATCACTGTAAGTAAACCATTTCCTAAAATCTTAGAGTTGGAAGAGAACTTGTTGAATAAGTGATATACCAGGCAAAGACCCTATTAAGTACTGGAGGTGGTCCAGGGTGCAGAACCGATTCATTCCACAGTGCACCGACATTAGGATCACTGTAAGACAATCGACTCCAAAAGAAAGGAAACCCTCAATATGCAAAACATCAAGGACGAGAGAGTTCCACTTGTATTGAAAAAAAAAAAAACAGCCTTCTGCCTTGACCAGAACTTCTACCGTTATTGTGTATTGTATTGAACTCCTTTTTTCTGTTGATTTGAAAAACCAATGGTTTTCCAATTACAATCCCTAGGGTCTTTCAGGGGCTGATGGTTTCTGTCGCGCGGCTGGGGGGCCTGTAAACAGCTTGTTTTTTCCTATTAGGGGACATATACTTTAAAGGGGCCCCAGCGGGGGGGGGGAAAGGCCCAGGGGCCTCAAAAAAGAGGAGGTTTTCTCCAGGGATTTTTTTCTTGAAGGGTGATGATCTTTGAGAGTTTAAATGATACAAAACCAAAAAAATCTTTAATTTATGGGAACCAGCAAAACAAAATCTTCAATGGTTCAAAAACAAAAAAAAAAAACAAAAAACACTTCAAAAGCTTTTAAATGAGATGAGATAAAATTTATATTTTCAGTTTTGGATTAAAAAACAAAAAAACCTGTTCCAATCCCTGTAGGGAAAAAAAAAAAAAAAAAAAAAAAAAAAAACCCTATTTAACCTCTCCCAGGCTGTTTACTATCTATGCCTCATCGGTGTGGGTCCTACTACCAATTCCAAATGTGTCTGGGTATCAAGTAGACCTACCAGCCGAGGCTTGTAGATATTTCAGATGGAGTTCCGTGGATCTGTAGTGCTGTCCTCCCTCAGAGAATTCTTTGAAAACTTCAGGGCTGTTTTCCCTCTGTTTGCTGTGAGGCTGAGAGGCTGTGAGCTCTCAGCCAGAGCCTTGGGACCTTTTCCCTGGAATTTCTGTTTCCCCAGATGTTCTGTAGAAAAGAAGCTTTTCTATGGGACGAGCTGGTCTACGTCCTATAGTTTAGCTTCCTTACGAGAGATTGCCCCAAAAATGGCTCCTTTCCCTCCCAGAGCCCTGAACAAGGAACCATAGCTTAATTATGATGGACAGGAGGCCTGCCCTATGACTGCAAACAGATAACAGAAAGAAAATAAAGTTGGAGCTCCTGGTACAGCCGTACCAGCACAGCCGCAGAAAACAAGCTTACCCCCCTCCTCTCAATCTTCTCTTCTGCAGGCTAAACATGTCCATCTCTTTAAACTCATAGGGCTTGTTCTCGAGACCCCTTGATCCTTTGAGTCACCCTCCTCTGGACACTTTCCAGCTTAGACTCAACATCTCCGATAAATTGTGATGCCCAGAAACACCGGGAGGTGACAATACAGGCTCCTCAGATTGAAAATGGAGAGAAGCACCTCTCCCAGAGCGAGAACTGAGCCTCGCCTTCAGAAGCCGGAAATGAAAGGAGAAGCCTTATAAACCGTATAAAATAAAATAGGTACTGCTTTGGCAGGAAAAGGCAAAAGAAACTCCAAGCAGTCTTGCCGGCCACACAACCGGGAGGTGACAATGTTTCTCCCCTGTGTGGACTCTTTAATGGCTCCTCGGCTTGAAAATCGAGAAAAGCACCTCTCCCAGAGAGAGACATGAGCCTCGCCTTCAGAAGCCGGAAATGAAAGGAGAAGCCTTTGCCTTTGTCTCATTTTATGTGACTGTAAAGGCATTGAATGTTTGCCTATGTCTGCTATAAATGCCGTGATCTGCTTTGAGTCCCCTCGGGGAGAAGTGCAGAACATAAATAGTGAATTATTATTATGATTAAGGTAAATCCAAATATATATACATACGAAAAAAAGTAGCAAGAACTCTAAAGAGACTTACTGGAGGAACATTTGCCTAATATAAGGAATAGAAGAAATTGGTTTGCCATTATTAAGGATATTTGAAGGATTTCAACACTCCGCCACAGACCTGGGAAAAGTGGCATGAACTAAGAAGTGAACAAATATTTCCACGGAATTTTATTCCACATTCTATGCATTCACATGGTCTCACCCATGTGAGTCCTTAGATATTTATTATATAAGCAACGTCTGTTGAAGGCCTTTCCACATTCCATGCATTTATGTGGTTTTTCTCGTGTGGGTCTTATGATGGGCATGTAAACTGTCACTTCTGCTGAAGGCCTTTCCACATTCCATGCATTTATATGGTTTTTCCCCTGTGTGGGTCCTATGATGGGAACGCAAATGTCCTCTGTCCCTGAAGCTCTTTCCACATTCCATGCATTTATATGGTTTCTCCCCTGTATGGATTCTTTGATGGGAATGTAGACTTCCACTGCAACTGAAGCTCTTTCCACACTCCATGCATTCATAAGGTTTCTCCCCTGTGTGGGCTCTTTGATGCGACTGCAAACTGCTACTAGAAGAGAAACTCTTTCCGCATTCCTTGCATTCATGCGGTTTCTCCCCTGTGTGGGTTCTTTGGTGCAAACGCAGACTTCCACTGCGACTGAAGCTCCTTCCACATTCCATGCATTCATATGGTTTCTCCCCTGTGTGGGTCCTTAGATGTTTATTACATGTGCCTTTATCACGGAAGCTCATTCCACATACTGTACATTCATATGGTTTCTCCCCTGTGTGGGTCCTTAGATGTGTATTACATGTGCCTTTAACACGGAAGCTCATTCCACATACTGTGCACTTGTATGTTTTTCTCCTGTGTGAACTCTTAGATGTTTACCATATGATCCACCATCGCTGAAGCTCTTCCCACATTCCATGCATTTGTATGGCTTCTCTCCTGTGTGTATTCTTTGATGCACCTGTAGATTTCCTTTCTGGCTGAAGCCCTTTCCACATTCCATGCATTTATATGGCTTCTCCCCTGTTTTCGTTCTCTTTTGCTTTCCAGACACCTGTTTTTCCGCACCAGGCTTTGTTACAGCTGGCTTCTTGTGTTTCTTCTGCCAATTTCTTTTTTGAGAAAAAAGAAGAAAAATC
Source organism: Anolis sagrei ordinatus (assembly GCF_025583915.1). Lineage (NCBI taxonomy): Eukaryota > Metazoa > Chordata > Lepidosauria > Squamata > Anolidae > Anolis > Anolis sagrei. The sequence continues at coordinate 310,122,461 of NW_026845477.1, read as the reverse complement.
CTTTAGACAAAATGACAGAAATCAGAGACCAAATAAGAGACGTATCCCCTAGAGCAGTGGTTCTCAACCTTCCTAATGCTGTGACCCCTTAATACAGTTCCTCATTCTGTGGTGACCCCCAACCATAAAACTACTTTAGTTGCTACATCATAACTGTAATTTTGCTACTGTTATGAATCATAATGTAAACATCTGATATGCAGGATGCATTTTCATTCAGTGGACCAAACTGGGCACAAATACCCAATACGCCCAATTCTGAATACTGGTGGGGTTAGGGGTGGGGGTTGATTTGGGAGTTGTAGTTGCTGGGATTTATAGTTCACCTACAATCAAAGAGCATCCTGAACTCCATCAATGATGGAATTGAACCAAATTTGGCACACAGAACTCCCATGACCAACAGAAAATACTGGAAGGGTTTGGGGTGCATTGACCTTGAGTTTGGGAGTTGTAGTTCACCTACATCCAGAGATCACTGTGGACCCAAACAATGGTGGATCTGGACCAAACTTGTGGAGTTTGGGGAAAATAGACCTTGACCTTTTGGAGTTGTAGTTACTGGGATTTATAGTTCACCTACCATCAAAGAATATTTTGAACTCCACCAAAAATAGAATTGGGCCAAACTTGGCACACAGAACCCCCGTGGCCAACAAAAAATACTGTGTTTTCTGATGGTCTTTGGTGACCCCACTGACACCCCCTTGCGACCCCCCAGGTTGAGAAACGCTGCCCTAGTTTCTCGTTAATCTATTTAACATGCCATACTGAAATCTTTGATCAATATGCTCCTCTCAGCCGCTAACATCAATAGCATTGCCTGTCTAATCCTAAGATGAGAGGATCCACGTCCTTCTCTCTTCGGGTGATATAGCAGTGCTTTCCATTTGCATGTGAGAAGAGAAGGATAACCCAGAGCTGTAGCAAGGAAAAAAATGGAGGAAGACTCCTTCCTGAATAGAAATCCTCCCTCAGAAAGAGCCTCTGCTCCAATACAAATACAGTTAACGATTGGCACTGAGCTTCTCCACATTGTAATGAGCTAACGGTGCACTTGTAGTGAATTCCAAGGCTGAGGGAGGAGATTGAACCTGGGTGTTGAAGGGAGAGGGTGTTTGGAGACTGGAGTGGCGTAGAGCAGTGGTTCTCAACCTTTCTAATGCTGTGACCCCCAAATAAAGTTCTTCCAGCCATATTTTCGTGGCTACTTCATAAATAATTTTGCTCCTCTTATGAATTCTAATGCAAATATCTAATAGGCAGGATGTATTTGCATTGTTACAAATTGAACATAATTAAAGCATAGGGACTAATCACAAAAACAATATCTTTGGGGGAGTATGGACAACGGATGATGGGATTTGCAGTACCTTCAACCAATTCAGCTCTGACTTCCATAGACCACTGAGATCCCTCACAAATTACAGACCTGGACCAAACTTGAAACACAGAACTCCCATGACAACAGAAAATACTGGAGGAGTTTGGGAGGAACTGACAGTAATTTATGGGAGACGTAGTTCTGAACTTATGCAACCAGAGAATGGATTCAAACTTGGCACAGAAAACTCCCATGGTGAATAGAAAATACTGGAAAGACCTGGGGTACATAGACCTTGGCATTTTGGAGCTGCTGAGATATATAGTTCTCTCCCATTCAAAAGCATTCTGAACTCATGCAACCATGGAATGCACTGAAACTGGGTACAGAGAACTCCCATGGTGAACAGAAAATACTGGAAAGGACTGGGGTACATAGACCTTGGCATTTTGGAGCTGCTGGGATATATAGTTCTCTCCCATCCAAAAGCATTCTGAACTCATGCAACCATGGAATGCACTCACACTTGGCACAGAGAACTCCCATGGTGAACAGAAAATATGGAAAGAACTGGTGTACATAGACCTTGGCATTTTGGAGCTGCTGGGATATATAGTTCTCCCCCATCCAAAACCATTCTGAACTCATGCAAACAGGGAATGCACTCACACTTGGCACAGAGAACTCCCATGGTGAACAGAAAATATGGTAAGGACATAGACCTTGGCATTTTGGAGCTGCTGAGATATATAGTTCTCTCTCATCCAAAAGCATTCTGAACTCATGCAAACGGGGAATGCACTCACACTTGGCACAGAGAACTCTGGCGGACAGAAAATACTGGAGAGGATTGGGGTACATAGACCTTGGCATTTTGGAGCTGCTGGGATATATAGTTCCCTCCCATCCAAAAGCATTCTGAACTCATGCAACCATGGAATGCACTCAAACTTGGCACAGAGAACTCCTTCCGCCCGTCTCTCACCCTCTTCTAAGCTCAGAAGGAGGCAAAGGCCAGGCGGTGAAGGCTCCTGGGATGGCCAGGCATTGAGGACGGCAGGAATAAGTTTACTCACCTTGCGGGGTCTTCTTCCCCCGTACCTTTGCCTCCAAAGCTCCTCCTGCTGTCTACCCACAGGTCTATGGAAAGAGCAGGAGGAGGAACCAGCTAGGAATGAAAATGTGGCTGGCTCAGGGGGTGAGCAGCTATTTTGGAGGGGGTGGAGACAGCCAAGGCAGCTTCGCAACTCCCCCAAAATGGCTGAATGACCCCCCTTTGGGTCTCGACCCCCAGGTTGAGAACCGCTGGTGTAGAGGGTTAGGAGAAAGGCCTGTGATTGGCCAGAGTTGCTAGCAGGGAAAGCTAGTGAGGAGTTTACAGCTATTAGGAAGGTAGCTGGGAAACAGAGATAGATCCAGGTTAGGACTATCTGTGCTGGTGGAGAATTACTGTCAGAGAAACTATCCTGTCAGGATTCTTGTTTGGAGGGAGAAAGAAGAGTTTCTTGTGTAACAAAGTCAGAACTGTTTATCAAGACAAATCTCTGTAACAGCCAAGCTTAGTACCTGCATTGTTCCTGTTCTTGTAAATAAACTTTACTGTTAGGTTCTTGTGGGTTTTTTCGGGCTATATGGCCATGTTCTAGAGGCATTTCTCCTGACGTTTCGCCTGCATCTATGGCAAGCATCCTCAGAGGTAGTGAGGTCTGTTGGAATTAGGAAAATGGGTTTATATATCTGTGGAATGACTGGGGTGGGGCAAAGAGCTCTTCTCTGCTGGAGCTAGGTGTGAATGTTTCAACTGACCACCTTCATTAGCATTTGAAGGCCTGGCTGAGCCTGGGAAAATCTTTTGTTGAGAGGTGTTAAGATGTGCGTGGTTGTTTCCTCTCTGCTGTTTTGCTGTTGTAATTTTAGAGTTTTTTAATACTGGTAGCCAGATTTTGTTCATTTTCATGGTCTCCTCCTTTGAAATTGTCCACATGCTTGTGGATTTCAATGGCTTCTCTGTGTAGTCTGACATGGTGGTTTTGAGAGTGGTCAGCATTTCTGTGTTCTCAAATAATATGCTGTGTCCAGGTTGGTTCATCAGGTGCTCTGCTATGGCTGACTTCTCTGGTTGAAGTAGTCTGCAGTGCCTTTCATGTTCCTTGATTCGTGTTTGGGCAATGCTGCGTTTGGTGGTCCCTATGTAGACTTGTCCACAGCTGCATGGTATACGGTAGACTCCTGCAGAGGTGAGAGGATCCCTCTTGTCCTTTGCTGAATGTAGCATTTGTTGGATTTTCTTGGTGGGTTTGTAGATTGTTTGTATGTTGTGTTTCCTCATCAGCTTCCCTATGCGGTCAGTGGTTCCCTTGATGTATGTCAAGAACACTTTTCCTCTGGGTGGATCTTCATCTTTACTCTCGTGGCTTGTTCTTGGTCTTGAAGCTCTTCTGATGTCTGAGGTGGAGTCTCCATTGGCCTGGAGAGCCCAGTTGAGGTGGTTCAGTTCATCTTGGAGGAGGTGGGGTTCGCAGATTCTTTTTGCACGGTCTGCCAAGGCTTTAATGGGGCTTCTTTTTTGACTTGGGTGATGGTTGGAGTTTTTATGTAGATATCTATCTGTGTGTGTGGGTTTTCTGTAGACAGTGTGACCCAATTGTTGATCTGGTTTGCGGATGACTAGGACATCTAGAAAAGGCAGTCTTCCTTCATTTTCTTCTTCCGTGGTGAATTGGATGTTTGGGTGGATGCTGTTAAGATGGTCCAGGAACCTGTTGAGTTCTTCTTCTCCATGGCTCCAAATGGTGAAGGTGTCATCCACATATCTGAACCATATCGTGGGCTTTTTGGTTGCTGTCTCCAGGGCTTGTTTTTCAAAGTGTTCCATGTAGAAATTAGCTATGACTGGGCTGAGAGGGCTCCCCATAGCTACTCCATCTTTCTGTTCATAGAATTCATTGTCCCACTGAAAGTAGCTGGTGGTGAGGCAATGGTGAAACAGAGCTGTGATGTCTTCTGGGAACCTCTGGTTGATGAGTGCCATGGTGTCTGCTACCGGGACCATGGTAAATAGAGATACCACATCGAAGCTGATCAGTTTGTCGTTTGTATTTAGCTTGAGGTTGCTGATTTTTTCTATGAAGTGGGCTGAGTCCTTGATGTAGTGTGTAGTGAGCCCAATATGGCTTTGTAACTGTGCAGCAAATTTTGCTAAGTTGTACGTGGGGGATCCAATGGCACTCACGATGGGTCTGAGTGGGGTGGAATCCTTACTGTTTATGGTTCATTACATCTGACTCGTGTGCCTCTGCTTAAAGGTTTAAAAGCAGCTTTAAGCAGAAATCAAGAACTTAATTGGTGGCAGCGTATGTTTTAAAGAACTATCTTTAAAGGGTACCTCAGAAACTCAAGCCTGAGGGCTAACACCATCACACTCTTTCACAAGTTACCTCAAGTAAGCCAAGGGCTTATCAGCACTGCTAAGTGGGTGGGTGCCAGTGTGCTTTCAAAAAGGGTTTTTCAGCCAGGAAGAAAGTGCCAGCTTTCTATCACAGCCTTTTGGGTTTTGGAGCTTGGAAACGCAGAAGCTTTTGTCCAATACAAGTGGTTTTCAGTTGTGGGATTATTTTAATTCCCAAACAAAGTCACGCTACATCTTGTATATTTTTGGTTTTCAGCTGGTGGAATTAAATATTATTCCCCAAATTCTTCCTTCCGTCTTGTTATAATTGGTGGCAAGGGCTGGGATTTGTCCAAAAATAAATTCCGTCTTGTTATAGCATTCTTTCCAAACAAACGGCATTCCTGGAGTATCGACGGAATTTTCTTTTTTGAACGGCACTCTCATAAGGCCTGAGAGAGAGCCCTTGAATCTACCAGATTAGCCCTTGCTTCTCGTTCCTGGGCTCCTGGCTTCTGAATGAGCGTTGCCCACTTTCTCCTCTGTCTCATGAGGACCACATCCTGTTCTTCTGTGTTCCAACTGGAATCCTCTACCCTGAGTCCTGGGTCTGGCATTAGGAAACCTCTTCTCTGGAGAGTTAGAAGTTTTTCCCATCTGAGTTCTCTCTTTTCCTCTAGTCTGCTCTTTTAGTTGGGATTCCCTTACTCCAAAGTAGCAAGCACTCCAAGTTGTTGTATCTGCCTATCCCAAAAGACAATGGAAAGGAAGCCCACCTACACGACAGGGGATATGCCGCTCTGGGCCAGAGTGAAGAGAGGGGTGGCAGGGAACAGTTCCATCTTGTCTCCTACATATGTCATCAGTAAGGGACCCCTCCCCTCAGCACCAACTGCCGCCCTGGTTAAGTTTTGAAAAAAGGAAGTTATGCTGCCTCACCCTGTATTATAATGTAATATAGTATAATACTGAGAATAATAATATATTACAATTATATATTTTATATTACATGTAATATTACTAATAATATTACAATATAATGGTATAGTACAATATAGTAATATATAATACTGATATTGTACTTTGCTAATAATTTAATATATTGTATGTATATATATATATATTGTAAGCTGATCTGAGTCCCCCTTGGGGGTGAGAAGGGCGGGATATAAATGTCATAAATAAATAAATATGGATGCTCGGATGCTTGTCTGTTCTTAATCCTGTCCAACTCCCTTCACCAGGGCAAGAAAACATAATCAAAGTCCTCCTGACAAAGAGCCATCCAGCCATAGATAGATAGATAGATATGATTCACACACAGAGAGAGATATAGTATCATACATTTGAAAGGGACCCCTAAAGAAGGATATGTTGCATATTCCAGAGCAGGCAAACCAGACACTCTCCACATCAACACTGACAAAGAAACAGCAAGAAATACTGCTTACCCACAAGCAGAAAGGAATTATATAGATTAGAAACCAACACTTTCTCATGACTTTGTTTTCCAGATCACCAGACTGGGCCACAGCAACGCCTGGCAGGGGACGGCTGGCACCTTCCCCTTGCCTCACTGCCAACAGAACTTCTGAGCATGCCAGGCACAGGTGCAGGCGAAACGTCAGGAGGGAATGCTGCTGGGACATGGCCAGTGACAGCTGAGACGCTGTTTTGGGAAGCCATGGCTCAGGCTGAAAGGGGAAGGACTAGATGGATCCCCTGGCATCCCATAATAGACCTCCCTTCCCTCCTTTCCCTCGAAGTACCTTCTTCCCTCATTCAGGACAGGCCCAAGGCGCTCCTGCTCTCCCACACCGGAAATGGGCTCAGGGGAAATGACGTCAACCGTCCCCCTCATTAGCATCCCTCTCCTCTCTCTCCCTCTGAGGAGGCCTCAGCGTTGTGGACTCCATTTCCCAGGATTCCTGCCCGGCCTCCGAAGCAGCCGAGGCTTCTGGGAGTTGGAGTCCAAAGACAAAGCCTGGAGCACTCGTGTGGCCGGAAGAAGGAAACGCAGGCAGGAAGGAGGCGCAGTTTGTGACCTCACTTCCGGAAAGGAGGGAGGGAGGGGTGGTTTTGAACTCTCTTGGCGGGAAGGAGAGGAACATAGAAGGAGGAGGAGGCATTGGAGGTGGGATCCTGGGCAGAGAGGAAGGGAATGGGAAGGGATAGAATCATAGAATCAAAGAGTTGGAAGAGACCTCATGGGCCATCCAGTCCAACCCCCTGCCAAGAAGCAGGTATATTGCATTCAAAGCACCCCTGACAGATGGCCATCCAGCCTCTGTTTAAAAGCTTCCAAAGAAAGAGCCTCCACCACACTCCGGGGCAGAGAGTTCCACTGCTGAACGGCGCTGCACTACAGACTCCCTGACTGAGCTAGCGGGGGTGGTCTCGGACCTGGCATTGGAGTCCCAACGGCTGCTTGTGCTGGGGGACTTCAATGTCCACGCCGAGGCCGCCTTATCGGGAGCGGCTCAGGACTTCATGTCTACCATGGCAACCATGGGGCTGTCCCAACAGGTACCTGGCCCCACCCACAGTGCTGGACATACATTGGACTTGGTTTTCTGCCAGGGATGGGAGGAAGGTGGCGGTGTTGAGGAGTTATCCATCTCTCCGTTGCCATGGACCGACCACCACCTGGTCAGCTTTAGACTCACTGCACCCCCTAACCTCCGCAGAGGTGGAGGACCCATTAAACTGGTCCGCCCCAGGAGGCTTATGGATCCGGATGGATTCCTGACGGCTCTTGGGGAATTTTCCCGCCACCTCGGTTGGTGATCCTGTTGATGCTCTGGTCGCTCTCTGGAATGGGGAGATGACTAGGGCAATAGACACGATCGCTCCAGAACGTCCCCTCTCAAGTAGCCGAGCTAAACCAGCTCCTTGGTTTACCGAGGAGCTGGCAGCGTTGAAGCGAAAGAAGAGGGAACTAGAGAGCGTGTGGCGTTCGGATCCGGGCGAGCCAAATCGAACACGGTTTGTGTCCTTTTTAAGGGCATATGCCGCGGCAATAAAAGCCGCAAAGAAGACTTTCTTTGCGGCCACTATTGCGTCTGCAAAGAACCGTCCGGCTGAACTGTTCCGAGTTGTCAGAGGCCTGTTAAAACCCACCACTCAGGATGGGTGCCCTGATGACTCGGCAGCTCGCTGTGAAGCTTTTGCTCAGTTCTTTGCAGACAAAGTCGCTTTGATCCGCTCTGGACTGGATACTATATTAACGGCAGTCTCTGAGGATGTAACACGAGCATCTGCTTGTCCGGTTTTGATGGATTCATTTCAATTGGTTCAATCCGAGGATGTGGACAAGGTGCTTGGAGGAATGAGAGCTACCACATGCATCCTAGACCCCTGCCCATCCTGGCTTCTAAAGGAGGCCAGAGGGGGATTGGCCGAGTGGGTGAAGGTGGTGGTTAATGCCTCCCTTCGGGAGGGCAAAATTCCAGCCAGCTTAAAGCAAGCTGTAATAAAACCGCTGTTGAAGAAACCATCACTGGACCCCACTCAATTCGTCAACTATCGGCCTGTTTCCAATCTCCCCTTTTTGGGCAAAGTCATGGAACGTGTGGTGGCCTCACAACTCCAGGCATTCTTGGTAGACACGGATTATCTGGACCCGGCACAGTCTGGCTTTAGGCCGGGGCATGGTACCGAGACAGCCTTGGTCGCCTTAGTGGATGATCTGCGTCGGGAGCTCGACAGGGGGAGTGTGTCCCTGTTGGTGCTGCTCGACCTCTCAGCGGCCTTCGATACCGTCGACCACGGTATCCTTCTGGGACGCCTCGCGGGGATGGGTCTTGGAGGTACTGTTCTGCAGTGGCTCCGCTCATTCCTCGAGGGTCGGTCTCAGAAGGTGTTACTGGGAGACTCCTGTTCAACCCCACAACCTTTGTCTTGTGGGGTTCCTCAGGGTTCAATACTGTCTCCCATGTTGTTTAACATCTACATGAAGCCGCTGGGCGAGATCATCCGGAGTTTCGGAGTGCGATGTCATCTGTACGCAGATGATGTCCAACTCTGTCACTCCTTTCCACCTGCTACTAAGGAGGCTGTCGAGGTCCTGAACCGGTGCTTGGCCGCTGTGACGGTCTGGATGGGGGCGAACAAATTGAAATTGAATCCAGACAAGACAGAGGTACTCCTGGTTAGTCGCAAGGCCGAACAGGGTATAGGGTTACAGCCTGTGTTAGACGGGGTCGCACTCCCCCTGAAGACGCAGGTTCGCATGTTTGGGTGTGATCCTGGACTCATCGCTGAGCCTGGAACCCCAGGTTTCGGCGGTGACCAGGGGATTGTGTCATCGAAAATGGCTATGCGTGTCAGTGCTGACACACATGTCATAGGTTCGCCATCACAGGTTTAGAACTTGGGGGGGAAGAAGCTTCAGGGAAAGAGAGCTAACGTAATTCGAAAACATCATATTAAAAGAGCAGACGAAAAAATAAAATGAGTATCAGGAAAGGATAACCAGTATGATATATGAATAGAGATTAAACTGGGAGAGGGGGAACGGACACAACCGGGGAGCAGCGGCATGGCCAATGTCATGGAGTAATAAGGAGATATACCCATCCCATCCCCAGTACAACTGACTGTAACTCAGTGAGGGGCAGATTTTCATCCACCGATAAGTAAAATAAAAATAGAGCCTGAAATAGATTTGCTGTGCTTGAGGTTTTGATGAAGCAACTCATGCCTTTGCTCCTCAATCCACTGACCTGGTTGGGGATAGAAATAGTAATACTGGTTCCTAGGTGTAGCCATGGAAGAAAAAAATATCTATTCATAGGATAGGGAGTGGTCAACCCTCCTGTTTAAGGAGCTCCACTGGCTGCCGTTCACTTTCCGGTCCCAATTCAATGTGCAGGTTCTTACCTACAAAGCCCTGAAGGGTTTGGGTCCTGCCTACCTGCGTGACTGCATTTCTTGTACGAACCCACACGATCTCTTCGATCATCTGGAGAGGCCCTGCTCACACTCCCACCTCCTTCGCAGGCTCGATTGGTGGGGACGAGGGAGAGGGCCTTCTCAGTGGTGGCCCCCAACTCTGGAACTCACTTCCCAGGGACATTAGACATGCCCCAACGTTGGCAGTCTTTAGGAGGAGCCTGAAAACGCGATTGTTCCAGTGTGCCTTCCCAGAATAAAGAGAACTCTCAGCAATATGTCCTCACAATGCACTTTAATACTGACTTAGGATGGACTGTGCTCCCTCATTTCTCTCTGAAAAGTCCTATCCTAGTTATATTTTACCTTGTTCACTATCAGCATATTTTCAATTTTAATCTATTACATTTGGCCCAGCCATTTTAAAAATTGTTTACGTCACTATTGATTTTTTATGTGATTTATATGATTTGTATTTTATTGATTGTTTATTGATGTTGTTTGATGTACTTTGGACTTCACCTCATGTAAGCCACACCGAGTCCCTTGGGGAGATGGTAGCAGGGTACAAATAAAGATGATGATGATGATTATTATTATTATTATTATGGGTCTTGGAGGTACTGTTCTGCAGTGGCTCCAGTCCTTCCTGGAGGGTCGTACCCAGGTGTTGCTGGAGGACTCCTGCTCAGCCCCATAGCCATTGTCCTGTGGGGTCCCGCAGGGCTCAGTATTGTCCCGCACCGAGTCCCTTGGGGAGATGGTAGCAGGGTACAAATAAAGATGATGATGATGATGATGATTATGGGTCTTGGAGGTACTCTTACAGAGGGACCACCAAACGCAGCAGCAGCATTGCCCAGACACGAATCAAGGAACAGGAAAGGCACGGCAGACTCATTCAACCAGAGACGTCAGCCATAGCAGAGCACCTGATGAACCAGCCTGGACACAGCATATTATTTGAGAACACAGAAATGCTGGACCACTCTCACAACCACCATGTCAGACTACACAGAGAAGCCACTGAAAGACACAAGCATGTGGACAATTTCAACAGAAAGGAGGAAACGATGAAAATGAACAAAATCTGGCTACCAGTATTAAAAGTCTCAAAAATTACAACAGCAAAACAACACTCCTTTCCACCTGCTACTAAGGAGGCTGTCGAGGTCCTGAACCGGTGCTTGGCCGCTGTGACGGTCTGGATGAGGGCGAACAAATTGAAATTGAATCCAGACAAGACAGAGGTACTCCTGGTTAGTCGTAAGGCCGAACAGGGTATAGGGTTACAGCCTGTGTTGGATGGGGTCACACTCCCCCTGAAGACGCAGGTTCGCAGTTTGGGTGTGATCCTGGACTCATCGCTGAGCCTGGAACCCCAGGTTTCAGCGGTGACCAGGGGAGCATTCGCACAGTTAAAACTTGTGCGCCAACTGCGACCGTACCTTGGGAAGTCTGACTTGGCCACGGTAGTCCACGCTCTGGTTACATCCCGTCTTGACTACTGCAACGCTCTCTACGTGGGGTTGCCTTTGAAGATGGCTCGGAAGCTCCAATTAGTCCAACGGGCGGCAGCCATGATACTAACAGGAGCGGGGCGCAGGGAGCATACAACTCCTCTGCTGCACCAGCTCCACTGGCTGCCGATTTGCTACCGGGCTCAATTCAAAGTGCTGGCGTTGGCCTTTAAAGCCCTAAACGGTTCTGGCCCAACTTATCTATCCGAACGTATCTCGGCCTATCAGCCCACCAGGACCCTAAGATCTTCTGGGGAGGCCCTGCTCTCTATCCCTCCCCGCTGAAATTAGACAGGCGCCCTCCCTCATGGCCTTTCGTAAGGGCCTGAAAACATGGCTTTTCGAGATGGCCTTCAACTAAGTGCTATGTTATCGGATTTGACGACCGGAACGGACTATTACTATGAAACTGATTATGTCCCCATAACAAGACGAAGCGGATTTTTAGTATAGTTAGATGTTATGTATTAATAGAGTGTTGTTTTGTTGTCATGACTTATTGTAAATTGTCTTTTCTATGTTTTGTACACCGCCACGAGTCGCCCTAGGGCTGAGAGTGGCGGTTAATAAGTGCAAGAAATAAATAAATAATCCCGCCTGCTTCACAGGTGCGGCTGGCGGGGACGAGAGACAGGGCCTTTTCTGTGGTGGCCCCTCGGCTTTGGAACGCCCTCCCCATAGAGGTAAGATCAGCCCCCTCGCTGATGGTGTTTCGAAAAAGATTGAAGACATGGATGTTCAAACAAGCATTCGGTTAATCCGGTGCAATGAATTTGATGATCAAAGGACTGGTAATCACAGACGACGAAATTGGATTGCGATTTTAGTTAAGAGATGCATTGGATTGTTATTGGTGGCCCAATACTGTGTATGTGTTTTTTATGCTTTTTAAATTGAATATTGTTGATTGTTGTAGTGTTGTAAACCGCGTTGAGTCGCCAATTTAGGCTGAGAAACGGCGGTATACAAGCGCAGTAATAAATAAATAAATAAATACCAAGCTTGCAAACTCTTTGTCTGTTTGTTAAAAATTTGTTTAAAATGTAATACAATTTTCTGGTTGATACTGGCATGATAAATAAATAAATAAAACTTGTCTTCTTTAAGCTTTCCTTTCTTCTCATGATGTGGCCAAGGTACTTCATCTTTGCCTCTCATCTCCTTCCCTCCAATGAGCAGTCGGGCTTCATTTCCTGAAGTATGGACTGGTTGGATCTTCTCGAGATCCAAGGTACTCTCAGAACTTTCCTCCAGCACCACAGTTCAAAAGCGTCTCTCTTCCTTCACTCAGCCTTCCCTATGGTCCAGTCTCACATCTGTAGGTGGCTACGGGGAATACCATTGCTTTATCTATGTGGATCTTCGTTGCCAGTGTGATGTCTCTACTCTTCACTGTTTTATCGAGATTGGACATTGCTCTCCTCCCAAGAAGCGTTTCCTGATTTCCTGGCTGCAGTCCATGTCTGCAGTCATCTTTGCACCTAGAAACACAGTCTGTCACAGCCTCCACATTTTCTCCCTCTATTTTCAAGTTATCAGTCAGTCTGGTTGCCATCATCTTGGTTTTTTTTTATATTTAGCTGCCAACCTAGCAGTTTGAAAACATGCAAATGTGAGTAGATCAATAGGTACCGCTTTGGCAGGAAAAGTCAAAAGACACTCCAAGTAGTCTTGCCGACCACACAACCGGGAGGTGACAATGCATGCTCCTCAGCTTGAAAATGGAGGGAAGCACTAGAGAAGCAGAGCCAGAGATGAGCATCGCCTTCAGAAGCTGGAAATGAAAGGAGAAGCCTTTGCCTTATAAAATGGCTTTGTAAAATTACCTTATGTTACCTTATAAAATATAATAGGTACCGCTTTGGCAGGAAAAGGCAAAAGACACTCCTAGAATCATAGAATCCTAGAGTTGGAAGAGACCTCCTGGGCCATCCAGTCCAACCCCATTCTGCCAAGAAGCAGGAAAATTGCATTCAAAGCACCCCCAACAGATGGCCATTCAGCCTCTGTTTAAAAGCTTCCAAAGAAGGAGCTTCCACCACACGCCGGGGCAGAGAGTTCCATTGCTGAACAGCTCTCACAGTCAGGAAGTTCTTCCTCATGTTGATGGAATCTCCTGTCTTGTACTTTGAAGCCACTGTTCCATGTCCCAGTCTCCAGCAGTCTTGCCAGCCACATGACTGGGAGGTGACAATGCAGGCTCCTCAGCTTGAAAATGGAGAAAAGCAACTCCCCCAGAGCCAGTGATGAGCATCGCCTTCAGAAGCCGGAAATGAAAGGAGAGGCCTTTGCCTTATAAAATTACCTTACGTTACCTTATAAAATATAATAGGTGCCGCTTTCGCAGGAAAAGGCAAAAGACACTCCAAGCAGTCTTGCCGGCCACACGACCGGGAGATGACAATGTTTCTCCCACGTTTCTCCCCTGTGTGGGCTCTTTAATGGCTCCTCAGCTTGAAAATGGAGAAAAGCACCTCTCCCAGAGCGAGAAATTAGCACTGCCTTCAGAAGCCGGAAATGAAAGGAGAAGCCTTTGCCTTTGTGTCTCATTGCATGTGATTGTAAAGGCATTGAATGTTTGCCTGTGTCTGCTGTAAAACCTGCTTTAAGTCCCCTTGTTATGAGTAACTTTCCCACTTTGGAAAAGAATATCCCACTTCTGACACCAATTATGTCATGACTGACTTTTCAATAACTTTGAAGCATAGGCTCTTTTTATTGCAATTTCCAGTGTGAGAGGGTAGATCAGATTACAGGAAAACATTTGGACAAAGAATGACATTGGACAGACAGACATACAGATTCTACGCAGCTACATTAGATTGACAATTACATCGGTTAACAAACAAACAAAGGGGAATTATATTTTCACTCAACATATACACATGTACACACATTCATACTCAGGCATTCAAATATTACCACATCCTTTTCACCCTCCTTGGAGAAGCACCTGTTAGGCCAGACCCTGCTTCCCTGAAGCCTGCCAATGCATAGTTCCATAACTTCCATAAGCTAAAAATGCCAAAACTTCTTTCCTTAAGAACAGTGCCAAGGACCAGATCTCTGTTTTCCATACAGCACAAAACTGACTCCCTGCACAAAATCCAAGACTCCAAAAGCGCACTTCTTCCTCTTTCCTTGAGAAAGAAGCCCCAAACTGACCAGACCTCTCCCATGCAGATCTGCCACTCTCCATAGGTATACTATCTCTCTCCTTCCCATGGAGAAGAGCATGGCGGGTGGACAGACTCCTCAGGACTGCCACACTTTGCGCATTATTAGACTGAGTCTTCTATAGGAATATTCTGCTGATGTAGTCCCAAAGTTGTAAATTAATGATAGACATCTTCCATCCTGGCTCTATCTCCGTTTCCTGGCCAGATGTTGATTCTTCTTGATTGGTGCTGACAAACATTGTTGCAAACATTTCTGTTATCACTTACTCAGTTCTTATCAGGGTTTTGTTGTGACTCAGCTGGAACCACAGTGTGCCTCTGATGAGGATGATGGGATTCAGGTTCACAATCTGGTTCAAAATGTCCCTGTTACAGACAATGAAGAACAGGGGGTAGAAGTTCAGTTTCCCACTTCAGGAATGAAGTTGTTGATAGTAAAACTAGACGGTTCTCAGCCTGATAATGAGCAAGAAGGGAAACAGGCTGACACTAACGAACAGACTGACCTTGACAAAACGGGAACCTTAGATTGGGCTGACCGTTTGGAATTCAGAGTTTCGAAGGAGTGTGAGAATAGCTAACAAGAAGGAGGTCAGAGGCCAAAGAAATGCCTTCATGTTTTGCAAAGGGTATTAAGCAGAGTGTTTGGGTCCGAATCTTTGTCAGAACAACTTTTCGTTTTGCCAAGCAGTTTGGGTTTGCTTGTCTGGATTATCTTGCAGTTCTTGTGTTCATGTTCTCAAGACCTAGTCATGTTCTCATGGGATTCTGCTTTGCTGGTGCCTTTTTGATTCATGCTTCAAAGGGTTATTTTGTAGTAATCTTTTGAAACTTCATTTTTGCTTTTAAGAACTTTTTTCTCTTTTGCTTTTTAATAAACTACAAAGACTTCTGGCTGTGTGCAGTTTGGTGTTTCTCAGCAAGGCGAATCTACTCTGAGGTGCGACAGGTTTCTCATTAGCAAGTCCAGCAAGCAGGTAGTTAGTCATTGCAGGCCTTAATATTATACTGGTGTTTCCAAAATACATCCATCCATCCTTCCATTCATTCCCACACATCATTATTAAATTCACATTTCTCAAATCTGCAATAATATTTTCGTGACAGATTCCCCCTCTTGCATATAAACCTTCAAAACATTTGATGAATTCATAAAAGAACCTTCCTTCATATGCACAAGATCTAAAACCATGTTGTTTCCAAAGGTTTCCTCCTTTGTTCATTTTATTACATTTCCATAGCAAAACTTTATTTTATTTTTTCTCTCCTTTCGGTGTTTTGCTTTTTTATATCTTGATATCTACATAATAAAAATATAATTGGAAAAAAACCTTTATTTCTTATCAAGTTTTCAAATATATAGAACATTTCTTTAGACTTCCCATTTTGTTTTATTTCCTTTATAAATCTATGAATCTGAACCCAAAATTAAGATATCCAAAATGTTTCATTTACTAAACCATTCCTGTATCACACCCTCGGGGAGAAGTGCGGAATATAAATATTGAATTATTATTATGATTAAGGTAAATCCAAAAATATATAGCTAGGGAAAAAATATCAAGAACTCTAAAGAGACTTACTGGAGGAACATTTGCCTAATACAAGGAATAGAAGAAATTGGTTTGCCATTATTAAGGATATTTGAAGGATTTCAACACTCCGCCACAGACCTTAAATTCAGGTGCTGGAAAAAAAGTGGCATGAACTAAGACGTGAACAAATATTTCCACTGAATTTCATTTCACATTCTATGCATTCACATGGTCTCACCCATGTGAGTCCTTAGATGTTTATCATATGAGCAACTTTTGTTGAAGGCCTTTCCACATTCCATGCATTTATGTGGTTTTTCTCGTGTGGGTCTTATAATGGACATACAAATGTCCACTTTTGTTGAAGGCCTTTCCACATTCCACGCCTCTATATGGCTTTTCTCGTGTGGGTCTTATGATGGGCATGCAAATGTCCACTTTTGCTGAAGGCCTTTCCACATTCCATGCATTTATATGGTTTTTCCCCTGTGTGGGTCCTAAGATGGGTACGCAAATGTCCGCTGTCCCTGAAGCTCTTCCCACATTCCATGCATTGATATGGTTTCTCTCCTGTGTGGGTTCTTTGATGTGCTTTCAAACCATGACCTTGAGGGAAGCTCTTTCCACACTCCATGCATTCATAAGGTTTCTCCCCAGTGTGGGTTCTTTGATGCGACTGCAAACTGCTTGTAGTAGGGAAGCTCTTTCCACATTCCTTGCATTCATGCGGTTTCTCCCCTGTGTGGGTTCTTTGATGTGTACGTAGATTAGAACTGCAACTGAAACTCTTTCCACATTCCACGCATTCATATGGTTTCTCCCCTGTGTGGGTCCTTAGATGTTTATTACATGTGCCTTTATCACGGAAGCTCATTCCACACACTGTGCATTCGTATGGTCTCTCCCCTGTGTGTGTCCTTTCATGGACACGCAGATTTCCCATCTGACTGAAACTCTTTCCACATTCCGTGCATTTATAGGGTTTGTCTCCGGAATGCGTTCTTTCATGCACGCGCAGATGATCAGTCTTACTGAAGCCCTTTCCACACACCATGCATTTGTATGGCTTCTCTCCTCTGTGATTTTTTTGATGTGTCAGTAGATTTGAACCGGACCCGAAGGTTTTATCGCATTCCATGCATTTGTAGGGCTTCTCACCTGAGTGAACCCTTTGATGTCGATTATATCCACCCCTATCCCGGAAGCTCTTTCCACATTCTGTGCATTCAAAGGGTTTCTCTCCTGTGTGGGTTCTTTGGTGCAAACGTAGACTTCCACCGGTACTGAAGCTCCTTCCACATTCCATGCATTCGTATGGCTTCTCTCCTGTGTGTGTTCTTTGATGTATAAGTAGACCTCCTTTCTGACTGAAGCCCTTTCCACATTCCATGCATTCATAGGGTTTCTCCCCTGTGTGGGTTCTTTGATGTATACAAAGGTGTATCTTGTCACCAAAGCTCCTTCCACATTCCAGGCATTCGTATGGCTTCTCTCCTGTGTGTGTTCTTTGATGGTTATGTAGACCTGCACTCTGACTGAAGCCCTTTCCACATTCCATGCATTTGTATGGTTTCTCCCCTGTGTGTATTCTTTGATGTATACAAAGGTGTGTCCCGTTACCAAAGCTCTTTCCACATTCCATGCATTTGTAGGGCTTCTCTCCTGTTTTCGTTCTCTTTTGCTTTCCAGACACCTGTTTTTCCGCACCAGGCTTTGTTACAGCTGGCTTCTTGTGTTTCTTCTGCCGATTTCTTTTTTGAGAAAAAAGAAAAAAATCATTTAGATAAAATGACAGAGACCAAATAAGAGACTTATCCCCTAGACCATGAGTCCACAAACATTTTAAACAGAGGTCACAGTCCCTCAAACTGTTGGAGGGCTGGATTATAATTTGAAAACAAACCTGAATGAATTCCTATGCACACTGCACATATCTTGTAAACAATACAATAATTAAAGTGAAGAACAACGTCAACAAATATAAACTTATTAGTATTTCAATGGGAAGTGTCAGCCAGCTTTTGGCTGATGAGATAGGATTATTGTTGTTGTTGTTGTTGTGTGCTTTCAAGTCGTTTCAGACTTAGGTTGACCCAGAGTGAGGATCGGGTAAATGACCTTGGAGGGCCGTATCTGAGCCCCGGGCCTTAGTTTGAGGACTCCTGCATGTTGGGACTCAGCCTGTGTGTGACCCTATGTGTGAACTTGAGCCCGAATCTCTGATTGTATTGCCTAATATTGATAATATTGATGTAAATGTTGATGGGCCTAGTTTTGATAGTGAGGCTGAAGTAATCAATGAGGACAAGGTTCAAGATGGAGACACTTTGGGCAGTAAAAACCCTACAGGCTTTAATTTGGAGGCTGCAAGGGAAAAGCCAACTTCTCATTGGCTTTTCCCTTGCAGCCTCCAGACAGAGGGGAGAAAATTCACTCCCTTCTCCTCCTTGACCGAGCTTGCAAGATAACTCGACACCTGGTTGGGTCAATGATAACAGCCGCAGCTTGGAGATAAGCCAGAGCTGCTGGGAGACTCAATGTTTACGTAGGTCCGAGAGAATTTGACAACTGAAACCAAAGTTTAGAGTTAGCCGGAATCAGTTTCTGGGATTTAAGAGTGGCCGTGAGAGGATTTCCTCAGACCAAGCATCGTTTAGTTTAGACCTCAAAGTTTTTCCAGCAGCCTGGTCTCCAAGGGAACTTCTGGCTTCGAGTGAGATTTAGCAGGGGCTAATCTGTTCATGGATTTCTATTTTCTGGACATTACTGCTTTGGATTTTCTGCAAGCTTTTTGGACATTGCTGTTTGCCATTTCATTTTGGCTTTTTTACCTTTGGACTTTTATCTATTTTATATTCATCATTCAATAAAAAGGATAGTATTATTCCTAAACCAAGGTGCGGTGTATTAATGGCAAGAGGACCCTGTTTCCTGCGCTGGAGTGCAACACTGCCCTAGACTCTCGTTAATCTATTTAACATGCCAACATACTGAAATCTCTGATCAATATGCTCCTCTCAGCCGCTAACATCAATAGCATTGCGTGTCTAATTCTAAGAGAAGCAGATCCATGTCCTTCTCTCTTCGGGTGATACAGCAGTGCATTTGTATGTGAGAAGTGAAGGATAACCCAGAGCTGTAGCAAGGATAAATGGAGAAGAGGAAAATTCCTTGCTGAATAGGAAATCCTCCATCAGAAAGAGTCCTAGCTCCAATACAAATAATGTTAGCTATTGGTACTCAGCTTCTCCACATTGTAATGAGCTAACGGTGCACTCTTTCCAAACAAACGCCATTCCTGGCATATCGACAGAATTTTCTTTTTTGAACGGCACTCTCATAAAGCCTGAAATAGAGCCCTTGAATCTATCAGATTAGCCCTTGCTTCTCGTTCATGGGCTCCTGGCTTCTGAATGAGCGTTGCCCACTTTTCTCTTCTCTGTCTCATGAGGACCACATCCTGTCCTTCTGTGTTCCAACTGGAATCCTCCACCCTGAGTCCTGGGTCTGGCATTAGGAAACCTCTTTTCTGGAGAGTTAGAAGTTTTTCCCCTTCTGAGTTCTCTCTTTTCCTCTAGTCTTCTCTTTTAATTGGGATTCCCTTACTCTAAAGCTGGGGTCCTCAAACTTTTTTTAAACAGGGGGCCAGATTACTGTCCCTCAGACCGTTGGAGGGCCAGACTATATTTTTTTTTAAATGACCAAATTCCTATGCACACTGCACATGTCTTATGGCCAGAGTGAAGGGAGAGGGGGCCAGGAAGACAGTTCCACCTTGTCTCCTGCACTGTGCTAATAATATAATATATTGTATATACATATGATATTTATAGTAGTATAATGTAATACAATATAATACTAATAATTATATATTATAATTATATATTTTATATTACATGTAATATTACTAATAATATTACAATAAAATGGTATAGTACAATATAGTAATATATAATACTGATATTGTATTATGCTAATAATATATTGTATGTATATATATCTTGTAAGCTGCTCTGAGTCCCCTTCGGGGTGGTGGTTGCTTCCATTTTTCCTCCATTTCTAACGCCGGAAGAGCCGCCGGTGTTTCATTAGGACCCACCTCCAAAGGTTTCATGTTGGGGGGGCCGGTTATGGAAACTCATGGAAGGCCCACGTTTACCTTTTCCAAACCGGGAGCCGGGGGTACCCTATTCATATCTAATACATTTTGACTTTTGGTCTTTCGGGAAACTGCTAGGGGTTGGTTTTAAATTCTTAACCGTGGAACAGCAGAAGCTCAAGGGGCGCCGCTCCCTGGAATCGAACCTGAAACCTTTTGGTCAAAAAAAAAAAAAGTCAATAAAATTAGGGTATACTCTCTCTCTCTCTCTCTCTCTCTCTCTCTCTCTCTCTCTCTCTCTATATATATATATATATATATATATATATATATATATATATATATATATATATATATATTTAAAGGTAAAGGTAAAGGTTTTAATTAAATGTGATAATGTCTTATTGGTAAATCTTACTAAAATAGTAACAGTGTGTGGGTGGGTTGCAAAAGGGAGAGGGAGGGGAGGGGGGGAAAAACCACATCACAACCAAAATTACTGTGCATTTGCCAGTTGAATCTTAAATCAACCCTGGCAAAAAAAGAGAGCCTTTACCACGGAACGGGGTTTCCACCAAAGCTCAGGTTACCGGAACCCAAGGTTTTGGTAAAGGCAACCATGGACTGCATTTCAAAACTGGCCAATTCCAAGAAAAAGAAAAGATGTGACAACCCCATTTTTTTAAAAAGCTAGTGGAAAAAACCTTACCTTGGGTGGCCATGTTTACCAGGTCTTCCCACTTGTATATTCTACCAACAACCAAAGCTCAAAAACAGGGGACTTCCCACTCTCAGAGAGGCACCACACAAACGGCGCCTCCTCAAAAAAGGGGTGGGGCAGAGGGCTAAAAAAAAAAAAAAGGGAGGAAAGAAAGAGGAATGGGAAAAAAAAAAAAAAAAACCACCTCCAAAAT
The DNA here is from genome assembly GCF_025583915.1 of Anolis sagrei ordinatus. Taxonomy (NCBI): domain Eukaryota; kingdom Metazoa; phylum Chordata; class Lepidosauria; order Squamata; family Anolidae; genus Anolis; species Anolis sagrei. Next base: position 310,101,609 of record NW_026845477.1, on the reverse strand, counting down.
TAAAAAGGCCGCTAAAACCTCCACCAAAAAAAGTGGTGAAAGAGCAAGCGCAAAAAAGGTGGCGGAAAAGGGTTCCCCAAGATATTAGTGGGTGGAACGGGAACTGGGGAAAGGAAAATTAAGGTTGCACTTTTACTTGTATGAAAAAATTGTATTTCTTTTGTGGTAAAAGTTATGTCTTTGCCAATCTGCACCGAGGGGGGCCTCTGTGGAAATGATTTTAGTGTGGAAAACCCAAACCTTACTCTCTCCAAGGGGCATATAGGGAGGCGCCTTACAAGGAGACGCAATTTTAATTTTGATTGAAGGGTTGGCAGGGGACCACTTTAGTGGGGAGAGTGGGGTGGGGTGGGGTTGGGGAAATAATGGGGCACTCAAAAAAAAAAAAAATAACTTAAGAAAACACAAATGCTGTGCCTGAATTATTTTTTTTCTAATAAAATGTTTGCTGCGCAACCCTTTCCTCCTTGGTTTAACAAAAAAACCACCACTATTACCACTGTGAGTAAAAAAAAAAACTAGAAAATTTTTACAATTGACTGGTTGCCCTGACACAACAAATAAAATAAATAAAAGTGTCATGAGGTTCTTGTGGGTTTTTTCGGGCTATAGGGTCATGTTCTAGAGGCATTCTCTCCTGACGTTTCGCCTGCATCTATGGCAAACATCCTCAGAGGTGGTGAGGTCTGTTGGAAATAGGAAAATGGGTTTATATATCTGTGGGAAAAAGGCCTTTCAAACAAATTTAACCAATTGAGAATATTAGCATACGTGAAAAAGTTGAGAAAAGGGGGGGGGACTAAAAGTTAGTAAATTCCTTCAAAAGGGAAATAACCAGGAGGTGGGGCACCAAAATTACAAGTGTAACAGATATGACTGAAAAACATGGGGGGGGGACCATTGCCATTTGAAAAACTTTTAGCAAATTTTCCACAGGTGGAAAATTCCAACAGCCAAAATTATATGTAAAGTTAAAAAATTCTAGTTTCATTTGAGGAGAAAAAAAAAAAAAACCCCCCAAAAAAATCAAAAAACTATCCTATCAAAAAAAAAAACCCAAGTAATATATGTGTGATACGCAAAATGAAAAAACAAAAAAAAAAAATGCAAAAACCCAAAAACAAAACATTTAACCAGGGGGGGGGGGGGGGAACCAATTTTAGCAAAGGTGAATTTAGCCAGAGAAAGATGAGGAGTTTCGAATTTTTCAAAGTGAAATTAGGGAAGGGGCAAAAGGGCCCATTTAATCCAACTTCCAAGGGCAGAGGGGAATAAAGGGATCTGGGCACTCAGGAAAAAACAGGGGGGACCCGAAGACCAAGCCAGGAAAAAAAAAAAAATTTTCCAGGTTTCCAGTGGGTTTAATTTGTCTGCAAATAATAGCCACATCCCTTTTCAAAGGGGGGGGGGGGGGGGGGACAAAAAAAACAAAAAAAAAAAAAAAAACTTGTTTGCCTCCTTGTTGAAGAGAAGGCTGAGAGGGAGATATGATAGCCATGTATTAAATATGTGAGAGGGGAAAGGCCCCACAAGGGGAGGAGAGGAGTCGCCGCCCTTGGATGTTTTCTGCTTCCCGGATTGACAGTACACAAATGGCTTCAAAAACTACAAAGAAAAAGGGGAGTGATTTCCTTACCCCTGGGGAAACCACCGCACACCCTGAACGACAAAAAACAACTGTGAGTGTGTTTC
>NW_026845477.1:309987606-310059127 GCF_025583915.1 Anolis sagrei ordinatus | reverse complement strand
ATTGTCAGGGGAAACTACTTGTTCAGTAGCTTGCTCAGGTGGAAATACTACCAGAGAATCAGGTTCACACAGATCAGGCTGAACCCCAACATTGTCCTTTATGCGTCCCTTTCACATCTATGATACTATATCTGTCATATACATATATATATGTGTGTGTGTGTGAATCATATCTGTCTAAATAATAATAATAATAACCGCCACCATCTTCCGACTGTGAGGGAGATCTGTTCAGTAGTGGAACTCTCCCTCTGCCTCAGAGTGTGGTGGCGTCTTCTTGGGAGGCTTTTAAGCGGAGGCTGGATGGCCATCTGTCAGGTGTGCTTTGAAGGCGATTTCCCTGGTTCTTGGCAGAATGGGGTTGGACTGGATGGCTCACCAGGTCTCTTCCAACTCTAGAATTCTATGAACGTATCAAGAGAAGGATAGCACAAATAGTCCAAAGCCTGGGAACCGTGAATCCCATTGAGGAGGAGGAGCTGATGCTGCTTCGGTTTATTTCTATCCCGCTTTATCACTTTTAAAAAGAGACCCATTCTCATTTAGCTAATGCTGAAACAGATGCCGTAGATTATTTAACTCCTAAAAAAAATACAAACATTAAAATAGGACTAAAACATTGTAAACCATTAAAACCCTCCCTGAAGAGATGCCTGAAACCCTTGACAGCACCCCTGGCTTGGTCTTCAAAGGACAGCGGGGAGAGGGCCCCTCTGGCTTCCCTGAGAAGAATGGAGAGCCAGAGTTAAGGTGCGTCCATCAAGAGGGGTCTGTTCTCTTGCATTCCCCCCAAGAACCAGGCTTGTGATGGAGGTGGGACTGAGAGAAGGACGTCTCCTGAGGATCGTAGGGCTCAGGCCGGTTCATACATGGAGATGCCACCAGCCAGATAGCTTGGACCTGAACCCTATAGCGCTTTATTGGTCATGACCAACACTTGCATTGTGCCTGGAAACAAATTGGCAGCTAGTGGAGCTGTTGCAACAGGGGAATGGTGTGCTTTGTTGCACAGCAAGCGGATCTTAGCCATGTCCCATGCACAAGACACACAGACAAGAGTAGAAATGAACAGAAAAATCTTTACTCTTAATAGCAGAGATGAAAACACACTTGCAATGTTGCATACAAAAAACAAACAGTGTAAGAAACTTACATGGTCTTCGTAAGTAACACAAAATAAGGCATCTTCATCTTCAGTCAAATGAGAAAGCAAAACATAAACCTTGAGCAAACAGTTATTCCACCATAGCCTCCTTTAGAGCAGTCTAACGGCTTCTCTCCAACCTGCTCCTTAGAGCAGAGCCTTTGAGCATAGATCTCCTCAGAGAAAAAGCTCTCCAGAACTGTATTCTAAAAACCCATACAGTTATACCCTATCAGGTGTGGTCCAAGATTGCTAGTTGACCTACATTACCAGCTGCACATAATAAGATTTTTCTTCAACACACACACACGGTCCTGTTACAACTTACATGCTTCCTGTAGCCAGCCCCAGTTAACGACCTGGCCACTGCTGTTTGGACCAGCCGAACACAAGTTTTAAATAAGGCATTCCTGGCAACCCTGGGCCTCCAGGTCCCACTCTGGATTCAGAAGTTCCCCAAAACGGTGGGCCTGCATCTTCAGGTGGAGGGTAACTCCACCTGGCACAGGCTAGATCCCGATTCCCTGATCTGCCTTCCAACGGACCGGGAGCACCTCTGTCTTGTCTGGATTAAGTTTCAGTTTGTTCGCCTTCATCCAGTTCATTACTGAAGATAAGTAGTGGTTTAGGATCAGGATAGTTTTCTACCATAAGAGATTCTTTTCTTGCTTATTTTAGTGTTTATTTCTCTGTTCTTTTTATCTTAAATTTGTTTTGAAAACCTAAGAAAATTAATTTTGAAAGATATGTTCTGAATGCCTTCCAATTCTACACAGTAGAATTGATTAGAATGATAATAACAATAAGAGAATCAACTCAGTTTAGCATATCTTTTGTTGCTATGGAATCCTGGGTGTTGTAGATTGAGTATCCAGCATTCCCAGTAGATAGAACCAGTATCAACCATATCAGAGCCTTTCACTCCCTCAAGTAACTCTCAGAGGAAGTACTTTGCGACCCAGCAAGAACCTTGTCTGCTGTTGAAGTCGGTTGATCCACCATGTTGAAAAAATGGACACCATGAGTAACATGGACACTTGTATCATAGAATCACATAATGACTTGGAAGAGACCACATGGACCATCGAGTCCAAAGCCCTGCTATTCACAAAGTACCCCAAACAGATGGCCATCCAGCCTCTGTTTAAAATCCTCCAATGAAAGAGTCTCCACCAGACTCCGAGGCAGAGAGTTCCACTGCTGAACAGCCCTCCTTACAGTTCTTCCTAATGTTCAGGTGGAATTGCCTTTTCTGCAATTTGAACCCAATGCTCTGAGTCCTAGTTTCCAGTGCAGCAGAAAACAAGCCTGCTCCCTCTTCCTTGTGACATCCTTTCACATATTTATGCATGGCTCTCGTGTCTCTTCTCAACCTTGTCCTCTGCAGGCTAAACATACCCAGCTCTTTAAACCACTCCTCATAGGGATTCATGGTCTCCAAATCTTCGATCATTTTAATCTCCCTCTTCCTCTGGACACCTTCCAGGTTGTCATTCTCTCTTTTAAACTGTGATGCTCGGAACTGGACACAGTATTCCAGGTGAGGTCTGACCAAAGCAGAATAGGGGGGCACTACTACTTCCTTTGCTCCAGACACTATACTCCTTTTGATGCAGGTCAGCATTCCATTGGCTTTGTAGCTGTTGCATCCCATTGTTGGCTTGTCCAAAGATCCTTTTCACATGGACTGTTGACAAGCCAGGCGTCACCCTTTTTGTATCTTTGCATTTCATTTTTTCTGCCTAAGTGGAGTATCTACATTTCTCCTTGTTGACATTCAGCTCTCTAATCTGTTAAGGTCGCTTTGAATTCTGATCCTATCCTCTGGAGTATTAGCTCTCCCTCCTAATTTGGTGTCAACTGCAAACCTGATAACTTCTTGGAGTCCTCGTGGACAACAAGTTAAACCTGAGCCAACAATGTGATGCGGTAGCAAAAAAAAAAAGCCAATAGGATTTTGGTCTGCATCAATAGGAGTCTAGTGTCTAGATCCAGGGAAGTCATGCTCCCCATGCTCTATTCTGCCTTGGTCAGACCACACTTGGAATACTGTGTCCAATTCTGGGCACCACAATTGAAGGGAGATGTTGACAAGCTGGAATATGTCCAGAGGAGGGACACAAATGATCAATGGGTCTGGAGAACAAGCCCTATGAGGAGCGGCTTCAAGAGCTGGGCATGTTTAGGCTGAAGAAGCAAAGGCGGAGAGGAGACATAATAGCCATGTATTAATATGTGAGAGGAAGTCCTAGGGAGGAAGGAGCAAGATTGTTTTCTGCTTCCCTGGAGACTAGGACGCAATGGAACAATGGCTTCAAACTACAAGAAAGGAGATTCCATCTGAACATTTGGAAGAACGTCCTGACTATGAGAGCTGTTCAGCAGTGGAACTCTCTCTGTACTCCGGGTGTGGTGGAGGCTCCTTCTTTGGAAGCTTTTAAACAGAGGATGAATGGCCATCTGTCAGGGATGCTTTGAATGCAATATTCCTGCTTCTTGGCAGAATGGGGTTGGACTGGATGGCCCATGAGGTCTCTTCCAACTCTTTGATTCTATGATTCTATGAATGCAATTTTCCTGCTTCTTGGCAGGGGGTTGGACTGGATGGCCCACGAGGTCTCTTCCAACTCTATGATTCTATGATTCCAAATCTATGATTCTATAAGTATGCCTTCTAAATCTTCATCCAAGTCAATAATAAAGATGTTCAACAGTAGTGGGTCCAGGAGCAAACCCTATGGCACTCCACTAGTCACTTCTTCCCAGGATGAAGAGGAACCGTTGGGGAAAAGCACCTTTTGCGTTCGGTCACTTAACCAATTACAGATCTACCAACAGTAGCATTGCCTAGCTCACATTTAACTCGTTCGTTGTGTTGTATCTTGTATTGTAGTGGTACCCAAAAGGTGCTTCTCCCCAATGGTTTGGCACAATTTGGCCCCTGGTTGTTTTTTTCCACTATACTTAGAGGTTCTGAAGAAAGATGGTGGGCTTCATCCAATACCAGATCTCAGAATTGTGAAGACTTTCATCACTATTTGTCACTTCTGTACTGTTTTCCATCCTTCCCTTGTTCCCTTCCCTTCACCATTGACTTGAAAGATGCTTAGTTCCACATTGCAGTTCAACCACAGTATTAATATTTCCTCATTTTTGTATAGGCAGCTGACCTTTTAACTTCCATGTGCCTGCCTTTGGCTTGGCCATGACTCCCAGGGTGCTTTTTTCTCTCCAAATGACTAGATTCATGTTACACTATAATTTTGCTGTGAATTTGCTAAAGTCCATTCATGGACAATGTTTTCAGGTCATATCTGTTACACTGTAAATTTGGTGCCACTCTGTATTCCTCTGAGAATTTGCTAAAGTTTATTCTTCACGTATGGCTAACATTCTCATGTCTTACTTGGTGACATGTCATTAATATTTCTAGTTTTGTACTCAAGTGTGTAATGTGTCATGGCTCCCATCACCTCTCATTATAGCTTGTGTGATTCACAGGCACTAAGAAGATGAAGGACAAGTTGCTTACCTGTAATTATATTTCTTTGAGTGGTCATCTGAGAATTCACCCCACCCCACCCATTCTCCCCACTAGTGTCATGCCACCCTTGGTCGCATTGAGTGCAGCTGGTAACCGCCTCCTTATTCGCCCTTGAGAGAGTAGATTGGGTTCATACTAAAATATTCCAAAGAGGCTCTGTGCAGATGCAGAATACTCAGTGGTGTGAATTCACAGATGACCACACAAGGAAAGACAATGACAGGTAAGCAACCTATTATTCTTGTCAGTCTGTTCACCACTAATATCTTGGACTTTCATTCCACCTTTGCTTGCTCTTCACCACTTGTGAGGTCAGCAGGATTTTCATTTCAGTGTTGTTTTCCATCTCCTCTTTCTCCTTTTAGCTTCTGCCAGCCCTTGAGGAGGCTGTTGTGTGGTTCTCTGAGAAGAAGTGGAGTGCCCTGGTGGGCTTGGTGTGTAGAAGATACAGTGGAGACTGGTGAGAACATGGCACCCAGGTAAGGTTTTCCTAGCTTTAAAAAATGGGTTGGTCACATATTTCTTGGTCACATCTCCCAAACTGCGCTAGAACTCAGCTTGTATGAAAGTGTTCAGTGTAAAGTTACTGCTTTGCCAGGTGTTACTCTTGCACAGTTCATCCACAGTAATTGGTTGTGACTGTGGTCCCTCCCTGTCTTCCTGTTCAGACCCAGGGGTCTGATCCATGGAGAGGTGCCAGTCAAACTTAGCAGTTGAATCTCATTCCTAAACAGGGGGTAGATATTTATGCACCTCAGTGTGGAACAGGCTATGGAGGGTTGTGCAGAACCTGATCTTCACCATATATCCTTGGTCCACCCAGAGCTGGAAGTTCCATATTTATTTATTTACAACATTTATATGCCCCCCTTCTCACCCTCAAGGGGACTCAGAGCGGCTTACTATACACACACACACACACACACAATATATTATATTATTAGCATAGTACAATATCAATATTACTATATTGTATTATACCATTATATTGTAATATTTTTATTTCCTATTTAATTGTGCGGTCCTTACTTTGAAAGTACCGTATATTCCGGCATATAAGACGACTGGGCGTATAAGACGACCCCCAACTTTTCCAGTTAAAATATAGAGTTAAGATGACTCCCATGCATAAGACTACACCCGCATATAAGACGACCCCTGACTTTTGAGAAGATTTTCTTGGGTTAAAAAGTAGTCTTATACGCCAGAATATACTGTAGTATTATATCTCTTCACTCTGGCCCAGAGCTGCAGTTGGTGTTGGGGGGAGGGGTCCCCAACTGATGACATAGGCAAGAGACAAGATGGAACTGTCCCCTGACCCCTCTGTCTTCACTCTGGCCCAGAGCTACAGTTGGTGTTGGGGGGAGGGGTCCCCAACTGATGACATAGGCAAGAGACAAGATGGAACTGTCCCCTGACCCCTCTGTCTTCACTCTGGCCCAGAGCTACAGTTGGTGTTGGGGGGAGGGGTCCCCAACTGATGACATAGGCAAGAGACAAGATGGAACTGTCCCCTGACCCCTCTGTCTTCACTCTGGCCCAGAGCTACAGTTGGTGTTGGGGGGGAGGGGTCCCCAACTGATGACATATGTAGGAGACAAGATGGAACTGTCCCCTGGCCCCCTCTCTCTTCACTCTGGCCCAGAGCGGCATATCCCCCATCGTGTAGGTGGGCAAGAGGGCCTTCCCTTCCATTATCTTTTGGGATAGGCAGATGCAACAACTTGGAGTGCTTGATACTTTAGAGTAAGGGAATCCCAACTAAAAGAGCAGACTTGAGGAAAAGAGAGAACTCAGATGGGAAAAACTTCTAACTCTCCAGAGAAGAGGTTTCCTAATGCCAGACCCAGGACTCAGGGTAGAGGATTCCAGTTGGAACACAGAAGAACAGGATGTGGTCCTCATGAGACAGAGAAGAAAAGTGGGCAACGCTCATTCAGAAGCCAGGAGCCCAGGAATAAGAAGCAAGGGCTAATCTGGTAGATTCAAGGGCTCTCCCTCAGGCTTTATGAGAGTACTGTTCAAAAAGGAAAATTCTGTCGATAGGCCAGGAATTGTGTTTTTTGGGAAGAGTGCTATAACAAGACGGAATTTATTTTTGGACAAATCCCAGCCCTTGCCACCAATTATAACAAGACGGAAGGAAGAATCTGGGGAACAATATTTAATTCCACCAGCTGAAAACCAAAAATATAAAAGATGTAGCATGACTTTGTTTGGGAAATAAAGTAATCCCACAACCGAACACCACTTGTATTGGACAAAGGCTTCTGCGTTTACGAGCCCCCAAACCCAAAAGGCTGTGATACAAAGCTGGCACTTTCTTCCTGGCCAAAAAACTCTTTTTGAAAGCGCACTGGCACCCACCCACTTAGCAGTGCTGATAAGCCCTTGGCTTACTTGAGGTAACTTGTGAAAGAGTGTGATGGTGTTAGCCCTCAGGCTTGAGTTTCTGAGGTACCCTTTAAAGATAGTTCTTTAGAACATACTGTTCTGTCGCGCACTGGGTCTGAACAAATTGTCTTTAATCTATAGGACGTATACTTTAAACCCAGTGGGAAGCTTCCGGGGTGCCTCAAAGAGAGATTCTTAGGGAATCCCTGAAGTAATGGTCTTTACAGTCTTTAATGGTACAATAAAGTCTTTATTAAGGAACAAATAACAAATCTTTAGACAACACTTCAAGGTTTTCTTGTTCTAGTCTGTAAGAGACTGGCACTGACTTGGATTAACTGTAATTTCTTAGCATAAGGAAGAACTCTTTATAATCTCTCCCAGGCTGTCTGTTATCTGGGCCTCGCTGATTTGGGTCTTACTACCGATCCCAACTGCTTCTGGGCATCGAGTAAACCTACCAGCCAAGGCTTGAAGATACTTCAGCTGGAATTCAGTGGTTCTGTAGTGCTGTCCTGTGGGAACTTCAGGGCTGTTTTCCCCTCTGGTGCTGTGAGGCTGAGAGGCTGTGAGCTCTCAGCCAGAGCCTTTGGGATCCTTTCCTTCTGTTCCTGTTTCCCTGAATGATCACCGGATGGTCCCCAGATGGTTCTGAAGAATAAAGCTTTTCCTACGGGCTGAGCTATCTGTGTCCTATAGACTAGCTTTCTTGTTTGTGACTGACAAAAAACGGCTCCCTTCTCTTCTGAAACCCAAAAAGGGGGCGGAATTAAGGAACCTAATGATGATGGACAGGTGGCCTGCCCTATAACTGTAAACTTTAACAGGAAGCCACCCTCCTGCAGAATCCCAAGCCATGGGCTGCAAATAACACTTAATATGATGGCACGCCGGGAAGATGAAGAGAAAACTATATGTGTCTGGCTATTTTCCCAGTGACCATCGGTTTGGCCTATATGTACTTTAATTCCCCAAAATAAAACTCTAGAGACAAGACTAAAACTAACCAATTAAGTTTACTGAATAATCAGGGTGAATCAAAACAAGGTATACAAAGGTGCAGTTTGATTATGATGGTATAGAATTAGAATAATAAGGAACAGGTATAAGGTATAACTCTGAGGTAACAACAACTATATTCTATGAGGTAAATATAACCTATAATGATATAAACTCTAAGTTCTATGTGGCATGTACTATCTGTGATCTCTGGGGCATGTATTCTAATCTATGAGGCAAATACAGCTATTAACTATGGCATGGGCATCTATGTAATCTATAAGGCAAATATAACTATTCTACGAGGCAAATATAACTATAAACTTTGGTCTATTCTATGGCATATATGTGCTAAGGATGGCCTGTTCAGACTGCTAAACTAGACCAGACACGTTCTGGCTAACTACTAAAAAACTATGTCCAAAAGAAGAATGGAGCAAAAAAGTCTTTCTGCCAAGCTCTGAGCCAGAATGGGCTGAACCAAACAGAGCTCGGCCTCTAGGGGGATCCTAAGCTCCTACTCTAAAACTTAGCAGAATGGAACAGTCCAACTCCAGGGAAATAAACAGGAAAATAAACTAGGCTGAGACTTCACACTTAATGCAAAGCAAATAAAGTGAGAGCCTCTGGTACAGCTGTACCTGCACACATACGCTGCCACCAATTAAGTTTTTGATTTCTGCTTAAAGCTGCTTTTAAACCTTTAAGCAGAGGCACACTTGAGTCAGATGTAATGAACCATAAACAGTAAAGTTTATTTACAGGAACAATAACAATGCAGGTACTGAGCTTGGCTGTTACAGAGATTTGTCTAGAAAGTGTGTGGTTACATAAACAGTTCGGACTTTGTTACACAATAAATACTTCTTTCTCCCTCCAAACAAGAATCCTGACAGGATAGTTTCTCTGACAGTAATTCTCCACCAGCACAGATAGTCCTGACCTGGATCTATCTCTCTGTTTCCCATCTACCTTCCTAATAGCTGTAAACTCCTCACTAGCTGTCCCTGCTAGCAACTCTGGCCAATCACAGGTCTCTTCTCCTAACCCTCTACACCACTCCAATCTCCAAACACCCTCTCCCTTTGACACCCAGGTTCAATCTCCTGACAGGGTTTTAAAAACCTCTCTTTAAAGACTTTTTTTCCCTTTTGCCAAGTTAGGCTCTACCCACTCTAACTTAGCCAATTACATTCCTCTCTCATTTCCCTCCAAAAGCTGCTCTTACTAAACACACCCCCTCCAGGAAATGAGTGACAAAATGGATTCCCCCGGCACCCTTTCCCAAGATGGTTGCCAAACTCCTTGGACCTACTATTTTCCAAGGCCGATCTCAGCCGAACTGGTAGGGAATTCACTACAAGTGCACCTTTGGCTCATTGCGATGTGGAGAAACTCAGTATCAATAGCTAACAGTATTTGCATTGGAGCAGAGGCTCTTTCTGAGGGAGGATTCCTATTCAGCAAGGAGTTTTTCTCTTCTCCATTTATCCTTGCTACAGCTCCTTCACTTCTCAGATGCAAATGGAAAGCACTGCTATATCACCTGAAGAGAGAAGGACATGGATCCGCTCCTCTCAGAATTAGACAGGCAATGCTATTGATGTTAGAAGCTGAGAGGAGCATATTGATCCTAGATTTCAGTATGGCATGTTAAATAGATTAACGACAGGGGATAAGTCTCTTATTTGGTCTCTGATTCTGTCATTTGACTAAAGGATTTTTTTTTCTTTTTTCTCAAAAAAGAAATCAGTAGAAGAAACACAAGAAGCCAGCTGTAACAAAGCCTGGTGCGGAAAAACAGGTGTCTGGAAAGCAAAAGAGAACGAAAACAGGGGAGAAGCCATATAAATGCATGGAATGTGGAAAGGGCTTCAGCCAGAAAGCAAGTCTACGTGTACATCAAAGAATACACACAGGAGAGAAGCCATACGAATGCATGGAATGTGGGAAGAGCTTCAGCGATGGTGGATCATGTCGTAAACATCTAAGAGGTCACACAGGAGAGAAACCATATAAATGTATAGAATGTGGAAAGAGCTTTGGTGACCGTACACAACTTTGTACACATCAAAGAACACACACAGGGGAGAAACCATACAAATGCATGGAATGTGGAAAGAGCTTCACTCAGAAAGCAGGTCTACAGGTACATCAAAGAACACACACAAGAGAGAAGCCATATGAATGCATGGAATGTGGAAGGAGCTTCAGTTGCAGTGGAAGTCTACGTTCCCATCAAAGAACCCACACAGGAGAGAAACCCTATGAATGCATGGAATGTGGAAAGGGCTTCAGTCAGAATGCAAATCTACGTACACATCAAAGAACACACACAGGAGAGAAGCCACACGAATGCATGGAATGTGGAAGGAGCTTCAGTTGCAGTGGACATCTACGTTTGCACCAAAGAACCCACACAGGAGAAAAACCCTTTGAATGCATGGAATGTGGAAAGAGCTTCAGTGATAGGAGAGGATATAATCGACATCAAAGGATTCACTCAGGTGAGAAGCCGTACAAATGCATGGAATGCGATAAAACCTTCGGGTCCAGTTCAAATCTACTGACACATCAAAAAAATCACAGAGGAGAGAAGCCATACAAATGCATGGTGTGTGGAAAGGGCTTCAGTAAGACTGATCATCTGCGCGTGCATGAAAGAACGCATTCCGGAGACAAACCCTATAAATGCACGGAATGTGGAAAGAGCTTCAGTCAGATGGCAAATCTACGTGTCCATGAAAGGACACACACAGGGGAGAGACCATACAAATGCACAGTATGTGGAATGGGCTTCTGTGATAAAGGCTCATGTAATAAACATCTAAGGACCCACACAGGGGAGAAACCATATGAATGCGTGGAATGTGGAAAGAGTTTCAGTTGCAGTTCTAATCTACGTACACATCAAAGAACCCACACAGGGGAGAAACCGCATGAATGCAAGGAATGCGGAAAGAGCTTCCCTACTAGTAGCAGTTTGCAGTCGCATCAAAGAACCCACACTGGGGAGAAACCTTATGAATGCATGGAGTGTGGAAAGAGCTTCTCTCATCGTCTACGTAGACATCAAAGAACCCACACTGGGGAGAAACCTTATGAATGCATGGAGTGTGGAAAGAGCTTCAGTTGCAGTGGAAGTCTACATTCCCATCAAAGAATCCACACAGGAGAGAAACCATATCAATGCCTGGAATGTGGGAAGAGTTTCAGGAAAAGCGGACATTTGCAAACTCATCATAGGACCCACACAGGGGAAAAACCATATCAATGCCTGGAATGTGGAAAGAGCTTCAGGGACAGCGGACATTTGCATTCCCATCGTAGGACCCACACAGGGGAAAAACCATATGAATGCATGGAATGTGGAAAGAGCTTCAGGGACAGCGGACATTTACGTGCCCATCATAAGACCCACATGAGAAAAACCATATAAATGCATGGAATGTGGAGAGGTCGTCAACAAAAGTTGCTCATATAATAAATATCTAAGGACTCACATAGTTGGGACCATGTGAATGCATAGAATGTGGAATGAAATTCCTTGGAAATATTTGTTCACTTCCTAGTTCATGCCACTTTTTCCCAGCACCCGGAATTTAAGGTCTGGCGGAGTGTTGAAATCCTTCAAATATCCTTAAAATGGCAGATCAGTTTCTTCTGTTCCTTATATTAGGCAAATGTTCCTCCAGTAAGTCTCTTTAGAGTTCTTGATATAAAGTTCAATAAAGTTTTGCTATGGAAATGTAATAAAATAAACAAAGAAGGAAACCTTTGGGAACAACATGGTTTTAGATCTTGTGCATATGTAGGAAGGTCCTTTTATTAATTTGTGCTGTCACGCTCTGGGCCTATAGCAGTTGGCTTTTGAACAGGACGTGCTTTTTGTGCCCAGCGGGAAGCCGGGGTGCCTCGACTGAGAGGCCCTAAGGATTTTCCTATACAGTGTCTTTAGAAGCTTGAAAGATTTAACAAAGTCCTTTATTATTGCTTAAGTCTTCAACAAACAATCAAATACTTCTCAGATCTTCAACAAATTAAACAAATGCTTCAAGGCCTTGAATCAACTGGTGGCTTTCTTAATCTTGTCCACAAGGGACAGGCAACTGGCTTCGTGAACTGTTCTAGGCTCTGCTGGTGTGGGCTCTACTCCCGGCTCCAATTGCTTCTGGTTACCTGAGTAGACCTACCAGCCAAGACCTTGTAGATTTTCCAGCTGGAGTTCTTTTAGATTTTCTCCACAAATGATGTGGTTCTGTATCTTTAACCCCAACAAGGGTTGTGCTGTCAAACTGTTTTCCTTAGAAGCTTTAGGGCTGTTTCCCCTGGATGTTGTGAGAAACGAAGCTTCTCTACAGGTGGGGAAAGCTCACGTCCTGTAACTGGGCTTCCAAAACTGAAAGACTGCCTGAAGTCTTTCTTTTCCCTCCCAGAGCCCTGGGGAAAGGGGCGGAACTAAAGAACATAATGATGATTGATGGGTCATTGGCCCTATAATTGCAGAGCAAGGGAAACCACCTTATTGCAAAATGCATGGAACCTTGGAATACATGCAAACACTCAATAGAAAGAAAATGAAGTAGGAGCTCCTGGTACAGCCGTACCAACACAAATTCATCAAATGTTTTGAAGGTTTATATGCAAAAGTTCAGTTTATATGAAATGGTTAATTCAATTGTAAGGATGATGATATGGTGACTTATAACTGTAATTGTAAAAATATATTTCTGGTTTAAGAAATTGAGATTTGATACAAATGTAATTAGGAGTTACTATATGTCGCACATTGATTTAAAAAAAATAAAATCTATGTGCAAGAGGGGGAATCTGTCACGAAAATATTATTGCAGATTTGAGAAATGTGAATTTAATAATGATGTGTGGGAATGAATGGAAGGATGGATGGATGTATTTTGGAAACACCAGTATAATATTAAGGCCTGCAATGACTAACTACCTGCTTGCTGGACTTGCTAGTGAGAAACCTGTCGCACCTCAGAGTAGAATCACCTGGCTGGGAAACACCAAACTGCACACAGCCAGAAGTCTATATAGTTTATTAAAAAGTAAAAGGTAAAAAGTTCTTAAAAGCAAAAATGAAGTTTTAAAAGATCAATACAAAATAACACTTTGAATCAAAAAGGCACCAGCAAAGCAGAATCCCATGAGAACATGACTGCTGGAGACTAGGACGCAAGGGAACAATGGCTTCAAACTACAAGAAAGGAGATTCCACTGAACATGAGGAAGAACTTCCTGACTGTGAGAGCCGTTCAGCAGTGGAACTCTCTGCTGGAGTGTGGTGGAGGCTCCTTCTTTGGAAGCTTTTAAACAGAGGCTGGATGGCCATCTGTTGGGGGTGCTTTGAATGCAATTTTCCCCCTTCTTGGCAGAATGGGGTTGGACTGGATGGCCCATGAGGTCTCTTCCAACTCTGATTCTAGGAGTGTCTTTTGCCCTTTCCTGCCAAAGCGGTACCTATTATATTTTATAAGGTAACATAGGTTATATTTTATAAGGCAAAGGCTTCTCCTTTCATTTCTGGCTTCTGAAGGCGATGCTCATCTCTGGCTCCCCTCCATTTTCAAGCTGAGGAGCATGCATTGTCACCTCCCGGTCGTGTGGTCGGCAAGACTACTTGGAGTGTCTTTTGACTTTTCCTGCCAAAGCGGTACCTATTCATCTACACACATTTGCATGTTTTCAGACTGCTAGGTTGGCAGGAGCTGGAGCTGGCAGATGGGAACTCATCCCACTCCCCGGATTCGAACCGCCAACCTTTCGGTCAGCAAGTTCAGCGATTTAACCCACTGCACCACCAGGGAGCCCACCACGATGATTAGTGGCCTCTTATCTGTTGCAGCCATCATCTACCTTTGCAGCCGTGTGCTCAGTGGTGATAGTGGGAGGGGATTTCAAGAGCTGCTCCAGACAGCATAATGCTGCAATGTCTTGCAAGATGGCTGCTTCCCACCTTGTGGCTACCGGAAGGTCAGTTGGTGATAGTGGGAGGGGCTCTCAGGAGCTGACACTCACCAGCTGACCTTCTGCTGGCCACGGAGTGGGAGGCGGCCATCCAGATTCGTCTTGTGGATTTTTAGGTCAGCAGTTCAGCAGCACCAGCGTTTAACCCACTGTGCCACCGCGGTGTACAGGCGGGGTTTGAAATTTATTCTGAAAGAATATGAATAGATGTCAAGATTTAACATCTACAAGGAGAAAAACAATTGTTTTGATTGGGAATTCCACTAAAACGGAATTTAGTCTCTTCATTGCCCTGGTTATCTATATCTATAATAAAAGTGAATGTTTGTATGTATGTATGTGGAGGTAGGTGTATGTGGCAGTTTTCTGATTGGCTGCCACTTCAGGCCACTGCAACCTGCACGGGTGACAGACCTAGACCAAACTTGGCACATATAGCCCCCATTACCCAGTTTATGACCTGATGCACTTTGGGGGAGCATGGACCACAGATGTTGGGATTTGCAGTACTTTCCATCACTTCAGCTCCCACAGACCACAGCAATACCCACCAATGTTGGAACTGGGCCAAATTTGGCACACAGAACCCCCATTAGCAACTTGACATCCTGGTGTGGTTTGGGGGAGGAAGGGTCACAGATGATGGGATTTGCAGTACCTTCATTCACTTTGTGAACCCATTGAGACCAGCATGAATGATGGATCTGGACCAAACTTGACACACATAATCCCCATGAACCCCCTCATGCCCTGGTGAAGTTTGTGAGAGGATGGACCACGGACAATGGGATTTGCAGTACCTTTTCCCAACTGACTTCCCATCCTATTGAGGTTTGGAGGAGGAATGAACATGGATGATGGGACTTGCATATCAGAGTTCATCCATACCCCCTAAACCCAGCTGACATTAGTTCTAGACTAAACTTGGAGCACAGACAAACAATGCCTTTCTCAACCTGGGCACCGCCAGGTCCCCAAGCTAGTATATCTATATAAATAAAAATGAAATGTTCATTTGTGGGATTAACATAACTCAAAAACCACTGGATGAATTGACACCAAATTTGGCCACAAGACACCTACTAACCCAAGGAGTGACCATCACTCAAAAAAATTGATTTTGTCATTTGGGAGTTGTAGTTGCTGGGATTTATAGTTCACTTACAATCAAAGAGCATTCTGAACTCCACCAATGATGGAATTGAACCTAATGTGGCAAACAGGACTCCCATGACCAGCAAAAAACACTAGAAGGGTTTGGTGGGCATTGACATTGAGTTTGGGAGTTGGGACACTGCCCACCAAACTCTTCCAGTATTTTCTGTTGGTTATGGGAGAACTGTGGGAGAACAGGAAGATTGAAAGACGAGCACAAAGCCAACCTTAAAAACTCTGGCATAGACACTGGGAACTGGGAAGCCCTGGCCCTTGACGCTCCAGCTGGAGGTCAGCTGTGACCAGCAGTGCTGCAGAATTTGAAGAGGCACGAATGGAGGGTGAAAGAGAGAAACGTGCCAAGAGGAAGGCGTGTCAAACCAACCCCAACCTGGGATCGCCTTCCATCTGGAAACCGATGCCCTCACTGCGGGAGAAGATGCAGATCAAGAATAGGGCTCCACAGTCACCTACAGACCCACCGCCAGGATACTACACTTGGAGGACCATCATCCTTGGACTACGAGGGATCGCCTAAGTAAGTAAGTATAAAACCAGTACTGGAGTCTGCGTGTCTATGTCTTTCTCTAAAGCACCCTGACACACTGAAAACAGATTAAATTTGGGCCAAGTCAAGGACCTCTTCCTTCCTTAGATTTGCAGGAAAACATACAGCTGGACAGAAAGGGCATCATGGTCTTCACAAAACCCACCTTTGGTCCCGTTCTTCCTGGTGACTTGGGTGCATCTGTACTGTGGCCTTAATGCAGTTCGGCACCACTTTAGCTGCCACGGCTGTGCTACAGGATCCTGGTACCTGTAGTTTGGTGTAGTTTGGCAGAGGAGGCTCCAGGCCTGATAAAACACTGAGCCATGTTGTCAGACAGCATCAATTCCAGGATCACAGTACCAATCTTGCTGTGAAAGACAGATCTACCCTACACCCGGAGCATTGATTTTCTCTCCTTATGGAAATAGTTGAGTGCCTAGCTTGTAGATGTGAAAATGCCTCGTGAAGATGGAGAGAGGACCATAGGATTTCCAAAAGGACTATTCTCCATGTTCCGGAATACAAGCAGTCCCCAAGTTCTGTAGGTTTGAATGTAAGTTGGAACAGTGCAATTCCAGCCAAATATAAACAGTGTTGCCTCACTTATCGTGGGTGTAACGTTCCAGACCACCCGCAAAAAGTGAAAATCCGCGACATAGGGACGCTATATATCAGTGTTTCTCAACCTGGGGGTCGGGACCCCTGGAGGGGTTGCCAGGGGGTGTCAGAGGGGTCGTGAAAGACCATCAGAAAACACAGTATTTTCTGTTGGTCATGGGTTCTGTGTGGGAAGTTTGGCCCAATTCTATCATTGGTAGGGTTCAGAATGCTCTTTGATTGTAGGTGAACTATAAATCCCAGCAACTACAACTCCCAAATGTCAAGGTCTATTTTCCCCAAACTCCATCAGTGTTCACATTTGGGCATATTGAGTATTCGTGCCAAGTTTGGTCCAGATCCATCATTGTTTGAGTCCACAGTGCTCTCTGGATGTAGGAACTACAATTCCAAAACTCAAGGTCAATGCCCACCAAACCCTTCCAGTATTTTCTGTTGGTCATGGGAGTTCTGTGTGCCAAGTTTGGTTCAATTCCATTGGTGGAGTTCAGAATGCTCTTTGATTGTAGGTGAACTATAAATCCCAGCAACTACAACTCCCAAATGACAAAATCATAATTTTGTTTGAGTGATGGTCACTCCTTGTGTTGTGAGACGTTTTGTTGCCAAATTTGGTGCGATTTCGTTCATTGGTTCTTTTGTTTTTAAGGTACTCATTATGCACAGAGCATTTTTATATAGATAGATTATTATTAATCTAGCCGTGAAGGACAGAATGATTTTGAGCATCGACTACCTCTCCTAAAGGAAACGGCTTAGTTTATGCATGTTGAACATGTTCAGTGGGGATGGAGAGAGGCAGGAGGACTATATATCTCTAAAAGACCATTCTTATATGTTGTACTAAAGGAAGTGGAGGAGAGGGGAATAGGTCCAAACTCTGGGGGAGACTTCATGGGAGAAAAATGTTGGATGTGAAGAAACATTTACACTTGTAGAGAGCGACTGGGATCTGGTTTTTCATTTGTTTCCTAGATCTTGTTGTGTGTCGGCCTGTGATTGTGTCTGATGTTTCTGATGTTCATGCTGGGAATGGGGATACTGTGCCTGATGGTGGGAAAGGGTCTGTTGGCACTGGGGGTGAGGTTTCGTTTGGCCCTGAATTAAGCTCAGACAAGAGGCCCGATCTATCTCAGGAAGATGCACAAGGCCACATTCTTGAGAGGCCCTTCATAGCTTTTCTCAGAACAACTGACTGAATAGATGATTTGTCAGGTGCAGAAGTTAAAGTGACGGAAGATAGAATCATAGAATCAAAGAGTTGGAAGAGACCTCCTGGGCCATCCAGTCCAACCCCATTCTGCCAAGAAGCAGGAATATTGCATTCAAATCACCCCTGACAGATGGCCATCCAGACTCTGTTTAAAAGCTTCCAAAGAAGGAGCCTCCACCACACTCCGGGGCAGAGAGTTCCACTGCTGAACGGCTCTCACAGTCAGGAAGTTCTTCCTCATGTTCAGATGGAATCTCCTCTCTTGTAGTTTGAAGCCATTGTTCCTTGCCCTAATCTCCATGGAAGCAGTAAACAAGCTTGCTCCGCTCCCTCCTCCCTGTGGCTTCCTCTCACATATTTCTACATGGCTATCATATCCTCTCAGCCTTCTCTTCTTCAGGCTAAACATGCCCAGCTCCTTAAGCCGCTCCTCATAGGGCTTGTTCTCCAGACTTTTATCATTTTAGTCGCTCTCCTCTGGACACATTCCAGCTTGTCAATATCTCTCTTGAATTGTGGTGCCCAGAACTGGACACAATATTCCAGATGTGGTCTAACCAAAACAGAATAGAGGGGTAGCATTACTTCCCTAGATCTAGACACTATGCTCCTATTGATGCAGGCCAAAATCCCATTGAAATGTTGAAAGTAAAATTTTATCAAACAGAAACAAAGTCTTCTGTTTGTCTATAGCAAAAGACAGATAACAAACCTTTATCTGGTGGGAAGGTCAAGAGAAATGCTTTCCTTTCAGTTTTGGGATCTGAAAAAAGCCTTGATTCATGGGAAAGAGTAGCCTCAGTCGGGCCAATGTTGGAATTTGCTCACCGTCTTGCTTTCAAGTGCTCTTAGTTTCATGTACCAAGTTTTTGCCAAGCTTAAAATTTGTCTATGAGATTTTCCTAATGTCTTGTTTCATGGATTTTTATGTACTCATGGATCTTGTTTTCCCTTTAGGTTAAGTTATGGACTGTTTTATATATTGGACTTTTCCCTTTTGTTGTTGTTGTTGTTGTTGCTATTTTACTGCTTTGCCTACTTCAATAAACTGCTTGCTGGTTTTACCAAGCTGGTGTGTTTAAGTGCAGAGGTGTTCCTGCTCTGGTGTATAACTGATCTATGTGACTTAAGGTGTTTTGCTTCCTGGCTGTGTGAAGAGGTCGCTTCCTCCTCTTTCTCAAAAGTGTGTTTTTTGCCCTTTGTTGGGGAAGGGAGGCCTCTCTCTTACATACAGAGACATGAAAGACAGAATTAGGGACTCTTCTTCCAAAGCCAGGTTCACTTCCTTTTGCTGCCTTAACTTTATCATCCGAGATGTATGACCTGCTACAATAAAGGTACATAATTTCAAATTAGATCAGAACTCGTATCTAATTAGTTAAATTTGGGTATACGAAGGTGAGTTCCAAGGAATGCAGGAAACGTGGTGGTGGTGGTGGGGGATTTGGAATTTGAGTCACTTACCCATTCTTTTTGTAAGTGTTCTGTAACGTTCGGAAGTCTCCCATGGTCAGTTTAGTTTTCAGTATAACCACTAAACAACTTGAGTAAAGCCGCTCTTAAAATCTCATTCCTTTGGCCCAATCTTCGCTGGCGTTGCCATAAGGGAGGTCCTTAGAGCAGAGAGTGTTTGAGGACCGGGACATCCGTAGGGATACCAAGGTGCTTGTCTATAAGGCTATTGTCCTCCCAACCCTGCTATATGCCTGCGAAACGTGGACTGTCTACAGACATCACATGCAACTCCTGGAACGATTCCATCAGCGCTGCCTCCGGAAAATCCTGCAAATCTCTTGGGAAGACAGGCGGGGAAATGTCAGCGTGCTGGAAGAAGCAAAGACCACCAGCATTGAAGCGATGGTACTCCGCCACCAACTCCGCTGGACAGGCCATGTTGTCCGGATGCCCGACCACCGTCTCCCAAAGCAGTTGCTCTACTCCGAACTCAAGAACGGAAAACGGAATGTTGGTGGACAGGAAAAGAGATTCAAAGATGGGCTCAAAGCCAACCTTAAAAACTCTGGCATGGACACTGAGAACTGGGAAGCCCTGGCCCTTGGCCGCTCCAGCTGGAGGTCAGCTGTGACCAGCAGTGCTGCAGAATTTGAAGAGGCACGAATGGAGGGCGAAAGGGAGAAGCGTGCCAAGAGGAAGGCGCGTCAAGCCAACCCCGACCGGGACCGCCTTCCACCTGGAAACCAATGCCCTCACTGCGGAAGAAGATGTAGAGCAAGAATAGGGCTCCACAGCCACACACAGACCCACAAGAATATTGGAAGGCAATCATCCTTGGAAAACGAGGGATTGCCTAAGTAAGTAAGTAAGCGAGGCGCTGTGTGTGGGGCGAATCACAGCCATCTTACTGTAGTTTGGGAAGACCAGGCCCCCAATGGTAGATTACAAAAGGCCCTGCCCCAATATGCCTCGGAAGGAGAATGCACCAATCAGGAGAGGAGAGAGAAAATTATCCCTCCCCCTAAACCAGGTATGGGCCAACTTTCTAACTTGGGGGTCGCATGGTGGGCCAGGAGGGAGGGGGTTCTTCCCAAGCCCCCTCCCTGCCCTTTCTTCCCCTTCCTCTTCTCTTTCGGAGACAGAAACTGAAGGAAAGACAGGAAACGTTTGGATCCCAAAAGGGTTGGCCTTGGTCAGGAGATGGTGGACGGGAAAGAAATATTGGATATCCATTAGACGTACTCCTGGTGTAGAATCCTAGAACTGGAGGAGACCCCCCCCCCCCAAGGGGCATCCAGTGCAACCCCCTGCCATGCAGGAAGGGACAATCAAGCACTCCCAATAGACAAGTCTCTGTGGAAAAGCCTCCAGAGAAGGAGACTCCACCACACTCCCAGGTAGCCTAGGCCATTGCTCAACAGCTCTTACTCTCCGGAAGTTCTTCCTAATCCTTTCAATCGAATTTCGTTCCCTGCCATTTGAAACCATTGCTCTTTTGTGCCCTGGTCTCTAGAGCAGGAAAAAGTCAGTCGAATCTCTTTCCCTGCCATTTGAACCCATTGCTCCTTTGTGATCTGGTCTCTAGAGCAGCAGAAAGTCATTTTGCCCCTCCCTCCTCAATGGGACAACCTTTTAAATCTTGAAACATGGTTCTCACATTCCCTCTCTACCTTCTCTTCTTCCAGCTAAACATCCTCCAGGAAGAAGGAAAAAGAGAAGGAAAAGAAGGAAGAGAAAGGAGGAAGGAAGGAGGAGAAAGAGAAAAGGAAGAAGAGAAAGAGAAGGAAGGAGAAAAAGGGAAAAGGGAGGAAGACGAAGGAAGGGCTAAGGGTAAGGGAGGAGGGAGGGAGGAAGGAAGGGAGGGAAGGGGGAGGAAAGAATGAAGGAAGGAAAGACAAAAGGAAGGAAGGAGAAAGAAGGAAGAAGGAAAGAAAGAAAAAAGGGAGAAGGAAGGGAGAGAAGAAGAAGGGGAAGGAGGGAGGAAAGAGGAAAAGGGAAGGAGAAGAAAGAGAGGAAGAAGGAGGAAAGAGGAAAGAAGGAGGAAGGAAGGGAGGAGGAGGGAGGGAGGAGGGAAGGGAGGGAGGGAAGAGAAGAAGAAGGAAGGAAGAAGGAAAGAAAAGGAAGGAAGGAGAAAGAGAAAGGGAGGAGGAAAGGGGAAGGAAGGATGAAAGGAGAGATGGAAGGAAGGAGGGAGGAGGGAGGAAAGAGAAGGAAGGAAAGAGAAAAGGGAAGGAAGGAGAAGGGAAGAAGAAGGGAGGAGGAAAGAAAGAGGGAAGGAAGGAAAGGGAGGATGAGGAGGGAGGAAAAAGGAAAGGAAGGAAAGACAAAAAGGGAAGGAAGAGAAAGGAGAGAGGGAAGGATGGAGAGAAAGAAGGATGAAAGGGTGTAAGGGAGGGAGGGAGGGAGGGATGGAAGGAGGGGAAGGAGGGAGGAAAGAGGAAGGGAAGGAAGGAGGAAAGGGTAGAAGGGAAGGAAGGATGAAAGGAGAAAGAGGGAGGTAAGGAAGGTAGGAGGGAAGGAGGAAGGAAAGAGACAAGGAAGGATAGGATGATGAGAGAGAGGAGCGCCTGAGAAAAAGAGCCCAAGAGGCCACATCCAGCCCCCAGGCCTGGGTTTGCTCATACCTGCCCCAGTTTGTTTTGCTGAAAACTTAAAAAAATTCCCATAAATTAGTAGATGTATTAGTATTTCTGAAAGTTGGAGGGAATGATCCCGTTATCTTGTGTCATTGGATAGAAAATTCAAGGAGATAGCTCTTGTGAAAAAAATGTTTCTCCAAGGAGGGAGAAAAGGATATGGTAATATTTGAATTCCTGAGGATGAATGCATGTACATGTGTGTGAATGTTGAGTGAAAATGTAATTCCCCTTTGTTTGTTTGTTGGGAGCCCAGTGTGGGTGTTCTATTGGCCCGTTTATATTGGATATCCAATATAAATGGGCCGATAGAACACCCACACTTGGCTTCCAACAGACAAGAGTTCTTTCTCCCACCCTGGACATTCTACAGATATATAAACCCCATTTTTGCAGTGTATATGCTGTGCTCCGCCCTGAGTCCATTTCGGAGTGGGAAGGGCGGAATATAAATAAATAAATAAATAATTTCCCCTAGTTTCCAACAGACCTCACAACCTCTGAGGATGCCCGCCATAGGTGAAGGAGAAACGTCAGGAGAAAACGCTTCTGGAACATGGACACACAGCCCGAAAAACTTACAACCCAGGGCTGGTTGAACGTTGGGTAAACGAAAAGGTTGGATAATAAAGAGGGATTAAGGAAAAGCCTATTAAACATCAAATTACGTTGATTAATTGCCAAAAACATTGTGTTTGACAACAAATCGACAGAAAAAGCAGTTCAATACACAGCAACGTCATGTAGCAATTATTGTACAGTGTTCCCTCACTTATCGCGGATGTTACATTCCAGGACTACCCGCGATAAGTGAAATTTCGCAGAGTAGATGCCTCCTCCCCTTCCCTCCTCGCCCTCTTTACCTTCCTCTTCCTCCTCGTCACCTCCTGAGCCTCTTGCTGCCGCTTGGGTCCCATGACGCTACCGCCGCTGCCTCCTCAATCGCGGGGCCCAACTGGCAGCAAGAGGTCCATGTAATCAGAAATTCAGTGTGCAGATCTGAGAAATGTGAATTTAATATGATGTGTGGGAATGACTGGAAGAATGTGTAGTTGGGAGTTAATAATTTTGGAGACATCAGTATAACTACCTGCTTGCTCGAACTGTGATCAAAACCTGCTAATGGGAATTGATAAGAACTGTGACAATGGTTCTTTCAAGTTAAGGAAATGTTTGCAACATTCCTTATGTTAAGAAGGAAGCCAACATAAGATCCACACCAAGCAAGAAGAGTAAACATCTGGCCAGGAAACTGAGATGGAGCCAGGATGGAAGACGTCTATCATTAATTTACAACTTTGGGACCACATCAGCAGAATATTCCTATAAAAGACTCAGCCTAATAATGCTCAAAGTGTGGCAGACCTGAGGAGTCTGTCCACCCGCCGTGCTCTACTCCATGGGAAAGAGAGAGATGGTGTATTTGGAGAGTCTCAGATATGCTATGGGAAAGCATGATTCTGGTCACTTTGGGGCTTCTTTCTCAAAGGAAGAGGAGGAAGTGTGCTTCTGGAGTCTTGGATATTGTGCAGGGAGTCAGGTTCTGCGATATGGAAAAAAGAGATACGGTCCTTGGCATTGTTCTTAGGGAAAGAAGTTTTGGCATTTCGGCGTTTTGAAGTTATGGAAGTTTTGGAACTATATGTGGGCAGGGAAGAAGGGTCTGGCCTAAGAGGTGCTTCTCCAAGGAGGGAGAAAAGGATATGGTAATATTTGGATGCATGTG
This sequence comes from Anolis sagrei ordinatus, assembly GCF_025583915.1. Taxonomy (NCBI): domain Eukaryota; kingdom Metazoa; phylum Chordata; class Lepidosauria; order Squamata; family Anolidae; genus Anolis; species Anolis sagrei. Next base: position 310,035,702 of record NW_026845477.1, on the reverse strand, counting down.
GATGAATGTGTGTACATGTGGCGTGAATGTTGAGTGAAAATGTAATTCCCCTTTTGTTTGTTAATTGTAATTGTCAATCCAATGTAGTTGCATAGAATTTGTATGTCTGATGTCATTCTTTGTCTAAATGTTTTTCTGTAATCTGATCTACCCTTTCACACTGGAAATTGCAATAAAAAGATCTATGCTTCAAAGTTATTGAAAAGTCATTCATGACACCCAGGCGGCGACAAGGAGGAGGAAGAGGAAGGTAAAGAGGGCGAGGAGGGAAGAAGAGCCACCCCCAGAGAGAAGCAGCAGCTTCGGCAAGAGGCCCAGGCGGTGACGAGGTGCTGCTCTCTCTCTTTCACTCAGTGTTCCCACGCTACTTAAATTCTTTAAAAAAAACAACCACAAAACAGCGAGTCTGCGATAAGCAAACCACGAAGTAGCGAGGGACCACTGTATTTAGGAATTTAGCACCAAAACATTGCAATATATTGAAACAGCTGTGGATCCGGGAGGGAGGCAGACTTAGTTGGATAATACAGAACGTTGGATGAGCAAAGGTTGGATAAACGAGACTCTACTGTATTTATTTATTTACTAGCCGTCCCCTGCCATGCGTTGCTGTGGCCCACATGGGGATTCTGTGTGGGAGGTTTGGCCCAATTCTATCGTTGGTGGGGTTCTGAATGTTCTGTGATTGTAGGTGAACTATAAATCCCAGCAACTACAACTCCCAAATGTCAAGATTCTATTTTCCCCAAATTCCACCAGTGTTCACATTTGGGATATTGAGTATTCGTGTAGAGTTTGGTCCAGATCCATCATTGTTGAGTACACAGTGCTCTCTGGATGTAGGTGAACTACAACTCCAAAACCAAAGGACACTGCCCACCAAACCCTTCCAGTATTTTCTGTTGGTCATGGGAGTTCTGTGTGCCAAGTTTGGTTCAATTCCATCATTAGTGGAGTTCAAATGCTCTTTGATAGTAGGTGAACTATAAATCCTAGCAACTACAACTCCCAAATGACAAAATCAAATTTTTTGAGTGATGGTCACTCCTCGAGTTAGTAAGTGTATTTGTCCAAATTTTGTGTCAAATATGTATACACAACTATCATGTCTCCTCTCAGCCTTCTCTTCTGCAGGCTAAACACGCCCAGCTCTTTAAGCCGCTCCTCATAGGGCTTGTTCTCCAGACCCTTGATCATTTTAGTCGCCCTCCTCTGGACACATTCCAGCTTGTCAATATCTCTCTTCAATTGTGGTGCCCAGAATTGGACACAATATTCCAGGTGTGGTCTAACCAAGGCAGAATAGAGGGGTAGCATTACTTCCCTGGACCTAGACACTATGATCCTATTGATGCAGGCCAAAATCCCATTGGCTTTTTTTGCCGCCACATCACATTGTTGGCTCATGTTTAACTTGTTGTGCACAAGGACTGTTAGGTGTCTTGTGTCCAAATTTGGTGTCAATTCGTCCAGTGGTTTTTGAGTTCTGATAATCCCACAAACAAACATTACATTTTTATTTATATAGATTTAAAAACCCTATTTTTCCAGAATGAGTCTTTATGATACTCTGCTTGAAAGTAAACAAACAATCACGAGTTGGGAGTTTGTGTGTGAGACAGGCAGGCACAGACAGGGTAAGGAATGTCTCTTAGGTCTACTACAGGCATGGGCAAACTTGGGCCCTCCTGGTGTTTTGGACTTCCGATGTTCAGTGACCAATGTCCATGGCAATCCAGTTTTGGTGGTCATCCACCTATTTAGAAGCATTCCAATTTCCACCAAGGTATCTTTTTTCATTAATTTTTATTAGATTTTTATTAGGTTTTTTTCACAACCAATTTGAAATAAAAAGAACAAACAAACGAACACAGGCATTTCAAATAAGAAGCAAAAAAACCAAAGAATCTGATACAAAAATAGCCCCGAGATATTCCCGCCCCATTGCATCCCGACCCCGTTCCCCTCCCGACTAGACAAATAACTAAACTCTATTCCCCATTTTATTTAAAAAAATAATTAAAAATCAAAATAAAAAACATTGAAAGCACAACTGAATTCCCCCCCCCCCTCAAGCAAAGGCAGCTAATCAAACTATTACATAGACTACTTAATTCTACTTGATTGCATTTCAGCTTCTGCTAAATAGAAACCCATGTATTTAAAATTAACACATAACCACACGCAATATTCATATCGACAGTTTAAGCGTTTTAACTAAGGTTCAAATCCATGTGAACTGCTCAATATCCCCCCTCCCTTCCCCAACATCATTCCCTTTTAAGTGATCGCATCTTATACGGCCTATAAGTGTATTTCAACATGTCTATAAAATTATCTTCTTGTCTTTCCCCTTTGTTATCAATATTCTGATTTCACCCCCCCCCCCCCAACCAAAACAAATCGTTGTTTTCCATTCTGGCAAAATTCTGTTTTGTTTAATCCCAGTCCAATCTCAACATATTTCTAACCAGACCCTCATTGAAAAAGGAAATCCTCGATTTAAGTCCAAAGTCTGCCAAACTCCTTGTGTTTCAACTTATCTGTGGGGGGGAGTTTGTTTGTTTATCCCGCTCCAAATCTGTTGATGTTGTAATTGTTGTTATTTCTTTCTCGATCAATCTTCTTCATTGTGATTCCTAAGATCTGCTATATATCTTCTTCAAAGTCCTGCTTAGATCTAGTTGGGAGTTTGAGGGAGCTCTTTCTTGAATCGCAGTGACAATGACCAAAAACTGGGTTCTGCAAATATATATCCTTCAAAGTCCTGTTTAGGTCTAGCTGGAGTTTGAGGGAGCTTTCTTGAATTGCAGTGACAATGACCAAAAATTGGGTTCTGCTACTATATAATATCCAAAGTCCTGCTTAATTCTAGTTGGAGTTTGAGTGAGCTCTTTCTTGAATTGCAGTGACAATGACCAAAAACTGGGTTCTGCAAATATATATCCTTCAAAGTCCTGTTTAGTTCTAGTTGGAGTTTGAGGGAGCTCTTTCTTGAATTGTGGTGACAATGACCAAAAATGGGTTCTGCTACTATATAATATCCAAAGTCCTGCTTAATTCTAGTTGTAGTTTGAGTGAGCTCTTTTTTGAATTGCAATGACAATGACCAAAATTTATTTTTCTGAAGTACTGACATCTTCTGTGCTTTTTCAGAGGCAGCAAAAGCAATGAGAGACAGGCAAATATCGAATGAGAAGAGATGAGCCAGTTGCGACGTGTAGACAAGTCTCTCCTCAAAATGTGGGCCGTTGATTTACAATATGTTGGAATGAGAAGAGATGAGCCAGTTGCGACGCGTAGACAAGTCTCTCCTCAAAATGTGGGCCGTTGATTTACAATACATCGGAATGAGAAAAGATGAGCCAGTTGCGACGCGTAGACAAGTCTCTCCTCAAAATGTGGGCCGTTGATTTACAATATGTTGGAATGAGAAGAGATGAGCCAGTTGCGACGTGTAGACAAGTCTCTCCTCAAAATGTGGGCCGTTGATTTACAATATGTTGGAATGAGAAGAGATGAGCCAGTTGCGACGCGTAGACAAGTCTCTCCTCAAAATGTGGGCCGTTGATTTACAATGTATACATATATATTTATATAAGTTTGGGGGGGTTGTCCAGAAATATCATCCAGTGACTATTTTTCAATCTGCTGCCTCTCCCGACAGCCAAATAAAAGAATTGAGTCCCACTTCTGACATCGAAAGAAAGGAGTGTTAGCCTGAGGGAAAAGCTAGCGCTTACATCGGCCTAAGTTGGGTTCAGACAGGGGTAACCGAGAAGTAAAAAAAGACTTGCCTTAAATGGAGGAGGTCCCCAATGTTCTCTCTTCGTTTGAGTTGATTGATTGGGCCAATGGAGGAAGGAGGGCGTAATTCCGGGGAGTTTATCCAGCTTGGAAGCTGGGGCCAATTTCGCAGGGAGTCTTTACTGATGCCGGCCCCTGCCGCTGTCTGTCTTATCTGTGACCGCCACTCCCTCCCGGAACGCAGGGATCACTAAAACAGACATTACGACGCATGTGGATCACCCTCGGCTTCCTTTGAGGCCTAGAAGGAGTTCTCTTCTGGTCTCGGAGCCCCAAAACCAGGCTTTCCTTTGGGGGAACGAGTGGGCTTCTCCCCGCACCGGGACGAGGAGAAAGAGAGGGAGAGAAAACCTTTGCGCCAAAAGCCACGCCCCCAAAGTCTTGGAGTCATGAATTTGTTTTGTTTTTCTGTTATTATTAACACCTCTTCCTGTACAAACAAAACACTCCTTTTTCCACCCAGCGGCCGAGCACAGCGTTAAAGAAATGTGGACAATTAAGAAACCCGAACAACATCCAGAATGTTCTAGTTTCACAGTACTTCAAGATTTATTTCTTCTAGAATAGTCCTGAATACACAGAAGAACATTACAGTACAACTCCCTTATCCACAGATTCCATATCCACAGTCTCACTTTATAAACACGCTCCAAAAAAGAAAGAAATCAATTTTTTTCCCCCCAAATGAAGTGTTTAGTGGACTTCTCTAAGACATCCAATGATACGCTCAAAATATAGAGGTTTCGTCATTATCCATGGGGTTTCTTGAAATATATCCCCTGTGGATATGGGGGCAGGGAAGGGGGTCATACTATAGATAAAGTATAGATATATATAGATTTATTTATAAAGGGTTTTAGTATTGTTGTTTTTTCAAAACTGCCCCTAACAGACCCGGGATTCTCCTACCACATTCCAACATGAAATAGCACGGAAAGAGCGCACAACTCTGCAGTTCAGAGGTCAAACTTGGGAATTCCTTTCGCTACTGGCCGAGGAGTTGATAATAATCCAAGCAAACCTTTTGCTCTGGAGTAACCTCACCTTTTTAGCTACTCTAGGCGAATGCTTGTTTTTGCTTCCTTTAGGTCTTCCTCTTGATCTTCGGGGAGACAGCCACTCCGTCGCCTCCTAGATAGATAGGAAGAGGAGGAAGACGCGCCGCTGAGGCAAGGGCTTCGGCACAAGGCCAAAGCAACACGTCCGAGGGCGCGGAGCAGTGTTAAAGAGGGCAAAGCATAAACAGAGAAGGCAGGGCAGGGCCACCATTGAGAGCGGAAGGGCCCCAGCTCTGCAGTTCAGAGGTTGAACAAGGCTGGGATTTCTCTCCTCCGGCGCACCCTCACCTTTTCATCCCCTTTGGAGGGACTGCTTTTGTTTCCTTTGGGCCTCCCGATGGGCTTTTTGGGCCACCCCATGGGCACACGCTTGTTTTTGCTTCCTTTAGGTCTTCCCTTTGGCCTTTTGGGAGCCAGCCATGCCACCGGGACCTAAATTACGCCAGGAAGGAAGGAAGGGACGGTTTCAACAAAGGACCAAAACAACAAGGCAGAGCACAAATCCAACAGCTTGGTTCGGTTTTAAGTATCATATATACTCGTATAAGCCGACCTGAATATTTTATTGTCGAAGGAAACAAAGAAGGACATCTAATCACTTCTCAACGAAGGATTGCTCCAGGCACTGCCAGGCAATCAAATGCTAATTAAGGTGATCAGTTGAAACATTCACACCTAGCTCCAGCAGACAAGAGTCCTTTGTCCCACCCTGGTCATTCCACAGATATATAAACCCTTTTTCCTAAATTAATAATAACAATAATAAAGCAAAATAACAAAAGTAATAACAATAGAGTAAAATAATAAACGTTGTAACAATAGAGTAAAATAATAAATGTAATATAAAAATAGAGTAAAATAACGTAAATATAATAACAATAATAGAGTAAAATAAATGTAATAATAAAAATAATAGTGCAAAATGATGTAAATATAATAACAATGATAAAGAGTAAAATAATAAATGTAATAAAAATACAGTAAAATAACATAAATATAATAATAACAGTAATAACAGAGTAAAATAATAAACATAATAATAGAGTAAAATAATGTAACTGTAATAACAATAAGAGAAATTATAACTGTAATGATAACAGTAATAATAGAGTAAAATAATAAATGTAGTAGAGTAAAATAATGTTAATGTAATAGTAATAATTATAGAGTAAAATAATAAATATAATAAGAATAATAATGAAGAGATAAGTAAAGTAAGCAAGTAAGTAAATAAATAAGTATCAACTCAAAATGGAGGTGTAACTTGTCAGAAATATTAAATTATTATTAACATTAATATCATCTAGGTATTTTTAATTACAAAAATGTGAGTCAAGCACTGAAAGGGTTTAATGGTGCAATGACTCAGCAAAAGGTTTAGTTCTATACAAGCAGGTGTGCTTGTTGCTTAGTAACACCTTAGTCTGAGAGAGAGCTCAGTGTGAGAAAACGCCTCAGTGGGAGAATAGGTCTTAATTGTAGTAGGTTTCACTGTGGGAGAAAAGGCCTGTCTATGAGAAGGCCTGGTGTGAGATGTTTCAATTTTTAATAGGCGCATGTTAATCAATTATTTTAACTATTGTTTTAATATTTTTAATAATGTACTGTTGATTGTCTTATGATGACACCATATGGTGCTTTTGTGAGGCCGCCCTGAGTCCCCCCTCAGGGGTGAGAAGGACGGAGTATAAATGTAGGAAATATAAAAAATGCTTTAGTAAGAGAGGCGCTAGGTTGAAGGCCTCATGTGTAAAGCTGCAGTAAAAAGCTACTCTGTGAAGCTCCAGTATAAGTTCATTGTGAGAGAAGCCTCTGTGAGAGCAAAGCTGTTCATCTACATAAGGAAGAAGCCCAGCATGGAAGCAAAGAAGGAAGTATAAAATACTTTATTTGTGTTGTGAAAACCTTGTTCTTGTAAATAGTGCAACTATATTATTTTACTACAATGAAAAGCCTCCTAAGAAAGAGATAACATTGGCCTGTTTTTGTTCTTTTGATCACTTTGGGCTACTGGTGCTGAGTCACGCTGCTGCTAATAAGTTAGTCGGTTGTGCATTTTATGGGGAGGCTCTTTCGTTAATAAGCCCACTCACCCAACAAGGGTTTTGTTAGTAAGTCCCTTGTGGTGCGAGACGAGCAGGATATAAATAAATAAGTAAATAAAAATCAAGTCAAAATGGGGCTGCGACTATTGTGTGAGGAAAACAAAAATATTAATTTTTGGCACCCCAGAAAAATAGGGGGTGTGACTATTTTTGTGGTTCCAATTATTATGTAATGAAATACAGTATGCAATCAAGTCCAAATGGGGCCGCGACTATTGTGGGAGGAAAACAAAAATATTAATTTTTGGCACCCCAGAAAAATAGGGGGTGTGACTATTTTTGTGGTTCCAATTATTATGTAATGAAATACAGTATGCAATCAAGTCCAAATGGGGCCGCGACTATTGTGGGAGGAAAACAAAAATATTAATTTTTGGCACCCCAGAAAAATAGGGGGTGTGACTATTTTTGTGGTTCCAATTATTATGTAATGAAATACAGTATGCAATCAAGTCCAAATGGGGCCGCGACTATTGTGGGAGGAAAACAAAAATATTAATTTTTGGCATCCCAGAAAAATAGGGGGTGTGACTATTTTTGTGGTTCCAATTATTATGTAATGAAATACAGTATGCAATCAAGTCCAAATGGGGCCGCGACTATTGTGGGAGGAAAACAAAAATATTAATTTTTGGCATCCCAGAAAAATAGGGGGTGTGACTATTTTTGTGGTTCCAATTATTATGTAATGAAATACAGTATGCAATCAAGTCCAAATGGGGCCGCGACTATTGTGGGAGGAAAACAAAAATATTAATTTTTGGCACCCCAGAAAAATAGGGGGTGTGACTATTTTTGTGGTTCCAATTATTATGTAATGAAATACAGTATGCAATCAAGTCCAAATGGGGCCGCGACTATTGTGGGAGGAAAACAAAAATATTAATTTTTGGCACCCCAGAAAAATAGGGGGTGTGACTATTTTTGTGGTTCCAATTATTATGTAATGAAATACAGTATGCAATCAAGTCCAAATGGGGCCGCGACTATTGTGGGAGGAAAACAAAAATATTAATTTTTGGCATCCCAGAAAAATAGGGGGTGTGACTATTTTTGTGGTTCCAATTATTATGTAATGAAATACAGTATGCAATCAAGTCCAAATGGGGCCGCGACTATTGTGGGAGGAAAACAAAAATATTAATTTTTGGCACCCCAGAAAAATAGGGGGTGTGACTATTTTGTGGTTAAAATTATTACATAATAAAATAATGAAATACAGTATGCAAAACCTTTCGGCCACTGCTGGATGAGTGGATAATATTTGGCTCTGGAGTAACCTCACCTTTTCGACTACTTTGGCTGGATTCTTGTTTTTGCTTCCTTTAGGCCTTCCTTTTGCTCTTTTGGGAGACATCCACTCCATTTCTTCCTAAATAGAGGAAGACATGCCATTGGATTTCAACAAAGAACCCTAAATGCAAGCAACAACACAAATCCCACTGCGTGATTCGGCATTAAATATATAACAAAACGAAGAGAAGGTGAGAAGGTGGGTCAGGTTCATTAATGTCAGCAGAGAAGTCCAAACTCTGCAGTTCAGAGGTTAATTCTCATTAGGAGGGGTGGGTAACAAATAACTGTTCTTGTTTATTATTATTATTAAATACATGAAACCTTTTAGTTAATGGCAAATAAATGGAAAAAATGCAAGCAACTCTTTTGCTCTGGAGTAACCACACCTTTTTAAACGGTTTAGATGGGCACTTGTTTTTGCTTCCTTTAGGCCTTCCTCTTGCTCTTTTGGGAGACATCCACTCCATTTCTTCCTAAATAGAGGAAGACATGCCATTGGATTTCAACAAAGAACCCTAAATGCAAGCAACAACACAAATCCCACTGCGTGATTCGGCATTAAATATATAACAAAACGAAGAGAAGGTGAGAAGGTGGGTCAGGTTCATTAATGTCAGCAGAGAAGTCCAAACTCTGCAGTTCAGAGGTTAATTCTCATTAGGAGGGGTGGGTAACAAATAACTGTTCTTGTTTATTATTATTATTAAATACATGAAACCTTTTAGTTAATGGCAAATAAATGGAAAAAATGCAAGCAACTCTTTTGCTCTGGAGTAACCACACCTTTTTAAACGGTTTAGATGGGCGCTTGTTTTTGCTTCCTTTAGGTCTTCCTCTTGGTCTTTTGGGAGACGGCTCTCCATTTAGTTCCTAGAGGAAGACATAAAATATTTGTAAGTCACTTGTCTGTTTGTTTCTTGCATTTGAATGCCACCTTCCACAGTAAGACCCAAGGAGACTTCCAAATCCATTAATTTTTTAAAAAATCCCAAGGAAATCCAGAAGACAAAGAAAAGATAAATCATACAATCAAAGAGTTGGAAGAGACCTCCTGGGCCATCCAGTCCAACCCCATTCTGCCAAGAAGCAGGGATATTGCATTCAAAGCATCCCTGACAGATGGCCATCCAGCCTCTGTTTAAAAGCTTCCAAAGAAGGAGCCTCCACCATGCTCTAGGGCAGAGAGTTCCACTGCTGAACGGCTCTCACAGTCAGGAAGTTCTTCCTCATGTTCAGATGGAATCTCCTCTCTTGTAGTTTGAAGCCATTGTTTCGCGTCCTAGTCTCCAGGGAAGCAGAAAACAAGCTTGCTCCCTCCTCCCTGTGGCTTCCTCGCATATATTTATAAATGGCTATCATATCTCCTCTCAGCCTTCTCAACCTACAACAACCCAGTGATTCTGTTGGTTTTGTATAATGCTAATGCCTGAATATTGAAAGACAAAGCATCAAACAGAGCTGCTGCGAAAAGCTAACGGGCTCTCTGAGAGTATGAAAGAAAAGAGTAAGGCAGGAGAATAACTCAGGCAAACGTCTTTAAAACCTTCAGGTCAGCCTGCTGATTCAAAAGGATACAGCCTCCCCCAAACCAAACATATGAAAGAAAATAACAACTCGAGAACACCAGAATAATATAATAAAACAGTTTACTCACAAATCATGTATGAAGATGATCATACAGGTAAAGTCTTTAGTTTCATGTAATCTAAAATATAGCTAGGAACTACATTAGGGCCTGTGGTACAGGTAGGCCGCTATCAGCATGCGATTGTTACATCAGGAACATGAGGATAACTACTGCTAACTCTAATTGCGAAAACGTTCTGAGAAGACAAAGAACTAGGGGGTCCCTTTTATAACTTTCCCACTTCAAAAAGGAAATCTACTTGAGAATTGGCACGTACACAATGTCCCTGATATCCCAGCATGCAACTTTTATGATGGGCAATAAAATGTTTGGAATGTTAGAGTGTTAGCTTTCAGCAAGAGTATGGTGACCAGAGAAAAGGAGTATCTAAATGCATGCTTGATTGTAAACATAATCCAACAGATTCCAACCATGAATGCCTTCGACAATACATTTTCTCCCGATGTTTCACCTGCATCTGTGGCTGGCATCTTCAGATGATCATCTGAATAGCAGCCACAAATGAAAGTGAAATATCAGGAGAAAATGCTGCTAGAATACATTGCCCAGGCAGCCTGGAAAACACACAGCACCACCACCACCACCAACAAAGCCTCTTTGCACTCCTCTTCCACTCTGTTCCCTTCTTTATGTCCACATGCGATAAGAACCCCATATCCACGGATTCAACACTTCACATATCCACACTCCAGAGAAAAACAAATCCTCTGGTTATTATTATTATTATTATTATTAAACTTTATTTGTACCCCGCTAGCATCTCCCGAAGGACTCGATGCGGCTTACAAAGGCCAAGGCCTCAACACAACAACAGCATAACAAAACAATTCAGAGCAAAATCAAAAACATAAAGCAATAACAACAAAACATTGGTTAAGTTTTTCTATGTCTCTCTTAAGTGCAATTCCCTCTTAAGTAGCAGAGGAATTCCTTGGTATGATTCTCTCCCAAATGTCTTCAAAATATACTCGTTTCAAGCATCCACCAGGATTTGTGAAATGTACCTCCAGCAGATACAAGGGCCTTGCTTCGTAGTCCCCTTCCTTCAGCTTCCATCCCACTGGACCCCTACGTTTCCTATCCCTTTTCAGCCCCCCATCTAAGCTAAATGGGCAATCTTCTTACTCTTGAAGCATTTTGGTTTCCACAAAATCAACTTGAGAGGAAGAACATTATCCATGAAATGATTTGCATCTGATGGCATTATTTACAATATGGTTCCATAGTTGATTTTTCATTTGAAACTCAGCAGCAGCCTGAAACTAATTAGACCTGGACAATTAGAACAGAGATTGCTAGGCATCCAAAATGTTCACTATACAGTCCCAAATACAGAAGAACATACTGATATGTATAAGATTCTTCCAGCAGAAGGTTGACCCAGTCAACTTTCAATCATGAGTTTTGATTTACATTCAATTGCTACTATCTGCCAATTCTGTCTTTGTGTTTAGTGCAAGTATTATACGAGGGGTATTTTTAAGTAAGGTCCGTTGGAACGTAAGTACACAACGAAAGTTTATTTCAAAAAAGTAAATTTATTTTCAGAAAGTACATACTTCACTCTATTTTTCGACATAGTTGCCAAGTTTGTTCAAACACTTATCATACCTCTGAACCAATTTTAAAATACCCTCTTCATAAAAACTTGCCGCCTGCTCCGATAACCAAGAGTTCACTGCCGTTTTCACGTCGTCGTCCTCTGTTAAGAGGTTTCGGGACCCAACGGGAGCACAGTTTCTTAAACTTTAGGTGTTCAGAAACAATGTTGTAAAGCAGTGATCTCGACACGTCAGGAAATTCGTTTGAGAGACCTGTTATTGTGAAGTGCCTGTTCTCACGAATCCTCACTTCAACTGAAGCCACCAAATCGTCTGTAATCAAAGAAGGGCGACCGGAGCGGTCCTCATCATGGACGTTGTCACGGCCATCTTTGAATTGTCGTACCCACTTACGCACTTTGCTTTCACTCATAACAGTCTCACCGTACACTTCACAAATCTGTCGATGGATTTCTGCAGCAGGCAGGTTCCTTGCTGACAAAAACCGTATCACTGAGCGAACCTCACATGCGGAGGGTGAGTTGATAGTCTTAAACATTTTTAAAGCACAGAACAGAACCGTACAGGTGAGCTACAGAGCGGAAACTGAGCACAGTTGTTCCCGAGGCATGCCGGTACATGACGCACGCGTTCATTGCGGTATGCGCGCGAACTACTAGTGTCTACAACAAAACGGACCTTACTTAAAAAATACCCCTCGTATTTTGACTCAAGCCAAACCATATGAATGCAAAGTATACACAATTAATTACATTACTGTTATTGGCTTGAGCCATTGGAAGGGGCAGATAATAAATAAAATATATTATTGTTGTTGTTATGAAAGTTGTATTTTTAAATAAAAAGATCAGAGCAAGGAAGACTGTCCCTAGGTTACCATGGGGTTTTTCCTACTGCACTCCAACAACAAAAAATAGTATTTCAAAAGCACAAATCCCACAGTTATGAAATAACGAAACCCTTTGGATAATCCTCACCACCCCCGGCTCTGGGGTCAGCTTACCTTCTCGGCTGCCTTAGAGGGAAATTTGTTCTTGCTTCCTTTAGGCCTCCCTCTTGGTCTTTTCAGAGCTGGATCCACCACTGGTTGGATAATCCTCACCACCCCCGGCTCTGGGGTCAGCTTACCTTCTCGGCTGCCTTAGAGGGAAATTTGTTCTTGCTTCCTTTAGGCCTCCCTCTTGGTCTTTTCAGAGCTGGATCCACCACTGGTTTCTAAAACAAAGAGAGATACCAATAAAATTACATTAATTGAAGCATCCGTAGGTGAAATGTTTTTGAATATTTACATAAAAACTGTAAGATAAGACTGTCCAACTCTGATTAAACCATTGCTCTAACCACCGGGATTGTGGTGCAGCTGGCTGAGTGTCAGCTGCATTAAGATCACTCTGACCAAAAGGTCATGAGTTCGAAGCCAGCCCGGGTTGGAGTGGGTTTCCAACCAATTGTGTAGCCTGTTGTCGAACTTTGCAACCCGAAAGACAGTTGCATCTGTCAAGTAGGAAAATTAGGTACCACCTTAAAGTGTGGGGAGGCTAAATTAACTAATTTATGAGGCCATAAAAGAGACTCCAGCAAAGCAAGCATGCGGGGAATGCGGAAGCACTTCATCAGTGTCGCAGATGGACGATGAAAGCGACAGCTCCCCTGGCGGCCAGAAAAAGTTAAATAGCCTCTGTCTATGTCTGTATATGTTGCATGTCAAAAATTGGCATTGAATGTTTGCCATATATGTGTACACTGTAATCCACCCTGAGTCCCCTGCGGGATGAGAAGGGTGGAATATAAAAAGCAGTAAATAAATAAATAAAAATAAATTCTTCAATGTAAATGTGCTTACGTAAACTTCCAATAAAAAGAGTAAAATAATACATGTAATAACAATAATAGAATAAAATAATGGAAATGTAATATAGAGTAAAATAATAAATGCAATATTTTATTTTATTTTTTATTTATTGTATCAGGAGAAAAACAAGGGTACAGCTGTAATGTATTTAAAAAACCACCAAGTTTAAAAACCTGGCATTATATTAAATGTTCTGTTCAACAGAAATGTAATAATAATAATAGAGTAAAATAATGTAAATGTAATAACCACAATAATAGAGTAAAATAATAAATGTTATATATTAGAGTAAAATAATAAATGTAATAATAACAATAACAAATAGAGGAAAATATTAAATTCTGGGGCCAGAATAAAGAAGGGGAGCCGGGAGGACATTGCCAACTTGTCCCCTGTGACATCAGTGCCCCTCCCCTAGCAATAATGTAATATTATGTAGTACTAGTGTTATGAATGATGTAATAGTACTATGCTAGTTATGTATTATGTAGTATGTTGTATGTACTTATGATTTGTAAGCCGCTCTGAGTCCCCTTTGGGGTGAGAAGGGCGGCATATAAATGTCGCAAATAAATAAATAAATAAATAAATAAATAATTGAGTAAAATAATAACAGAATAAAACAATAAATAATCTTGACTCAAGTATAAGCCGAGGGGGGGCTTTTCCAGCCTTAAAAAGGGGCTGAAAAATTCAGCTTATACTCAAATATAGACAGTATTTATCAAACTTCATGGACATCATGATGCATTGTGTGTGCAGACTGGGACGGCATGCCCCTGCCATCTAATAAAACCAATAAAGAATTTGAAAGATGCCTTGAATTCAAACCATTCAAGAGCAATGACTGTTTTAGCTGTTTCCTTCCCCCGGGGCTTAAATGCCAGAAAGCATGAAAAGTTCAGAAAGGCTTACCCTATATATTGAAGGGCAGCAAATGGCAGCCTGTGGTCGTGGCTACAACATCAACAACCACCACTGTTACACGCAGGGTTGCCAGGCGTCCTGGATTTTAAGTCTCGAATTTAAACGAAATGCCCCGTTACATTATTTCCACCAGCCTCTAGCCCTTCCCCTGGAGATACTTGCGAGACTGACCGGCGGATACTTGCGAGGCCTCCCTCGACTCCTCCTGGGCTCTGTCCTGACCAGCTCCTCCTGGTCTTCGATGGAGGGCTGCCCGTCCCCTTCTCCGTTGGTGTGCCAGGAGGGATGCTCGCTGCTCTCCCCGCTGCTTGTCCGCTTCTTCGCGCGCTTGCTGCCGGTCCACTCCACGGTTCGCTCGCTCCACTGCTCATGGTAAACCTTGGATTCACATGAAAGAATCAGGTGTCCTTAAATGCCCTATGCAGAAATGTTAGTCAAAAGAAAACATCAACCCCAAAACGCTGGGTGAATGGAACCATGAGTCGATGTGAGTACTGTACCTGAAGTCCCTCTCAACAAAAAGGACTCATAATAAAAAATAAAAAAAGTTTATTTCTATCCTGCCCTATCTCCCAAAAGGGACTCATCCAAGCAATAAGTCTAAAAAGACCCTACCTTTGCTACCGAAAGCTCCCTCCCTCCCTCTCTCTCTCTCTCTCTATATATATATGTATGTCCCCTCCCTGCCAGAAAGACTGCCTGCCAAAAAAGAAAAGTTTTTTCCTCCTGTCACACTCCCCTCTAACTTTCACTCTCTTTCTCCCTGCAACACACCAATATGCACACACTTCTCCCCTTGGAGGCTCAGCCTTTACACAAAAAAGGGCCCCATTTGAGATTAGGGCAAAGAGAAAGCTATGAGGTAGCTGAAGAGAGAAGATCTCGCACCAGGACTGTGGTGCGGCTGGCTGGGAGTCAGCTGCATTAAGATCACCACTGAACAAAAAGGTCATGAGTTCGAAGCCAGCCCAGGTCGGAGTGAGCTTCTGACCAATTTGTGTAGCTTTGCAGCCCAAAAGACTGTTGCATCTGTCAAGTAGGAAATTTAGGTACCGCTCATGTGGGGAGGCTAATTTACGATGCCATAAAAATCTCCAGCAAGCATGCAAAGAATGAGGAAGCACTTCATCAGTGTCACAAATGGAAGGTGAAGCGACAGCCAGAATACCCTCATGAAAAAAGCTGGAATGTTAAATAGCCTCTGTGTGACTGTCTATTGAGATATTGACAAGCTGGAATGTGTCCAGAGGAGGGCGACTAAAATGATCAAGGGTCTGGAGAACAAGCCCTATGAAGAGCAGCTTAAGGAGCTGGGCATGTTTAGCCTGAAGAAGAGAAGGCTGAGAGGAGATATGATAGCCATGTATAAATATGTGAGAGGAAGCCACAGGGAGGAGGGAGCAAGCTTGTTTTCTGCTTCCTTGGAGACTAGGACGCGAAACAATGGCTTCAAACTACGAGAGGAGATTCCATCTGAACATGAGGAAGAACTTCCTGACTGTGAGAGCCGTTCAGCAGTGGAACTCTCTGCCCCGGAGTGTGGTGGAGGCTCCTTCTTTGGAAGCTTTTAAACAGAGGCTGGATGGCCATCTGTCAGGGGTATTTGAATGCAAATTCCTGCTTCTTGGCAGAATGGGGTTGGACTGGATGGCCCATGAGGTCTCTTCCAACTTTTGGGTTCTCTCTCTCTATATATGTTGTGTGTCTATGGCACTGAATGTTTGCCATGTATACGTACATTGTAATCCGCCCTGAGTCCGCTGCGGGGTGAGAAGGGCGGAATATAAATACTGTAAATAAATAAACGAATCTCCCTTTCCTTGTTTCTTTTGGAAGCAGAAAGTGAAGGAATGACGGGAAATGTTTGGATCCCACAAGGGTTGGTCTTGGTCAGGATGAGATGGTGGATGGGAGAGGAAAAAGTGCACCTATTAGACCCCATATTACCCATTCCCGACATAGAATCCTAGCATTGGAAGAGACCCCCAAGGGCCATCCAGCCCCAGCCCCTGCCATGCACAATCAACGCAATAGACAGCCTCTGTGGAAAAGCCTCCTAAGAAGGGACTCTACCACACTCCGAGGCTGCCTATGCTACTCTCCTGGAAGTGATTCCAAATCTTTTCAGTCAAATCTCTTTCCCTGCCTTTTGGAATCATTGCTCCCTTGTGCCCTCGCCTCTAGAGAAGCAGAAAATCAGTGTTTTCTGTCCTCCTCCTAATGGGACGCCCTTTTACATCTTGAAATCTGGTTCTCATGTTCACTCTCAACCATCTCTTCTCCCAACTAAACATTCCCCAGGAGGAAAGGAGGAAGGAAAAAGAGAAAGAAGGAAGGAAGGAGGAAGGGAGGAAAGAGAAGGAAGGAAGGAAAGACAAAAGGGAAGGAAGGAAGGAAGGAAGAGGGATATAAGGAAAGGATGGAGGGAAGGAGGACCAAAGGAAAGATAGGATGATGAGAGAGAGGAGGGCTTGAGAAAAGAGCCCAAGGGTCCGCACCTGGCCCATAGGCCTGGAATGGCCCATACCTGTTCTCGAGCAACACATTTGCCAAACGTAGTAGATCCCAGTCTATTAACCATGGATTCTTATCAACAGATTCAACCCTTCAAAGCTTGAAAATATTTCCCTCCTCACTAAGTTATCATAAATTGCTCTGTTCTAAATGTGAGCGATACACAATTTAGCTCTGAATACGTTTTAAGGATTTTCACTGTTGATTTAAAAAACTAATGCCATTGATGTTTAATTATGTAATTTTTGGATTTTAAATTGTTTTGGAATGCTTTTAATGTATGCCACTTCGAGTGACCACTTTGGAGAGAGAAAATGCAGGCCATAAACACACACAATAATTATAATACAATAATTATAACTAGCACCGGGATTGTGGCGCAGCTGGCAGAGTGTCAGCTGCATTAAGATCAATCTGATCAAAAGGTCATGAGTTCGAAGCCAGCCTGGGTTGGAGTGGGTTTCCAACCAATTGTGTAGCCTGTTGTTGACCTTTGCAACCCGAAAGACAGTTGCATCTGTCAAGTAGGAAAATAAGGTACCACCTTAAAAAGTGTAGGGAGGCTAAATTAACTGATTTATGAGGCCATAAAGAAGACTCCAGCAAAGCATTCCAGCGGGGAAGCATGCGGGGAATGCGGAAGTGCTTCATCAGCGTCATAGAGGGACGATGAAAGTGACAGCTCCCCGGCGGCCAGAAAAAGTTAAATAGCCTCTGTCTATGTCTATATATGTTTGTATGTCAAAAATTGGCACTGAATGTTTGCCACATATGTGTACACTGTAATCCACCCTGAGTCCCCTGCGGGGTGAGAAGAACGGAATATAAAAGCTGTAAATAAATAAATGATGCAGTAAGTTTGGATAGATGAGCAACTAATAAAATAGTATGGACAGACAGATGTAAACGACTGAGTAATAATATAAATAATTAATAATGTAATACTATATACTAATAATTTATTGTGGGTGACTTGACATGGGAATTAAGATACATTATATCCAATCCTATCTATACACATACATACATGAGATAACTATAATAGGCACGAGCAAACTTCGGCACTCCCTTAAGCAGCTGAGGCGGAAAAGGAAAGGGCCCAAGGCTGTTAGGAATTGTGGGAGCTGAAGTCCAAAACACCTGGAGAGAAGGTTGAAGTTTGCCCATACCTGCCTTATATCTTTTTCTATTTATAAGAACTCTTACTTACGTTTATAATTGCCTTATATCTTTGATTTTAAGGCTCCTTCCACACAGCTGAATAAAATCCCACATTATCTCCTTTGAACTGGAATATATGGCAGTGTGGACTCGGATCACCCAGCAGATATTGTGGGATTTTCTGCCTTGATATTCTGGGTTATACGGCTGTGTGGAAGGGTCCTAATGTGCACAGTAATTTCACTACCACCAACGGAGGCCAAAAAAGGACCCCCTTTCTCTTGGAAAGGAAAAAGACAGGCCTTTTCTGATCCCAGCAGGTGTTTAAGGGCCGAAGGTGATTAAGGGACAGAAAGGGCTTCTTTTGAGAAGCTACCCTTCATCCGTCCCTTCCTTCTGGCCTCTCTCCAATCAATTCACCTGTGTATCCTCAGCCTCCTCGCGCTCCTCTTCAAAAGCACTTTCGCCATTCTGGATCTAGGAATGGGACCAAAGAAAAACAAAAGCGGACATTAATGGGACTAGTGTGTGTTTTTAATTCTATTATAAGATTGAGGATATTTAAATTGCACTGGTTTTTTTAAATGTTGTGGGCAGCTTTGCATCTCAATCAGGAGATACAAGCAGGATGTAAATAAATGTAAGGCAGGGTATAAATAAAGTCAAAAATAAATAAAAATTATTATTCCTTTCTTCCCTTCTTATTATGTTGTTATTTATACCCCACTTAACTCTCTAGCAAACAGACTCAAGTCAGCTTACAGGAAAACCAATGCAATACTATTTAAAAACTAAAAGTATACAAACGTTAAAATGGAATAAAATATGAACGGTATTTTAAAAAATAATAAACAGTTCAAATCCTTAAAACGGATTGAAAATCTATTCACAGCTAAATTATTATGAACCAGAGAGATCTTCAAAAACTGAAACTTAAAAAAATTCAGATTCCCAAAAGAGCTGCTTCTCACAAATTCCTTTGCCTCACAATCCCGAAGGAGGGAATTTAAAAAACCATTCCAATATAGTAGATTAATTAATGCAATACAGACATACATATTTATTCCATTGCTAGACGCTATCAATTGTGAGATGCACCCTAATTTCTCTACCATCAGCACCAACAAAAAAAACATAATACACCTGCATTTTGAGATATAATTATATAGGAAAAAGGTGTATCTTAGAATTGAAGAAATACAGGATATAAAAGACATTACATTATTGCGCCATTATTAATGCTGTACTATATATTTATACCACATTATTATACCCAGCCAACTTTCAGTTGCGTTTTTCTTTACATTCTACTGCAACTACAGGTGGGGTTTCTGTGTTTTTAGCTATGCAATTTATTGCTTATATTTTATGTTCATATGTGTTTGACTTTGTTTCTACTTCGTCTGAAGCCATCAGGAAAGGTAATAAATCATCCTCGTGGCTCAAGGCAGGTTACAACACACTGTATATACTTGAGCCACCCTGAATATAAGCCAAGGCACCTAATTTTCCCACAAAAAACTGGGAAAACGTATTGACTTGCACATAAGGCAAGGGTGGGAAATGCAGCAGCTACTGGTCAATTTCAAAATAAAAATATTCCAATAAAATTACATGGATCGAGGCATCTGTAGGTTCAATGTTTTTGAATATTCACACAAAACTGTAATTTAAGACAATACTGTCCAGCTCTTATTAAACCATTATTCTAACCTTCTTCAATGTCAATGTGTTTATGTAGCCGTCCAATAATAATAGAGTAAAATAATAAATGTAACAGAGTAAAATAACAAATGTAATAATAATAATAACAGATTAAAATGATAAATAACTTTGACTCGAGTATAAGCCGAGGGGTGTTTTTTCAGCCAAAACAAAAGGCTAAAAAATCTCGGCTTATACTCAAAAATATACAGTAATTGCAAATGGTACCTACTGATCTACTCACATTTGCATGTTTTCGAACTGCTAGATTGACAGAAGCTGGGGCTGACAGTGGAAGCTCACTCCGCTCCCCGGATTCGAACCTGCGACCTTTTTAGTCAACAAGGTCAGCAGCCCAGTGGTTTAACCCACTGCACCACCGGAGGCTCCAAAATAATATACTACTTCCAATTAAATATAATACTTGCAGCTAAATACATAGGATAATGAACTGTAATTGAATACTGAATAACTAAATAACATAAATGGTAACAAAATGAACTGTAACTTAGTGAACTAATGAAATTAATATATTTGCAATTAAATAAGTAATATAATATATGACCTGTCATTAAATAATATAATACCTGCAGCTAAAAAATATAATATTTTCCACTCAATAAACAATTAAGAATCATAGTTGGAAGAGATAGCACGAGCTATCGAGTCCAATATAAGCAATATCAAATGATATAATACTTGCAGTTAAACATATTATAATACAATGTCTGCAATTAGAATCACAGAGATGGAAGAGACTTCCAATCCAACCTCCTACCAAGAAGCAGGAAAATCACACTCAAACCACACCCCGACAGATAGCCATCCAGCCTCTGTTTAAAAGCCTCCAAAGAAAAAGCCTCAACTACACTCCACGGCTGAACAGCTCACAGTTAGGAAGTTACTCCTAATGTTGCTAATTTCTAATGTTCAGATTTCTAATGGTCAGGTGGCATCTCCTGAACATTATATTTGAAATAATATACCTACAGTTAAATGAATGAAATTTGAGATTAATTAAAACAACATAATAAGTGGAGCTAGATAAACAAATATAATACTTGTCATTCAATAAATAACACTATGTAACACAATATCTGTTCCTGGGCTATAAATGCCATTTCCTAATTGCTTCTATCATAAAAACATGGACAAAGTTTATCAGACTGTAAAAACATTGTCCTTGTGATCTGCACAAAAGGTTAAAAATGGCACGTTGAAAGGTTAAAATGACAGTTCTGGAGTGGAACAACTACTTTCAAAGTAAGTCCTGCACATTTAAAACAGGAAATAACACTTTCAAAGCAGGAACAGAAAAAAAATCTCAAATTTTGTAACGTAGTATAATGTGACAAAATTATATATGATATAATGCAACACTTGCAATTAAATAACGTATATATTAAAACAATAACAAACAATAACATGCATGATATAATTATATAAATAAATCATAACTAAGTGGGTCTATTTAATAATAATAATAATAAATAATGAAATAATGAAATATATTATAAATTATTATAAATTATTATACATAATACAAAAATAATTAAATATATTATAGTCAATAAATAACACTATGTAACACAATATAAGTCATTTATACTGCTGATGAAACACTGTTTTCTTAAGAGAATTATGATTAAGTAAAAACAAAATAATTGTATTATAAATAAATATAATTAAATCATTCATTGTGCTGATGAAATATTGTATTTCATTAAGTAAATTATGACTCAAAATCATATTTAGATAATAAAATACATTATAAGTAAATAAATATAAACAATCATTTATTATGCTGACTAAATACAACATTTCATTACGTAAATTATAATTAAGTAAAACCATATTTAGATAATATATAAAACATTACTAAATATTATATAATAATTAATATGTTAATAAAAGGCATTATAAATATTATAGTATATTATAAATAATAAATCTTTCTTTATATCCCGCTTTTCTCCCTCACTGGACCCAAAGCCACTTACTACATATTAATGTCATACCAACAGCAATCCAGATACATAAATCTACATTAGTAAGACAACAAATGAATATAAAAATGTCTTAAAATGGGCAATTTAAAATTCAATACAGTACGTCGTTTCCTGTGACCCAATTTAAGTAATAAAATATATTAAAGTATAAATATAATCAACATTATAGATATATTAATATATTAATAAAATGTATTGTAATATAAATATAACCAATTATATTTGATATTTTGATAATATATTAATTGTTAATTATATATATAATTATATATAATTAACAATTAATATATTATCAAAAGTTATATTATAAATCAATACAGTAAATTGTTTATTGTGACAGTATTTAGGCAATAAATTATATTATTTTATATATAATATTAATAAAATATATATTATAAATACAGTCTTTATTCTGTATTTGTAATATATATTGTATTAATATTATATATATAATGATATAATTTATTCTGACCATATTTAAGTAATAAAACATATTAAATATTCTATATATAATAAATAATATATTCACTATATATATTATAGATATAATCAATATTGTATAAAATATATTGTATTATAGATAGTATTATACATATAATATATAATATTGTTAACATCAAAATATATAATATAAATCAATGTATTAAGTTATTATTGTGACCATATTTTAATAAAATATATTAAATTAAATATTAAATATCAAATATATATAATATTAATAAAACACCTTAAATGTTAAATAAATATAATCAAGATAATATATATAATTAGCAATTAATATATAAGCAAAAGTTATATTATAAATCAATACAGTAAATCATTTATTGTGACAGTATTTAAGAAATAAAATATTGTGCATATATATAATATATATTGTAAATCAATACAGTGTCTTTAATTGTGACCATATTTAAGTATTAAAACATATTAAATTAAATATTATATATAATAAAGAATTAATACATGAACAAAAATATATTATAAACAATATTATATATAATATTGATAGTGACCGTATTTAATTAATAAGATATATTAAATATCACATATATATATATATAATTAATAAAATGCATTAAGTTATATGACATTATACATAAATACAATTAATATTAGATATATAATAATATATTAATAACATATATTGTATTATAAATAAACACAATCAATTATATATGTGTTTGTGTAAATATATTAACAAGTGTTATATTATAAACTAATACAGGAAGTCATTTATTGTGCCTGGATTTAAGTAACAAAATATATTAAATTTTATATATAATAATTAATATATTAACAAAATATACTATATTATAAATCAGTGTAGTAAGTTGTCTATTGTGACAAGAAGCAGGAAAATTCATTCATTCAAATATTTATTATTATTACGGTATTTCTATCCCGTTCCTTCTCAACACCCAAAGAGGGACTCAGGACGACTTACACTGGCAGCAATTTGATGCCACTACATATAACAGAGCAATATAATAACAATATAATCAATACTCTCTCTCTATATATATATATAAAATATTTAAATATATGATATTATAAATCAATACAGCAAGTTTGTTCCAACCATACTTAATAAAATATATTAAATATCATATATATATATATACACACACACACAATATATCATAAATCAATACAGCAATATTGACCCTATTTAATAAAATATATTAAATGTTATATATGCAATGTAATTAATATATTAATAAAATATATTATATTTATTACATTATAAATAAATATATGAAAATATATTAGAAATCAATATTATACATATTATTAATATATTTACATTATATATATATTAACAATATATATGTTAAATAAAATCTATCTATCTATCTATCTATCTATATATATATATACACACACACACACACATATCATAAATCAATACTGCAAGGTGTTTATTCCAACCACAACTCTCTCTCTCTCTCTCTCTATATATATATATATATAAAACAAAATAGAGCATAAATCAATACAGCAAGCTGTTTATTGTGACCCCATTTAAGTAATAAAATATATAAAATTTTATATATGCAATACAATATATTAATAAAATATATTATATTTATATATTACATTTATACTATAAATAAATATATGAAAATATGTTACAAATAAATATTATATAATAAAAATATATAATATAAACAATATATATATAGAATAAAATAAAAGCAATATTATATATTAAAATATATATCATAAATCAATACATTAATCAAAATATATATCATAAATCGATATATATCATAAATCAATAAAAGCAATATTATATATATTAAAATATATATCATAAATCAATAAATTTGTACCGACCACACTTAAGTAATAAAATATATTAAATATTATATATATATTAATAAAATAGATCATAAATCAATACAGCAAGCCATTTATTGTGACGCCATGTAAGTAATAAAACATATTACATTTTATATATGCAATACAATTAATATAGTAATAAAATATATTATATTTATATTATAAATAAATATATGAAAACATATTAGAAATCAATATAATATATATAATATGTATGCAATACAATTAATACAGTAATAAAATATATTTATTATATTTTAAATAAATAGATGAAAATATATTAGAAATATTATATATATAATATATTAAATATCATATATATATATATATTAATAAAATATCTATGTTAAATAAATAAAATCAATATTATATATATATGATATTGAATATATTAAATATATATATAATAACAAAATATCTGCTAAATAAATAAAATCAATATTATATATATATTATGTATTATATTTAATATATTCAATATCGTAGATATAATATTAATGAAATATCTATGTTAAATAAATAAAATCATTACATATAATATTGATTTTATTTATTTAACAGATATTTTGTTAATATATATATATTTCACATATAAAATACCATATTATATATATAAAATATTGATTTTATTTATTTAACATAGATATTTTGTTAATATTATATATACGATATTTGATATATTAAATACCATATATATAATATATTTATAAATATAAAAATATTGTATTTATAATATATATAGATGTCATATGAAGAGAACTAGACAGCCGTGAATGAAAATATATTATAAATATTATATATATATATATATATACATACATAAATGAAATCAATTTTATATATATATATATATATATATACAAAATATCTGTTAAATAAATAAAATCAATATTATATATATATATATATTATATGAAATATATATAATATTAACAAAATATCTATGTTAAATAAATAAAATCAATATTATATATAATACTGATTTTATTTAACAGATATTTTGTTATTATATATATATGTAATATATTAAATATCATATATATATAATATTGATTTTATTTATTTAGCACAGATATTTTGTTAATATTATATATATTTAATATATTAAATATCATATTATATATATATAATATTTATTTATATAATATTATATATATTAATATTTGATTTATTTATTTAACATAGATATTTTGTTAATATTTTATGTACTATATTTAATGTATTATATTAATATTTATTTATTTAATATTATATGTACTATATTAAATATATTAATATTTATTTAAGATATATTAATATTTTATGTACTATATTTAATATATTATATTAATAATATGTACTATATTTAAGATATTATATTAATATATTTATTTAACAGATATATTGTTAATATTATATCTACTATATTTAATACATTATATTAATATTATTTATTTATTATTATTATTATATAAATATTGTATTGAGGATATCTATCTCTATGGATGTGCTTTCCTATGAAGAGGGCGCGCGCGGCCCTTTTTGTGTCTGGGGCGGTGGCGGCCATGTTCTGGCCTAGTGGGAGTGTGCGGCCTAGTGCGCGCGGCGAAGCCTGCGTGGGAGTACTGACTTTGCTCCGTCGCCTGGGCCTGCCTCGGCCTCTCCGCCCGGTCTCCCTGCTGGTGGGGGCGTCCTCCTCGGGGCCTTCGTCCGAGCGCGGGGAGCTGGAGGCCCAGCAGTCGCGCCCGCCGTCGTCGCCGTCCTCGCCCTGCGTGCCCATCGCCAGCCCTCCTCCTCGCCGCCTTCTTCCTTCTTCTCTCTCCTCAGCCGCCGACTGAGGAAGGAGGAAGGAAAACAAAATGGCGGCCCGTCCTGTCCTCTCCGACTGAGACGCCACGCCCACCGAGCCCGCCTCAACCAATCACCGCCCGCCTGCTTTGCATTGTTTTGGACTCCGACTCCCAAGCGCCTTCGGTATGGAAGGGAACGGCTTGGAACTCTGGGAGTTGTAGTCTCCGGGGGGAAAAAACATAGTCCAAGTCTCGACCAATAGGGGCGCCCTCCTTGACCAATTCGCCCGCTTCAGCCAATCTTCTCCCCGCGACTTCCACTCCCAGAAGACTCCCCCATGTTCGAAGACGGGAAGGCATTCTGGGAAATGAAGTCCAGAAGTCAAAGAAAGGGCCGCCACAGAGGAAGCGCGCGCTCTTCAATCATCGAACAACAATCAAAGCACTCCCGACAGATGGCCGTCCGTTTTTGCTTTCTAGCAAACCTGGGCTATAATATCTACAATAATAATATCTATATACCTATCATGATATAAGACTATAGAATAATACCCATATGTCTATGATAAGAATGATAAGAATCCATATGTCTATGATAAGAATACATCTATAATAATAATACCTATATGCTTATAATATCTATGTCTATAATATCTGTATGTCTATAATAATATCTATACATCTATAATAATAATATCTATCTTTTAAAATTTAATAATAATACCTATTTTTTAATCTTTTAATTTTAATTACATTTGGCCAACCCATAGTTTTAAAAGTGTGTTGTTCTATTGATATTGTATGTGTTATTGGTTTATTGTTTTGTTACTTTAAATTGCTTGTATTGTTGTTGTTATTGCTTGTATTGCTGTATTGTGGGCTCGGCCTCACGTAAGCCACACCGAGTCCCTTGGGAGATGGTAGCGGGGTACAAATAACGTATTATTATTATTATTATTAGTATTATTAGTTGTTGTTGTTCATTCGTTCAGTCGTCTCCGACTCTTCGTGACCTCATGGACCAGCCCACGCCAGAGCTCCCTGTCGGCCGTTACCACCCCCATCTCCCTCAAGGTCAGTCCAGTCACTTCAAGGATGCCATCCATCCATCTTGCCCTTGGTCGGCCCCTCTTCCTTTTGCCTTCCACTTTCCCCAGCATAATTGTCTTCTCTAGGCTTTCCTGTCTCCTCATGATGTGGCCAAAGTACTTCAACTTTGTCTCTAGTCTCCTTCCCTCCAGTGAGCAGTCGGGCTTTATTTCCTGGAGGATGGACTGGTTGGATCTTCTCGCAGTCCAAGGCACTCTCAGAACTTTCCTCCAACACCACAGCTCAAAAGCATCTCTTCCTTCGCTCAGCCTTCCCTAAGGTCCAGCTCTCACATCCGTAGGTGACTACAGGGAAGACCATGGCTTTGACTTTGTTGCCAGTCTGATGTCTCTACTCTTCACTATTTTATCGAGATTGGACATTGCTCTCCTCCCAAGAAGGAAGCGTCTTCTGATTCCTGGCCACAGTCTGCATCTGCAGTCATCTTTGCACCTAGAAATACAAAGTCTGTCACGGCCTCCACGTTTCTCCCTCTATTTTCCAGTTGTCAATCATTCTTGTTGCCATAATCTTGGTTTTTTTGACGTTTAGCTGCAACCCGGCTTTTGCGCTTTCTTCTTTCACCTTGATTAGAAGGCTCCTCAGCTCCTCCTCGCTTTTTGCCATCAGAGTGGTGTCATCTGCATATCTGAGGTTGTTAATGTTTCTTCCAGCAATTTTCACCCCAGCTTTGCATTCATCCAGCCCCGCACATCGCATGATGTGTTCTGCATACAAGTTAAAAAGGTTGGGTGAGAGGATGCAGCCTTGCCGTACGCCTTTCCCAATCTTGAACGAGTCTGTTGTTCCGTGGTCAGTTCTGACTGTTGCTACTTGGTCCTTGTACAGATTCCTCAGGAGAGAGACAAGGTGGCTTGGTATGCCCATCCCACCAAGAACTTGCCACAATTTATTATGCTCCACACAGTCAAAGGCTTTAGAATAGTCAATGAAGCAGAAGTAGATGTTTTTCTGAAACTCCCTGCCTTTCTCCATTATCCAGCGGATATTGGCAATTCTGGTATGTCTATAATAATATCTATGTCTATAATGTCTGTCTATAATAATATCTATATGTCTGTATCTTCTTGTCTTGTTCATTCGTTCAGTCGCCTCCGACTCTTCGTGACCTCATGGACCAGCCCACGCCAGAGCTCCCTGTCGGCCGTCACCACCCGCAGCTCCTTCAAGGTCAGTCCAGTCGCTTCAAGGATGCCATCCATCCACCTTGCCCTTGGTCGGCCCCTCTTCCTTTTGCCTTCCACCTTCCCCAGCATCATTCCCTTCTCTAGGCTTTGCTGTCTCCTCATGATGTGGCCAAAGGACTTCCGCTTTGTCTCTAGTCTCCTTCCCTCCAGTGAGCAGTCGGGCTTTATATGTCTATATTATAGACATACAGATATTATAGACATAGATATTATTATAAGCATATAATACTAATAATAATAATAGTAGTAGTAATAATAACACTTTATATACTCTAATATAATATCTATCTGTAGTAACCTACGGATGTGAGAGCTGGACCTTAGGGAAGTCTGAGTGAAGGAAGATCGATGCTTTTGAGCTGTGGTGTTGGAGGAAAGTTCTGAGAGTGCCTTGGACTGCGAGAAGATCCAACCAGTCCATCCTCCAGGAAAAAAAGCCTGGATGGAGGGAAGAAAAGAAAGAAAGAGAAAGATAGGAAGAGAAAGGAAAGAAAAGAATGATGAGAAAGAGGAAAGAAAGATGGAAGGGTAGACGAAATAAAGACGAATTAATAAGTGACAAAAAGAACAATTAAAAAAAGAAGAAAGAAGAAAGATGACCAATAAGAATAGTATACATGTGTGGAGGAGAGAGAGTAAGTATACACATATACATATATAGAGAAGAAAGTGCTGAGAGTGCCTTGGACTGCGAGAAGATCCAACCAGTCCATCCTCCAGGAAATAAAGCCCGACTGCTCATTGGAGGGAAGGAGACTAGATACAAAGTGGAAGTCCTTTGGCCACATCATGAGGAGACAGCAAAGCCTAGAGAAGGGAATTATGCTGGGGAAAGCGGAAGGGAAAAGGAAGAGGGGCCGACCAAGGGCAAGATGGATGGATGGCATCCTTGAAGTGACTGGACTGACCTTGAAGGAGCTGGGGGTGGTGACGGCCGACAGGGAGCTCTGGCATGGACTGGTCCATGAGGTCACGAAGAGTCGGAGACGACTGAACTGAACAACAACAAATGTCTATAATAATATCTATATGTCTATAATAATATCTGTATGTCTATAATAATATCTATATGCCTATAATAATGCCTGAATGTCTATAATAATACCTATATGTCTATAATATCTGTATGTGGAACGCCCTTCCCATGAAGGTAAGATCAGCCCCCTCGCTAATGGTGTTCCGAAGAAGATTAAAAACTTGGATGTTTGAACGGGCATTCGGTTAAACAGTGCAATGAATGTGATGATTAAGGATTGTAATATCGACGACGAATTGGATCACGACTCTAGAAGATGTACATGACTTGGTATGTTATAAGGTGGCCCTAATTCAAAATTAACATTAGTGGCAATGATATTGTGTGAATTATCAGGATACCTTCGAGATATTGTCCGCGACTGGCCTACATATGACTGACAGTGACACCTCGCGAATGTCACCATGCACTACAATAGTCTGATTGCATGTCATGCTAGTCTGTGCACTGTTTGTATGTACTACTCTGTGTTAGTGTCTCACATGTATTAAGTACCATCCATATGATTTTGTGTCTATGTCTGTACTGGTGTATAACATTGTATACTTCGTTAATAGGGTGTACTAGTTATGAGATGCATTGTGTTGTCTATGTTGTGTCAATATTGTATATTATGCTTTTATGGTTTTAAATTGTATATCGTTGATTGATTTTTATCCTTGTTGTAAACCGCGTTGAGTCGCCTGTTGGGCTGAGAAACTGCGGTATACAAGTAAAGTAAATAAATAAATAAAATAAATAAATGTCTATAATAATATCTATTTGTCTATAATAATATCTATATGTCTATAATAATACCTATATATCTATAGATAGATATATATATAGACCTATATATATCTATAGGTCTATAATATCTGTATGTCTATAATAATATCTATAGGTCTATAATATCTGTATGTCTATAATAATTATATATCTATAATATCTATGTCTTTAATAATATCTATATGTTTACAAAAATAACTGTATGTCTATAATAATATCTATGTCTTTAATAATAATATCTATACATGTATTATATGCCTATAATAATTATACCTATACATCTATAATAGCTATATGTCTATAATATCTATATATCTATAATAATATCTATGTCTATAATATCTATATGACTATAATAATACCTATATGTCTATAATATCTGTATGTCTATAATATCTATATGTCTATAATAATACCTATATGTCTACAATAACTCTATGTCTATAATAATATATGTATGTCGATAATAATACCTATATGTCTATAATATCTGTATGTCCATAATATCATCTATATGTCTATAATAAGATCTATGTCTATAATAATATCTGTATATCTATAATAATATCTGTATGTCTATAATAATACCTATATGTCTATAATATCTGTATGTCTATAATAATATCTGTATGTCTATAATATCTATAAGTCTATAATAATATCTATGTCTATAATACCTGTATGTATATAATAATATCTATGTCTATAATATCTGTCTATAATATATATGTCTATAATAATATTTATGTTTATAGTATCTGTCTATAATATCTATATATGTCTATAATATCTGTATGTCCATAATAATATCTGTATGTCTATAATATCTGTATGTCTATAATAATATCTATATAATAATATCTGTATGTCCATAATAATATCTATATGTCTACAAAAATATCTGTATGTCTATTATAATATCTATGTCTTTAATAATAATATCTACACATCTACTATATGCCTATAATAATAATAATACCTATACATCTAGAATAGCTATATGTCTATAATAATAATTATATGTCTCGCATGACAATTCCTACTGTATTTTAAGTGAACCACCTCCTTCTCTGAATTAATTGGCAACAACCCTCGATTTATTCACGGGTCATAAGAATCCAGAATGTATATAAAACATTCAAAGTATGTATATTTGCATTGTTGAAGGCTTTCATGGCTGGAATCACTGCATTGTTGTAGGTTTTTTCGGGCTATATGGCCATGTTCTAGAGGCATTTTCTCCAAACATTTTGCCTGCATCTATGGCAAGCATCCTCGATGCTTGCCATAGATGCAGGCGAAACGTCAGGAGAGAATGCCTCTAGAACATGGCCATATAGCCCGAAAAAACCTACAACAACTCTATGTACATTTGCATCACAATAGTTGAAGGTGAAGTGGCCCACTGTGATATCACTGGTTTGGCTGTTGCCAGGTGAAGGACTACATATTTAGAGGCAGTTTTCCTTAACTCTTATGTTGTGGGAGGAACTGTCCACCATGTGATTAGATCTGGGACTGTTCGAAACTCAGACTCCATTTTTCAGACTTCAGACTCCATAGACTCTCAGATTGCAGAGATGCTTTAGACTTTGGACTGTTAAGACCATAAGAAAGATGCCTTGTTTTTATCTGTACAGAGAAACTTCGTCAAACCATTGATAAGCAATGTACCTGTATGCTGAATATATGGAGTTTGTAAGTAAACAAACTATATAACTTTTTAATTAAGACTATTTATTTCTGCCTCTTGAGAGCATGATTGAAAGGCAATACATTTAATGGAAAAGTAGATGTTTTTGGGCACTGAAAGAAGCATTTCTGAGACGCTACTGTTTTTGTGCATTGGCATATCTTTGTTCCTAACAGCTCAGAGAGATAACCAGGTATATCAGTCTAACAACTGAGAACCCTAATTTGCATGAATACTAGTAGATATTTACCACTAAGGAGAAGATTCACTCAAACAAGTATTTT
The DNA here is from genome assembly GCF_025583915.1 of Anolis sagrei ordinatus. NCBI lineage: Eukaryota > Metazoa > Chordata > Lepidosauria > Squamata > Anolidae > Anolis > Anolis sagrei. The sequence goes on along the minus strand of NW_026845477.1, from coordinate 310,003,869 downwards.
GTCACCGAAAGGGTTAATGCATGGAATGACTCTTAAAGCTGCAGTTCAATATAAGCAGGTGTTCCTGTAGCGTAGTAGGCCTCAGTGTTAGTACTACTTAGTATGAGAAAGACCTCAGTGTGAGGGAGGCCTCACACTTTACAACAAGGTTATGATTATTCCAAATAGCATGGATGAGAATTAATTGTGCCTGTAGCTTAGTAGGCCTCTGTGGTAGTTCGCCTCAGTGTTAGTACTACTTAGTATGAGAAAGACCTCAGTGTGAGGGAGGCCTCACACTTTACAACAGGGTTATGATTATTCCAAATAGCGTGGATGCCAATTAATTGTGCCTGTAGCTCAGTAGGCCTCAGTGTTAGTTCGCCTCAATGTTAGTACTATTTAGTATGAGAAAGACCTCAGTGTGAGGGAGGCCTCACACTTTACAACAGGGTTATGATTATTCCAAATAGTGTGGATGCCAATTAATTATGCCTGTAGCTTAGTAGGCCTCAGTGTTAGTGTTAGTACTAGTTAGTATGAGAAAGACCTCAGTGTGAGGGAGGCCTCACACTTTACAACAAGGTTATGATTATTCCAAATAGCGTGGATGCCAATTAATTGTGCCTGTAGCTTAGTAGGCCTCTGTGGTAGTTCGCCTCAGTGTTAGTACTACTTAGTATGAGAAAGACCTCAGTGTGAGGGAGGCCTCACACTTTACAACAGGGTTATGATTATTCCAAATAGCGTGGATGCCAATTAATTGTGCCTGTAGCTCAGTAGGCCTCAGTGTTAGTTCGCCTCAATGTTAGTACTATTTAGTATGAGAAAGACCTCAGTGTGAGGGAGGCCTCACACTTTACAACAGGGTTATGATTATTCCAAATAGTGTGGATGCCAATTAATTATGCCTGTAGCTTAGTAGGCCTCAGTGTTAGTGTTAGTACTAGTTAGTATGAGAAAGACCTCAGTGTGAGGGAGGCCTCACACTTTACAACAAGGTTATGATTATTCCAAATAGCGTGGATGCCAATTAATTGTGCCTGTAGCTTAGTAGGCCTCAGTGTTAGGTTCGCCTCAGTGTTAGTACTACTTAGTATGAGAAAGACCTCAGTGTGAGGGAGGCCTCACACTTTACAACAGGGTTATGATTATTTCAAATAGTGTGGATGCCAATTAACTGTGCCTGTAGCTTAGTAGGCCTCAGTGTTAGTGTTAGTACTAGTTAGTATGAGAAAGACCTCAGTGTGAGGGAGGCCTCACACTTTACAACAGAGTTATGATTATTCCAAATAGCGTGGATGCCAATTAATTGTGCCTGTAGCTTAGTAGGCCTCAGTGTTAGTTTGCCTCAGTGTTAGTACTACTTAGTATGAGAAAGACCTCAGTGTGAGGGAGGCCTCACACTTTACAACAAGGTTATGATTATTCCAAATAGCATGGATGAGAATTAATTGTGCCTGTAGCTTAGTAGGCCTCTGTGGTAGTTCGCCTCAGTGTTAGTACTACTTAGTATGAGAAAGACCTCAGTGTGAGGGAGGCCTCACACTTTACAACAGGGTTATGATTATTCCAAATAGCGTGGATGCCAATTAATTGTGCCTGTAGCTCAGTAGGCCTCAGTGTTAGTTCGCCTCAATGTTAGTACTATTTAGTATGAGAAAGACCTCAGTGTGAGGGAGGCCTCACACTTTACAACAGGGTTATGATTATTCCAAATAGTGTGGATGCCAATTAATTATGCCTGTAGCTTAGTAGGCCTCAGTGTTAGTGTTAGTACTAGTTAGTATGAGAAAGACCTCAGTGTGAGGGAGGCCTCACACTTTACAACAAGGTTATGATTATTCCAAATAGCGTGGATGCCAATTAATTGTGCCTGTAGCTTAGTAGGCCTCAGTGTTAGGTTCGCCTCAGTGTTAGTACTACTTAGTATGAGAAAGACCTCAGTGTGAGGGAGGCCTCACACTTTACAACAGGGTTATGATTATTTCAAATAGTGTGGATGCCAATTAACTGTGCCTGTAGCTTAGTAGGCCTCAGTGTTAGTGTTAGTACTAGTTAGTATGAGAAAGACCTCAGTGTGAGGGAGGCCTCACACTTTACAACAGAGTTATGATTATTCCAAATAGCGTGGATGCCAATTAATTGTGCCTGTAGCTTAGTAGGCCTCGGTGTTAGTTTGCCTCAGTGTTAGTACTACTTAGTATGAGAAAGACCTCAGTGTGAGGGAGGCCTCACACTTTACAACAGGGTTATGATTATTCCAAATAGTGTGGATGCCAATTAATTGTGAAAATAGCTTAGTAGGCCTCAGTGTTAGTTCGCCTCAGTGTTAGTACTACTTAGTATGAGAAAGACCTCAGTGTGTCGGAGGCCTCATACCTTACAACAGGGTCATGATTATTCCAAATAGCGTGGATGCCAATTAATCTCCAAAAGCATCATGCTTTCAAAAGGCTATGGAGATTTCCGGTTTCCCAAAAGGTTATGGTCTCTAAAAGGTGACGCCTTTCCAAAAGGTTATGAATTTATGAATTTATTTATTGGGAGCATATCTATCCTGTCCTTCTCACCTCCGAAGAGGGTCTCAGGACGGCTACCATTCGGTGCCAAACATTAAATACAAAGCATAACATACACTTAGCATACATTAAAAACCATTAAAAATATACATTAAAACAGTTCGCCATTTCAAGTCGTCTTCCAAATCAGTCCATTGCCATTCACTAAAACACTCTTACCATTAAAACAATCTATTCTGCAAACGCTTGATCCTATAATCAGGGTTTGAGCTTCTTCCAGAAGGGCATGAGGGAGGGGGCAGATTTGATCTTGTTAGAGAGGAAGTTACACAGCTGAGGGGCCACCACCGAGAAGGCCTGGTCTCTCGTTCCCACCAAACACGACGGTGATGGTGGTGGGAACTAGAGCAGGGCCTTTCCAGACAATCTTAAGGTCCTTGGGGGATCGTAGTTTGGACAGGTAAACTGGTCCGGAACTGTTTAGGGTTTTATAGGCTAAATCCAGTACTTTGAATTGTGCTAGGCAGCCAGTGGAGCTAGCGTAACAGGGGAGTTGTATGCGATTGTGAAGTCCAAGATCGACAGGAGGGGCCTGCTCTTGGTCCCACCATCCTCTCAAGCATGATTGGTGAAAACGAGAGACAGGGCCTTCTCAGTGGTGGCTTTTACCTGTGGAACTCCCTTCCCAGTGACATCAAACCGACCCCCTCCCTCCTGTCTTTTAGAAAGAAATATCAAGGAATGAGATCCAATGTGTGTGAGAGCAGTGGAACTCTCTGCCCCGGAGCGTGGTGGAGGCTCCTTCTTTGGAAGCTTTTAAGCAGAGGCTGGATGGCCATCTGTCAGGGGTGCTTTGAATGTAATATTCCTGCTTCTTGGCAGGGGGTTGGACTGGATGGCCCATGAGGTCTCTTCCAACTCTTTGATTCTATGATTCTATGACTACTATTTCTGCAAACGCTTGATCCTACAACCAGGATTTCAATTTCTTCTGGAAGGTCAGGAGTGATGGAGCAGATCTGATCTCCACAGAAGAGGGACCACCACCGAGAAGACCCCGTCTCTCGTTCCCACCAAAAGCGACTGTGATGGTGGTGGGACCGAGAACAGGGCTTCTCCAGACGATCTTAAGGTCCTTGGGGGTTCGTAGAGGGTGATACATTCAGACAGGTAAGCTGGGCTGGAACTATTTATGGACTGTGGCACAGCTGCATTAAGATCACTACTGACCAAAAGGTCATGTATTCAAAGCCAGCCTGGGTCGGAGTGAGCTTTTGACCAATTTGTGGAGCTTGTTGTCGACCTTTGCAGCCCAAAAGACAGTTGGAAATTTAGGTACCGTGTTTGTGGAGAGGCTAATTTAACAAATTTACGATGCCATAAAAATCTCCAGCAAGCCTGCAAAGAATGAGGAAGTACTTCATCAGTGTCACAAATGGATGGTGAAGCGACAGCTCCCCTGGTGGCCAGAAGCTGGAATGTTAAATAGCCTCTGTGTGTCTGTCTATATATGTTGTGTGTCTCCTAGAGTGTACAGGCTGTAACCCTATGCCCTGTTCGGCCTTCCGACTGACTAGGAGGACCTCTGTCTTGTCTGAATTAAGTTTCAATTTGTTCGCTTCTTCTGGAAGGTCAGGAGTGATGGAGCAGATCTGATCTTCACAGCAGAGGGACCACCACTGAGAAGACCCCGTCTCTTGTTCCCACCAAACGCGACTGTGATGGTGGTGGGACCGAGAACAGGGCTTCTCCAGATGATCTTAAGGTCCTTGGGGTTCGTAGAGGGAAATAAGTTTGGACAATGTACACACGAGTTCTGTGTGTTTGTCTATATATGTTGTGTGTCTCCTAGAGTGTACAGGCTGTAACCCTATGCCCTTTTCAGCCTTCCGACTGACTAGGAGGACCTCTGTCTTGTCTGAATTAAGTTTCACTTTGTTCGCTTCTTCTGGAAGGTCAGGAGTGATGGAGCAGATCTGATCTTCACAGCAGAGGGACCACCACCGAGAAGACCCCGTCTCTCGTTCCCACCAAACGCGACTGTGATGGTGGTGGGACTGAGAACAGGGCTTCTCCAGACGATCTTACGGTCCTTGGGAGTTCGTAGAGGGAAATAAGTTTGGACAATGTACACACGAGTTCAATGTACACACAGTTCTAGGTCAGCAACAATGGAGGACCCACTGCTCCTCAGTTACCTGAAAGGATGTGCCTTAGTGGATGTGCCACCACCTCAGGTTCCCTTTGCTGACTTCTCCCGCGCGTGGGACTCCCGATGGTGGTTGAGGTTGATCTTCTGGCTGTAGCACTTCCCGCACTCGAGGCACTGGAAGGGCTTCTCTCCCGTGTGGGTGACCTGGTGCCGGATGAGGTCCGTGGTGCAGAGGAAGCCCTTGCCACACTGGAGGCACTTGAAGGGCTTCTCCCCGGTGTGGGTGGCCCGGTGGTGGGCCAGGTTGATCTTCTGGCTGAAGCACTTCCCGCACTCGCCGCACTGGAAGGGCTTCTCCCCGGTGTGTGTCGAGTGGTGCCGGATGAGGTCGGTCTTCCAGCTGAAGCTCTTCCCGCACTCCAGGCACGCGAAGGGCTTCTCCCCGGTGTGCGTGGCCTGGTGGCGCGTGAGGTTCAGCTTCCATCCGAAGCTCTTCCCGCACTCCAGGCACCGGAAGGGCTTCTCCCCAGTGTGCGTGGCCCGGTGGGAGGCGAGGTGTGACTTCTGCGCAAAGCCCCTCCCACACTCCAGGCACCGGAAGGGCTTCTCGCCCGTGTGGGTGACCCGGTGGGCCGCCAGGTGCGACTTCTGACCGAAGCTCTTCCCACACTCGCCACAAGGGAAGGGCCTCTCCCCAGTGTGCGTGGCCTCGTGGGAGCGCAGGCTGCTCTTCCAGCCAAAGCCCTTACCGCACTCGAGACACCGGAAAGGCTTGTCGCCGGTGTGCGTGGCTTGGTGGCGCAGGAGGTCCGTGGTGCAGCTGAAGCTCTTCCCGCACTCCTGGCACAGGAACGGCTTCTCCCCCGTGTGGGTCGCCGCGTGGCGGTTGAGGTTGAGCTTCCAGCTGAAGCTCTTCCCACACTCGAGGCACTGGAAAGGCTTGACTCCCGTGTGCGTGGCTTCGTGGGAGACGAGGTTCTTCTTCTGGCTGAAGCCCCTCCCGCACTCCGGGCACACGAAGGGCTTCTCGCTCGCGTGCGTGGCCTGGTGCGCGAGGAGGTCCGTGGTCCAGCTGAAGCCCTTCCCGCACTCCTGGCACTTGAAGGGCTTCTCCCCCGTGTGGGTGGCCATGTGCGCCGTGAGGTGCGTCTTCTGGCTGAAGCCTTTCCCGCACTCCCAGCAAGAGAAGGGCTTGACGCCCGTGTGGGTGGCCCGGTGGCGCGTGAGGTGCGTCTTCTGCGCGAAGGCCTTCCCGCACTCTAGGCACTGGAAAGGCTTCTCCCCGGTGTGCGTGGCCCGGTGGGAAGCCAGGTGGGACTTCTGCGCGAAGGTCTTCCCGCACTCCGAGCACCGGAAGGGCTTCTCCCCCGTGTGGGTCGCGTGGTGGCGGGTGAGGTGGGTTTTCTGGGCGAAGGCCTTCCTGCACACGAGGCATTCAAAGGGCCTCTCCCCGGCGCGTGGGACTTCGGGGGCAGAAAGGGCTTCCTCTTCCTCTTCCTCCTCCTCCTCGGTTTTCATTATCGGCCCTCCGTCCTGTCTTTGAGGCAAAGCGGGGTACAGCTCCCCTCCGTCTTCGTTATCCTGTCCATCTCCACCTTGGAAGGAGAAACAACAAAGGGAGACACAGAGATTCAAGTCATGCTCTGAAGACAATAACCCAGAGAAGAGGATTCATGTTTTGCACCTGCTTTCAATCCTGCGGCTGCCTCCTGCACGATTCCGGGACTTGTAGTTTAGGGGGAGGCTTTTCCCATTCTCGCTCAACTACAAGTCCCAGAATTCTGCAAGCTTTAAAGTGGGACGAGGAAAGTCCTATCTGATCTTGGAAACTAAGCAGGGTCAGTGCTAGTCTATTTATTTATTTATTTATTGACCTTACTTATATACCGCTGTTCTCAGCCCGAAGGCGATTCACAGCGGTTCACAACAAATACGAACAGCAAAAATTCAGTGCTACAGTATAGAAACAGTTAACAACCTAACACATTACACAATTAATAAACAGTTACAGTATCCAATCTTCTTATCATCCAAGCGTAGTCCAGGTTCGTCGTCCATTGTTCCATTCCTATGTTCCATTACCAGATTGCACTAAATTACTCAAACGCCTGCACAAACATCCAGGTCTTCACCTTTTTGCGGAATACCATTAGAGATGGTGCTAGTCTAATGTCCGTAGGAAGGGCGTTCCACAGCCGAGAGCCACCACCGAGAAGGCCCTATCTCTCGTCCCCGCCAGCCGAGCTTGAGAAGCAGGGGGGATCGAGAGCAGGGTCTCCCCGGAAGATCTCAAAGTCCTGGTGGGTTCATAGGCACCACAAACAAACATTACATTTTTATTTATATAGATTCATAAGGCAGAATGGTCTCGCTTAGAATAACCTAGTTCCATGCCCTTAAATTTCAATGATATGAGATAGTAATATTGGTGAGGGATAGAAGGGAAATAAGGAATTTTGGAACATGGCCAAGGATGCATCTAGACTGTAGAATTAATGCAGTTTGACACCAATTTTAACTGCCATGGAATGGGTGTTGTAGTCCCCAATACCTAGGGGCTCATGGCTGGGAAAAATTATATAGAATTATATATATTATATACCATACGGGCATTAAAACGTCTGCAGTTTTCAGGATTGAGATGAATGTTTATCAATAATAAACGAGAAAGCTTCAATGTGCTTCTAATTTCAAACTCTAAACATGTCTAAACATGCATGGCATATATTTACATCATCTTAAGCCAGGTAATCAGTGGGATCTGAAGTTTGCTTAAGATAATCAAGGTACCCACATAATAATAATAAAAAACAACAAACAAAGCCAAAACCACCTTCGGCGCTGCTTGCCTCTTATGCTCCTTTTTCTCCAATTTTATATCATATTACAGCCACCCTCCCATTGAATATTCCATCCTATCATAATAGAGATGATGAAGAACAGTTGGCTAGAAAAGCAATGCCAAGAGTAAACTTCTGAGAGACCAAATGGAGGCATGGTTCCCCAAATGAGAATTGTGTATGTCAGTGTTTCTCAACCTGGGGGTCAGGATCCCTGTGGGGGTCATGAGGGGGTGTCAGGGGGGTCACCAAAGATCATCAGAAAACATAGTATTTTCTGTTGGTCATGGGGGTTCTGTGTGGGAAGTTTGGTCCAATTCTATCATTGGTGGGGTTCAGAATGCTATTTCATTGTGGGTGAACTATAAATCCCAACAACTACAACTCCCAAATGTCAAGGTCTATTTTCCCCAAACTCCACCAGTGTTCGCATTTGGGCATATTGAGTATTTGTTCCAAGTTTGGTCCAGATCCACTATTGTTTGAGTCCACAGTGTTCTCTGGGTGTAGGTGAACTACAACTCCAAAAACCCAAGGTCAATGTCCACCAGACCCTCCCAGTATTTTCTCTTGGTCATGGGAATTCTGTGTGCCAAGTTTGATTCAATTCCATCATTGGTGGAGTTCAGAAGGCTCTTTGATTTTAGGTGAACTATAAATCCCAGCAACTCCAACATTCCCAAATGACAAAATCAATCACCCCCATCCCACCAGTATTCAAATTTGGGCATATCGGGTACCTGGGATTTGGAAATACATCCCGCATATCAGATATTTACGTTACGATTCATAACAGTAGCAAAAATACAGTTATGAAGTAGCAACAAATATAATATTATTTTTGGGGGTCACCACAACATGAAGAACTCTATTAAGGGGTCACAGCATTAGGAAGGTTGAGAAACACTGGTGTATGTACTGCTGCTTAAGAAAACCCTATGAAATCTTTAAGTAAGTCAGTGGTCAACTTGAAGGCACACATAAACACACATCCCAATGTGCCAATGTGGACTGTGTGTCTGCACATTAAGATGTGCTTCCAGTTGTGAAATATTGTCATTGAACATCTACGTTGCTCAACTCTATGTATAATTGTGCATGGTAGAAGATCTGGAAACCATGGATCCCTATGAGGAAGTGGGTATATTTTGCCTGGAGAAGAGAAGGTATCCCACAAAAATAAAGCCACTCTCAACCTCAGCAACATGGAATGGTAGAAGATCTGGAAACCATGGATCCCTATGAGGAAGTGGGTATGTTTCGCCTGGAGAAGGTATCTCACAAAAAAAAAAAGCCTCTCTCAACCTCAGCAACATGGAATGGAAGAAGGATTAGGGGAAATCCAACCCCAAATAGGGAAACAAGTGATCCAGGAATACCTGGAATGAATTCAAGTTCCCAGGGCCAGATCAACTACATCCAAGAGTATTGAAGGAACTAGCGGAAGTAATTTCGGAACCATTGGCAATCATCTTTGTGAGTTCTTGGAGAATGAGAAAAGTCCCAGAAGGTTGGAGGAGGGCCAATGTGGTCCTTATCGTCAAGAAGGGGAAAAAGGATGACTCAAACAATTACCGTCTGGTAGCCTCACATCAATACCAGGCAAGATTCTGGAAAAGATAATTATGGAGGTGGTCTGCAAACACTTAAAAATGAATGTGGTCATTGATAATAGTCTACATGGATTCATTCAAAACAAGTCATGCCAGACTCATCTGATCTCTTTTTTTTGATAGAGTTACAAGCTGGGTAGATACAGGGGATGCTGTGGATGGAGCGTATCTAAATTTCAGTGAGGCCTTTGACATGGTCCCCCATGGACTTCTGGCAAGCAAAGTAGTCAAATGTGGGCTAGGCAAAACTACGGTGAGGTGTATCTGTAATTGGTTAAGTGAATGACTCCAGAGGGTGATACTCCCCAATGCTTCCTTGGAAAGAAGTGACAAGTGGAGTGCCACAAGCAGGGAACAGTTCCGTCCTGGGTTTGGTTCCATTCAACATTTTTATTAATGACTTAGATGAAGGCTTAGAAGGCAGGATCATCAAGTTTGCAGATGACACCAGATTGGGAGGGAGAGCCAACACTCCAGAGGACAGGAGCAGGATTCAAAACAATCTTCACAGATTGGAGAGATGATTGGACAAAACTAACACAATGAAGTTCAACAGGGACAAATGCAAGAGACTCCACTTAGCCAGAAAAAATGAAAGTCAAAGATACAGAATGGGGGACGATGATGCCTGGCTCGACAGCAGGACATGTGAAAAAGATCTTGGGGTCCTCGTAGACAATAAGTTAAACATGAACCAACAATGTCAGGCAGCAGCTAAAAAAGCCAGTGGTATTTTGGTCTGCATAAGTATTTTATTTATTTATTTATTTATTATTCAAACTTATATGCCACCACTCCCCTAGGGCTCGGAGCGGCTTACAAGAAACAAACTAGAATCTAACACAATTGAAAACAACATATCAAAGATCGAAAGCCTGTCGAAACAAATATGTCTTACAAGGCCTGCAGAAAGCTGATAAATCCCGCAAGGCATGGGCTTCTGGTGGCAAAGTGTTCCAGAGCGATGGTGCCACTACTGTAAAGGCTCTGCGTCTAGTTGCTGTTAGACGCAAGGTTTTAAAACTGGCAACTTCCAATAAATCTTGGTCCTCGGAGTGGAGAGATCTCTGGGGTTGGTAGGGGGTGAGGCGGTCCCTCAGGTACATCGGCCCCAGACCATGTAAGGCCTTCAAGGTAAGTACCATCACTTTAAAAGTATAGTTTATAGATCCAGGGAAATCATGCTACTCCTCTATTCTGCCTTAGTCAGACTACACCTGGAATACTGTGTCCAATTCTGGGCACCACAACTGAAGGAAGATGTTGACTCTAAGCTGGAATGTGTCCAGAGGAGGGCGACTAAAATGATCAAGGGTCTGGGGAACAAGCCCTATGAGGAGCGGCTTAAAGAGCTGCAGAAGAGAAGCTGAGAGGAAACATGATGACCACGAATAAATATGTGAGGGGAAGTCATAGGGAGGAGAAAGCAGGCTTGTTTTCTGCTGCTCTGGAGACTAGTACACGGAGCAATGGCTTCAAACTACAGAAAAGGAGATTCCATCTGAACATTTGGAAGAAATTCCTGACTGTGAGAGCTGTTCAGCAGGGAACTCTCTGCCTCAGAGTGTGGTGGAGGCTCCTTCTTTGGAGGCTTTTAAATAGAGGCTGGATGGCTATCTGTTGGGGGTTCTTTGAATGTGATTTTCCTGCTTCTTAGCAGAATGGGGTTGGACTGGATGGCCCACGAGGTCTCTTCCAACTCTAGGATTCTATGATTTTATGAATATGATGACCATGTTTAAATGTTTGAAGTCATGGATGGGCTTCAAATGTTTATGGTCTTGTTATAAGCAAAGTCTATTTTAAGTAATTTATTTATTTTATTTATTTAAAACTTTTATATCCCGATCTTCTCACCTCCGTAGAGGGACTCAGACCGGCTTACAGCAAGGATTCAATGCTACTAATACAAGTTAAAACATCATACAACAATACAAGATTAAAATACATATAGATAAAATACATATATACCAAATCGCCAAGGTAAAATCATGTTCGGCAGTGGAACTCTCTGCCCCGGAGTGTGGTGGAGGCTCCTTCTTTGGAAGCTTTTAAGCAGAGGCTGGATGGCCATCTGTCAGGGGTGATTTGAATGCAATATTCCTGCTTCTTGGCAGAAAGGGGTTGGACTGGATGGCCCATGAGGTGTCTTCCAACTCTTTGATTCTTTGATTCTATGATTCAAGTAAGCATCTTCTGAACAAATCTTGTCAAGAAAACCCCATGATAGGTTCTCCTTATGGTCTCCATGAGTTGGGAATGGCTTGAAGGCACCTAACAACAAAACCTATTGAAAACCCATTGCAAGAATATCTCCAAAAATGTGCCCTGACTCTGAGCAATGCCACCCACTTTCTGCTCACCTTCACTTTGAGAGTTTTTGTGCATAGGAATCCACTGCCATGAAAAAGCATATCCTGAGGCAAGCCTATGCCCAGCGGACCCCCCTCCCTCACAACCCTACAAAGTGTGAAATATTGGATTGTTTTCCAGAAGAGAGTGAAATTACAAAGAAGCTCAAGAAAGCCATGTGTGCTTTTGACTTAGTAATAACTGTAGCAAATTTCCCCAAGAGACACAAACAAACACATGCTCAAACGGAATATAAATGAGGGGGTTTTTTAGAGGAAGGCGCATTAAAATGCAAAATGGAAGATAATGAGATAAACCAGCACGTTACAGGTCCCAGCTTTTCCCCCACCCTGTTCCTCCTTCAAAGTAGCTGGAAATGGGAGGACTAACTGGACCCTATGAATTGCTTGGGTATCTCAAGGCAGTTTGTTATTTTTGGAAGAAGGAAGGGAAGCAATATCTCTTGCTATCCGTCAACATGTCATGGGATTCATCTGATGCAGCATTTTCAACTTCCTATTAATTTAGGCTTCCAAAGGTGACACATCTAAGCTTGAAATCAACCAAAACAGTACCAGACTACCTTTGGGAAGGAGATCAGAAAAAGTTTGGGAGCCACTTTCTTACCATAATTTAGAATATTGAAACCAAGGTGTCCCATGCATTGTTTGTGACAGAAGAAGGTAGAAGTCGAAAGGTCTGGGGGCTCCACACTATATATATTGTGGAGCCCCCAGTGGCACAATGCCTTGTGCAGCAAGACTGCTGATCAACAGGTCAACAATTTGAATCTGGCGAGAGTGGGTGAGTTTCCACTGTCAGCTCCAGCTCCCCATGCAGGGACATGAGAGAAGCCTCCCACAAGGATGGTAAAAACTCCAAACATCCGGGTGTCCCCTGGGCAACATCCTTGCAGGTGGCCAATTCTTTCACATCAGAAACAACTTGTAGTTTCACAAGTCATTCCCGACATGAAAAAAATGTATATATCCCCCATTTTGACAAAAAAAGTTGCCCTTTATTTGTTTAAAGCTGCTAAAAGGAGATTGGGGTACATAGATCAGATTGGGGTGCAGTGTAGGGGAGATGAGGATAGTTGATGTATATATCTAGGGGTGAGCTACATTGGTTTCAAGCTAATAAACACCTGTATATTTGTATTTGTATTTTATTTTAAGAGGACTAGATGTATGTTGTATGTTGTGTTTGCACTGTCTTTTTTGATAAGGCCAACTGGCTAATCAATAAAAATTGTTGTTGTTGTTGTATATATTTTAGTTTTATTTGTTAATCACACACACATATGCTGTGATCCTGCCTTAAAAAAGGTATAGATAATGGGGTTTTCTACTCCATAGTAATATGACTCAACCATATGCTCACCAGGCATTGATGTGTCTGGGTGTTTCTTTTTGGCATGTCAGGAGCGACCTGAGAAACTGCAAGTCGCTTCCGGTGTGAGAGAATTGGCCATCTGCAAGGACCTTGCCCAAGGGAAGCCCGGATGTGTGTTTTTTTAAATGTTTTACCATTCTTGTAGGAGCCTTCACTCTTTGATTATTACTTTTAAAAAATAGTCTTAACCTTGTCTCTAAAGCTTTCTCCTTCTTGCAAAACCATGCATGGATTAACTTCTCCTTTTTTTGGTCCTGTCAGGAGTGCCTTGAGAAACTGCAAGTTGCTTCTGGTGTGAGAAAATTAGCTGTCTGCAAGGACGTTGCCCAGGGGACTCCCATCCTATATGGCTCCGGTCCAGCGTACCTGTCCAAACGTATCTCCTTCTACGTCCCACCTCGGAGCTTAAGATCGTCTGGGGGGGGGGGCTGCTCTCGGCCCCGCCTTTGTCTCAAACACGCTTGGTGGGGACAAGGGACAGGGCCTTCTCGGTGGTGGCCCCCCGCCTGTGGAATTTGCTCCCCGGGAAAATTAGGTCATCGTCATCCCTCCTCACCTTTAGAAAAAAGGTTAAAATGTGGCTGTGGGACCAGGCCTTCAGGCAATCAGGTTAAAAGACAATTGATAATGTTTGACTATGGCATGGAAGAGGATTTGGATAAGTTAAGCGGAGTAATCATTAGTAGAAGACTAGCGAAACAGTCACCAGATGGGCAATAGCTAATCAGAGTGTAAGTATACTGTTTTAATCTTTATTTATCAATGTTCATGTTTAATTGTTATATTTGTTATTCTGTATTTTATGATGCGGCATTGAATTATTGCCAATTGTAAGCCGCCCTGAGTCTCCCCAGAGGTTGAGAAGGGCGGGGTAAAAATGTTCGAAATAAATAAATAAATAAATAATAAATTGTGGGAGGCTTCTCTCAAGTCCCCTTATGAGGAGCTGGAGCTGACAGAGGGAGCTCATCCATGCTCTGCCTGGATTCGAACCTGTGACCTGTCAGTCTTCAGTCCTGCCAGCACAAGGGTTTAGCCCAGGGGCCCTCAAACTAAGGCCCAGGGGCCGAATGCAGCCCTCCAAGGTCTTTTACATGGCCCTCGCTTAGAGTCAACCTAAGTCTGTAATGACAACAACAACAATCCTATCTCATCAGCCAAAAGCAAGCCCACACTTCCCATTGAAATACTTTTTTTTTTGGTCATGTCAGGAGTGACTTGAGAAACTGCAAGTCGCTTCTGGTGTGAGAGAATTGGCCGTCTGCAAGGACATTGCCCAGAGGATGCCCGGATGTTTTGATGTCTTACCATCCTTGTGGGAGGCTTCTCTCATGTTCCCGCATGGGGAGCTGGAGCTGACAGGGGGAGCTCATCCATGCTCTCCCTGGATTTGAACCTGTGACCTGTTGGTCTTCAGTCCTGCCAGCACAAGGGTTTAGCCCATTGCACCACCGGGGGCTCCTGTTGTGTCTGGTGCAACCATGCAATTTGCATGGTTGCACAAGGTACAAATCACAATGGTATGAAATGATGATAAATGTGTAACTTCACCTTTGTAACCTTCAGCTCAATATGGATGTTGCACCCCTCCACCTGAGTAGCCATGTGCATAAGGGAACTTATGCATGCATAAGACATCCATAAGTTTAACCACTCCTAGCCCGGGATGAAGGGAAGGCTTTTCATGCCTTTCAAGTGCCGTATGGGGTTGCCTGTAGGGAGAGAAAGCAAAGCGGCATTTCTCCGACTAAACTAATAATTCATATCAGTGTCAGGAGCCGGCTTTCGTGGACTGTGGAGCTCTCCAGCTGTTCCTCGACTTTGGTCCAGACGTTCCCAGTGGGATTCGTTGTAGCAACACATCTTGCTTATAGGATCCGCATGCAAGGGAAAGGGAGGGTGGTGGTGATATTGGGGAGGGGGGGGCACTGTAAATTAAAGCCATGTGTCTGTTATCCCAGCGTCTTGAAATTCAAAAGTCTTTGTGGCTTCTTAAAAAAAATTGAAAAGCCTTTTTTTCTTCATTACTGTAAAGGGCAGCTGGGGAAAAGAAAAAAAAATAACACTCTCATCTCCCCCCGCTTCCAACTAATTTAAAAGAAGCAAACCTTTTATGTTTACCTTCCTGTTTCACGTAGGAGGTCTTGAAATAAAGGTAAGAATGCAGAGCCCTTTCATACTTTCCCAATAAAAATTCAGAGCACTTGGTCTGGTTTGAGAAATGGAGGAAGGGGGTGCGTTTTCCCCCCAAACTCCATGCAATTGAGAGAAAGCACTGTGCAAAGGAGCACACAATGAGACAAAACCACAGAGTCTCTTTATGAGTTCTCCTAGGAAATAGATCCTTAATCCAAGGAAGCATCCTGAGGTATCTTAAGAGTGGCAAATGTAGAATTTACATCATTTGGAATGCATATACTAGTGGTTCCAACCTTTTTTTGACCAGGGACCACTTGATCAGGGACCACTCTCATCCAGTCCAACCCCCTGCCAAGAAGCAGGAATATTGCATTCAAATCACCCCTGACAGATGGCCATCCAGCCTCTGTTTAAAAGCTTCCAAAGAAGGAGCCTCCACCACACTCTGGGGCAGAGAGTTCCACTGCTGAACGGTTCTCACAGTCAGGAAGTTCTTCCTCATGTTCAGATGGAATCTCCTTTCTTGTAGTTTGAAGCCATTGTTCCTTGTCCTAATCTCCATGGAAGCAGTAAACAATCTTGCTCCCTCTTCCCTGTGGCTTCCTTTCACATATTTATACATGGCTGTCTTCTCATCCTTCTCTTCTTCAGGCTAAACATGCCCAGCTCCTTAAGCGGCTCCTCATAGGGCTTGTTCTCCAGACTCTTGATCACTCTCCAACATTAGTACCAAAAGGTCCCACTTGACAAGAGGCCACTTGACCAGAGACCTTTTTGACCAGGGACCACTCTCCAACCTTAGTACCCAAAGGGTTACGAATCAGTTTTTGGTCAACTTTAGATTCACACCAGCTCTAGATTATTAAATATGGTTTTCTTTGGGCAAGCAAATGGTGACTACTGGATGGCATATGTTCTGTATCAGAAACTAGAGCTGATGTGGTCTAGCCAGTGCAATTTTCTGAATCAGCACCCCAAATAACCCCAGGAACAGGCCTAAAAACAAAGACACCAATTTTTTTTGTTGGGCTGTGTTATTATCTATAGTAGTTATGGTGAAGCTGTAAACCATATTTTAGTTCTTATGGACCACAGGTTGGGAACCACTGGCCAGCTTACTTGTCTGAATGTATCTCCCTCTATGTTCCACCTAATAGTTCAAGATCCACCGGAGAGGCCCTGCTCTCAGTCCCACCAGCCTGTTGTAATTTTAGAGTTTTTTTTAATACTGGTAGCCAGATTTTGTTCATTTTCATGGTTTCCTCCTTTCT